>CAJNDT010004625.1:0-12865 GCA_905221615.1 Symbiodinium sp. CCMP2592
AGGCTGAAAGAGGCTTTGAGCCTCTTCATTCCCCCTTATATTAGTCGAACAAATTCGTTTCCAGGAGGCTTTCAAGAAGGCTGAAAGAGGCTTTGAGCCTCTTCATCCCTCCTTATATTAGTCGAACAAATTCTTTTCCAGGAGGCTTTCAAGAAGGCTGAAAGAGGCTTTGAGCCTCTTCATCCCCCCTTATATTAGTCGAACAAATTCGTTTCCAGGAGGCTTTCAAGAATGCTGAAAGAGGCTTTGAGCCTCTTCATCCCCCCTTATATTAGTCGAACAAATTCGTTTCCAGGAGGCTTTCAAGAAGGCTGAAAGAGGCTTTGAGCCTCTTCATCCCCCCTTATATTAGTCGAACAAATTCGTTCCAGGAGGCTTTCAAGAAGGCTGAAAGAAGCTTTGAGCCTCTTCATCCCCCCTTATATTAGTCGAACAAATTCGTTTCCAGGAGGCTTTCAAGAAGGCTGAAAGAGGCTTGAGCCTCTTCATCCCCCCTTATATTAGTCGAACAAATTCGTTTCCAGGAGGCTTTCAAGAAGGCTGAAAGAGGCTTTGAGCTTCTTCATCCCCCCTTATATTAGTCGAACAAATTCGTTTCCAGGAGGCTTTCAAGAAGGCTGAAAGAGGCTTTGAGCCTCTTCATCCCCCCTTATATTAGTCGAACAAATTCGTTTCCAGGAGGCTTTCAAGAAGGCTTAAAGAGGCTTTGAGCCTCTTCATCCCCTCTTATATTAGTCGAACAAATTCGTTTCCAGGAGGCTTTCAAGAAGGCTGAAAGAGGCTTTGAGCCTCTTCATCCCCCCTTATATTAGTCGAAAAAATTCGTTTCCATGAGGCTTTCAAGAAGGCTGAAAGAGGCTTTGAGCCTCTTCATCCCCCCTTATATTAGTCGAACAAATTCGTTTCCAGGAGGCTTTCAAGAAGGCTGAAAGAAGCTTTGAGCCTCTTCATCCCCCATCCCATTATATCCCCCCCTTAATATTAAGTCGAAAACAAATTCGTTTGCCAGGAAGCTTTCAAAGAAGGCACGCAATAATCTAAACATTTCTGGCCAATAGATTGATAGAGTCCCTAACCGCCCCAATAAGCGGAACAATTTGTGCCATATCAACAATTTGTCCCCTTCCTAACGCCGCCAATAAGCGAAACATTCTGCAGGAGATTTTTCCTGCCTAACGCCCCAATAGCGAACAATTCTGGCAAGCATTTTCTCTTTGCTACCCTGTTCAATAACCTAAACACAAACTCCTTTCGAGCAGGTCTGAGCTCTGGACACCTTCGTCGAGGTGGAAGAAGCTCCTCCTGAACAGGTCTGAGCTCTGGACTTCTTCATATAGGTAGAACAAACTCTTCCACAGGTCTGAGCTCTGGTCCCCTTCATACCGGTAGAACGAGATCTGGACCCCTTCAACAAACTCTTCCTGAGCAGGTCTGAGCTCTGGACCCCTTCATATAAGTAGAACAAACTCCTGCTGGGCAGGTCTGAGCTCTGGACCCTTCATATAGGTGGAACAAACTCCTCCTGAGGCTGAAAGAGGCTTTGAGCCTCTTCATTCCCCCTTATATTAGTCGAACAAATTCGTTTCCAGGAGGCTTTCAAGAAGGATGAAAGAGGCTTTGAGCCTCTTCATCCCTCCTTATATTAGTCGAACAAATTCGTTTCCAGGAGGCTTTCAAGAAGGCTGAAAGAGGCTTTGAGCCTCTTCATCCCCCCTTATATTAGTCGAACAAATTCGTTTCCAGGAGGCTTTCCAGAAGGCTGAAAAAGGCTTTGAGCCTCTTCATTTCCCCTTATATTAGTCGAACAAATTCGTTTCCAGGAGGCTTTCAAGAAGGCTGAAAGAGGCTTTGAGCCTCTTCATCCCTCCTTATATTAGTCGAACAAATTCGTTTCCAGGAGGCTTTCAAGAAGGCTGAAAGAAGCTTTGAGCCTCTTCATCCCCCCTTATATTAGTCGAACAAATTCGTTTCCAGGAGGCTTTCAAGAAGGCTGAAAGCGGCTTTGAGCCTCTTCATCCCCCCTTATATTAGTCGAACAAATTCGTTTCCAGGAGGCTTTCAAGAAGGCTGAAAGAGGCTTTGAGCCTCTTCATCCCCCCTTATATTAGTCGAACAAATTCGTTTCCAGGAGGCTTTCAGGAAGGCTGAAAGAGGCTTTGAGCCTCGTCATCCCCCTTATATTAGTCGAACAAATTCGTTTGCAGGAGGCTTTCAAGAAGGCTGAAAGAGGCTTTGAGCCTCTTCATCACCCCTTATATTAGTCGAACAAATTCGTTTCCAGGAGGCTTTCAAGAAGGCTGAAAGATGCTTTCAGCCTCTTCATCCCCCTTATATTAGTCGAACAAATTCGTTTCCATGAGGCTTTCAAGAAGGCTGAAAGAGGCTTTGAGCCTCTTCATCCCCCCTTATATTAGTCGAACAAATTCGTTTCCAGGAGGCTTTCAAGAAGGCTGAAAAACGCTTTGAGCCTCTTCATCCCCCCTTATATTAGTCGAACAAATTCGTTTCCAGGAGGCTTTCAAGAAGGCTGAAAGAGGCTTTGAGCCTCTTCATCCCCCCTTATATTAGTCGAACAAATTCGGTTCCAGGAAGCTTTCAAGAAGGCACGCAATAAGCTAAACAGTTCTGCAATAGATTGATAGTCCTAACGCCCCAATAAGCGGAACAATTGTGCCAGAGATTGTCCTTCTTAACGCCCCAATAAGCGAAACAATTCTGCAGGAGATTTCCCTTCCTAACGCCCCAATAAGCGAAACAATTCTGCAAGCATTTCTCTTTGCTAACCCTTCATAAACGAAACACAAACTCCTTTCGAGCAGGTCTGAGCTCTGGACACCTTCGTCGAGGTGGAAGAAGCTCCTCCTGAACAGGTCTGAGCTCTGGACTCCTTCATATAGGTAGAACAAACTCTCCCACAGGTCTGAGCTCTGGTCCCCTTCATACCGGTAGAACGAGATCTGGACCCCTTCAACAAACTCTTCCTGAGCAGGTCTGAGCTCTGGACCCCTTCATATAAGTAGAACAAACTCCTGCTGGGCAGGTCTGAGCTCTGGACCCTTCATATAGGTAGAACAAACTCCTCCTGAGGCTGAAAGAGGCTTTGAGCCTCTTCATTCCCCCTTATATTAGTCGAACAAATTCGTTTCCAGGAGGCTTTCAAGAAGACTGAAAGAGGCTTTGAGCCTCTTCATCCCTCCTTATATTAGTCGAACAAATTCGTTTCCAGGAGGCTTTCAAGAAGGCTGAAAGAGGCTTTGAGCCTCTTCATCCCCCCTTATATTAGTCGAACAAATTCGTTTCCAGGATGCTTTCAAGAAGGCTGAAGGAGGCTTTGAGCCTCTTCATCCCCCCTTATATTAGTCGAACAAATTCGTTTCCAGGAGGCTTTCAAGAAGGCTGAAAGAGGCTTTGAGCCTCTTCATCCCCCCTTATATTAGTCGAACAAATTCGTTTCCAGGAGGCTTTCAAGAAGGCTGAAAGAGGCTTTGAGCCTCTTCATCCCCCCTTATAGTAGTCGAACAAATTCGTTTCCAGGAGGCTTTCAAGAAGGCTGAAAGAGGCTTTGAGCCTCTTCATCCCCCCTTATATTAGTCGAACAAATTCGTTTCCAGGAGGCTTTCAAGAAGGCTGAAAGAAGCTTTGAGCCTCTTCATCCCCCCTTATATTAGTCGAACAAATTTGTTTCCAGGAGGCTTTCAAGAAGGCTGAAAGAGGCTTTGAGCCTCTTCATCCCCCCTTATATTAGTCGAACAAAATCGTTTCCAGGAGGCTTTCAAGAAGGCTGAAAGAGGCTTTGAGCCTCTTCATCACCCCGTATATTAGTCGAACAAATTCGTTTCCAGGAGGCTTTCAAGAAGGCTGAAAGATGCTTTCAGCCTCTTCATCCCCCCTTATATTAGTCGAACAAATTCGTTTCCATGAGGCTTTCAAGAAGGCTGAAATAGGCTTTGAGCCTCTTCATCCCCCCTTATATTAGTCGAACAAATTCGTTTCCAGGAGGCTTTCAAGAAGGCTGAAAGAAGCTTTGAGCCTCTTCATCCCCCCTTATATTAGTCGAACAAATTCGTTTCCAGGAAGCTTTCAAGAAGGCTGAAAGAGGTTTTGGGCCTCTTCATCCCCCCTTATATTAGTCGAACAAATTCGTTTCCAGGAAGCTTTCAAGAAGGCACGCAATAAGCTAAACAGTTCTGCAATAGATTGATAGTCCTAACGCACCAATAAGCGGAACAATTGTGCCAGAGATTGTCCTTCCTAACGCCCCAATAAGCGAAACAATTCTGCAGGAGATTTTCCTTCCTAACGCCCCAATAAGCGAAACCATTCTGCAAGCATTTCTCTTTGCTAACCCTTCATAAACGAAACACAAACTCCTTTCGAGCAGGTCTGAGCTCTGGACACCTTCGTCGAGGTGGAAGAAGCTCCTCCTGAACAGGTCTGAGCTCTGGACTCCTTCATATAGGTAGAACAAACTCTTCCACAGGTCTGAGCTCTGGTCCCCTTCATACCGTTAGAACGAGATCTGGACCCCTTCAACAAACTCTTCCTGAGCAGGTCTGAGCTCTGGACCCCTTCATATAAGTAGAACAAACTCCTGCTGGGCAGGTCTGAGCTCGGGACCCTTCATATAGGTAGAACAAACTCCTCCTGAGGCTGAAAGAGGCTTTGAGCCTCTTCATTCCCCCTTATATTAGTCGAACAAATTCGTTTCCAGGAGGCTTTCAAGAAGGCTGAAAGAGGCTTTGAGCCTCTTCATCCCTCCTTATATTAGTCGAACAAATTTGTTTCCAGGAGGCTTTCAAGAAGGCTGAAAGAGGCTTTGAGCCTCTTCATCCCCCCTTATATTAGTCGAACAAATTCGTTTCCAGGAGGCTTTCAAGAAGGCTGAAAGAGGCTTTGAGCCTCTTCATCGCCCCTTATATTAGTCGAGCAAATTCGTTTCCACGAGGCTTTCAAGAAGGCTGAAAAAGGCTTTGAGCCTCTTCATCCCTCCTTATATTAGTCGAACAAATTCGTTTCCAGGAGGCTTTCAAGAAGGCTGAAAGAGGCTTTGAGCCGCTTCATCCCCCCTTATATTAGTCGAACAAATTCGTTTCCAGGAGGCTTTCAAGAAGGCTGAAAGAGGCTTTGAGCCTCTTCATCCCCCCTTATATTAGTCGAACAAATTCGTTTCCAGGAAGCTTTCAAGAAGGCTGAAAGAGGCTTTGAGCCTTTTCATCCCCCCTTATATTAGTCGAAAAAATTCGTTTCCAGGAGGCTTTCAGGAAGGCTGAAAGAGGCTTTGAGCCTCGTCATCCCCCCTTATATTAGTCGAACAAATTCGTTTGCAGGAGGCTTTCAAGAAGGCTGAAAGAGGCTTTGAGCCTCTTCATCCCCCCTTATATTAGTCGAACAAATTCGTTTCCAGGAGGCTTTCAAGAAGGCTGAAAGAGGCTTTGAGCCTCTTCATCCCCCCTTATAGTAGTCGAACAAATTCGTTTCCAGGAGGCTTTCAAGAAGGCTGAAAGAGGCTTTGAGCCTCTTCATCCCCCCTTATATTAGTCGAACAAATTCGTTTCCAGGAGGCTTTCAAGAAGGCTGAAAGAGGCTTTGAGCCTCTTCATCCCCCCTTATATTAGTCGAACAAATTCGTTTCCAGGAGGCTTTCAAGAAGGCTGAAAGAGGCGTTGAGCCTCTTCATCCCCCCTTATATTAGTCGAACAAATTCGTTTCCAGGAAGCTTTCAAGAAGGCACGCAATAAGCTAAACAGTTCTGCAATAGATTGATAGTCCTAACGCCCCAATAAGCGGAACAATTGTGCCAGAGATTGTCCTTCCTAACGCCCCAATAAGCGAAACAATTATGCAGGAGATTTTCCTTCCTAACGCCCCAATAAGCGAAACAATTCTGCAAGCATTTCTCTTTGCTAACCCTTCATAAACGAAACACAAACTCCTTTCGAGCAGGTCTGAGCTCTGGACACCTTAGTCGAGGTGGAAGAAGCTCCTCCTGAACAGGTCTGAGCTCTGGACTCCTTCATATAGGTAGAACAAACTCTTCCACAGGTCTGAGCTCTGGTCCCCTTCCTACCGGTAGAACGAGATCTGGACCCCTTCAACAAACTCTTCCTGAGCAGGTCTGAGCTCTGGACCCCTTCATATAAGTAGAACAAACTCCTGCTGGGCAGGTCTGAGCTCTGGACCCTTCTTATAGGTAGAACAAACTCCTCCTGAGGCTGAAAGAGGCTTTGAGCCTCTTCATTCCCCCTTATATTAGTCGAACAAATTCGTTTCCAGGAGGCTTTCAAGAAGGCGGAAAGAGGCTTTGAGCCTCTTCATCCCTCCTTATATTAGTCGAACAAATTCGTTTCCAGGAGGCTTTCAAGAAGGCTGAAAGAGGCTTTGAGCCTTTTCATCCCCCCTGATATTAGTCGAACAAATTCGTTTCCAGGAGGCTTTCAAGAAGGCTGAAAGAGGCTTTGAGCCTCTTCATCCCCCCTTATATTAGTCGAACAAATTCGTTTCCAGGGCTTTCAAGAAGGCTGAAAGAGGCTGTTGAGCCTCTTCATCTCCCCTTATATTAGTCGAACAAATTCGTTTCCAGGAGGCTTTCAAGAAGGCTGAAAGAGGCTTTGAGCCTCTTCATCCCCCCTTATATTAGTCGAACAAATTCGTTTCCAGGAGGCTGTCAAGAAGGCTGAAAGAGGCTTTGAGCCTCGTCATCCCCCCTTATATTAGTCGAACAAATTCGTTTCCAGGAAGCTTTCAAGAAGGCTGAAAGAGGCTTTGAGCCTTTTCATCCCCCCTTATATTAGTCGAACAAATTCGTTTCCAGGATGCTTTCAGGAAGGCTGAAAGAGGCTTTGAGCCTCGTCATCCCCCCTTATATTAGTCGAACAAATTCGTTTGCAGGAGGCTTTCAAGAAGGCTGAAAGAGGCTTTGAGCCTCTTCATCACCCCTTATATTAGTCGAACAAATTCTTTTCCAGGAGGCTTTCAAGAAGGCTGAAAGATGCTTTCAGCCTCTTCATCCCCCCTTATATTAGTCGAACAAATTCGTTTCCATGAGGCTTTCAAGAAGGCTGAAAGAAGCTTTGAGCCTCTTCATCCCCCCTTATATTAGTCGAACAAATTCGTTTCCAGGAGGCTTTCAAGAAGGCTGAAAGAGGCTTTGAGCCTCTTCATCCCCCCTTATATTAGTCGAACAAATTCGTTTCCAGGATGCTTTCAAGAAGGCTGAAGGAGGCTTTGAGCCTCTTCATCCCCCCTTATATTAGTCGAACAAATTCGTTTCCAGGAAGCTTTCAAGAAGGCACGCAATAAGCTAAACAGTTCCGCAATAGATTGATAGTCCTAACGCCCCAATAAGCGGAACAATTGTGCCAGAGATTGTCCTTCCTAACGCCCCAATAAGCGAAACAATTCTGCAGGAGATTTTCCTTCCTAACGCCCCAATAATCGAAACAATTCTGCAAGCATTTCTCTTTGCTAACCCTTCATAAACGAAACACAAACTCCTTTCGAGCAGGTCTGAGCTCTGGACACCTTCGTCGAGGTGGAAGAAGCTCCTCCTGAACTGGTCTGAGCTCTGGACTCCTTCATATAGGTAGAACAAACTCTTCCACAGGTCTGAGCTCTGGTCCCCTTCATACCGGTAGAACGAGATCTGGACCCCTTCAACAAACTCTTCCTGAGCAGGTCTGAGCTCTGGACCCCTTCATATAAGTAGAACAAACTCCTGCTGGGCATGTCTGAGCTCTGGACCCTTCATATAGGTAGAACAAACTCCTCCTGAGGCTGAAAGAGGCTTTGAGCCTCTTCATTCCCCCTTATATTAGTCGAACAAATTCGTTTCCAGGAGGCTTTCAAGAAGGCTGAAAGAGGCTTTGAGCCTCTTCATCCCTCCTTATATTAGTCGAACACATTCGTTTCCAGGAGGCTTTCAAGAAGGCTGAAAGAGGCTTTGAGCCTCTTCATCCCCCCTTATATTAGTCGAACAAATTCGTTTCCAGGAGGCTTTCAAGAAGGCTGAAAGAGTCTTTGAGCCTCTTCATCTCCCCTTATATTAGTCGAACAAATTCGTTTCCAGGAGGCTTTCAAGAAGGCTGAAAGAGGCTTTGAGCCTCTTCATCCCCCCTTATATTAGTCAAACAAATTCGTTTCCAGGAAGCTTTCAAGAAGGCTGAAAGAGGCTTTGAGCCTTTTCATCCCCCCTTATATTAGTCGAACAAATTCGTTTCCAGGAGGCTTTCACGAAGGCTGAAAGAGGCTTTGAGCCTCGTCATCCCCCCTTATATTAGTCGAACAAATTCGTTTCCAGGAGGCTTTCAAGAAGGCTGAAAGAGGCTTTGAGCCTCTTCATCCCCCCTTATATTAGTCGAACAAATTCGTTTCCAGGAGGCTTTCAGGAAGGCTGATAGAAGCTTTAAGCCTCGTCATCCCCCCTTATATTAGTCGAACAAATTCGTTTGCAGGAGGCTTTCAAGAAGGCTGAAAGAGGCTTTGAGCCTCTTCATCCCCCCTTATATTAGTCGAACAAATTCGTTTCCAGGAGGCTTTCAAGAAGGCTGAAAGAGGCTTTGAGCCTCTTCATTCCCCCTTATATTAGTCGAACAAATTCGTTTCCAGGAAGCTTTCAAGAAGGCTGAAAGAGGCTTTGATCCTCTTCATCCCCCCTTATATTAGTCGAACAAATTCGTTTCCAGGAGGCTTTCAAGAAGGCTGAAAGAGGCTTTGAGCCTCTTCATCCCCCCTTATATTAGTCGAACAAATTCGTTTCCAGGAGGCTTTCAAGAAGGGTGAAAGAGGCTTTGAGCCTCTTCATCCCCCCTTATATTAGTCGAACAAATTCGTTTCCAGGAAGCTTTCAAGAAGGCACGCAATAAGCTAAACAGTTCTGCAATCGATTGATAGTCCTAACGCCCCAATAAGCGGAACAATTGTGCCAGAGATTGTCCTTCCTAACGCCCCAATAAGCGAAACAATTCTGCAGGAGATTTTCCTTCCTAACGCCCCAATAAGCGAAACAATTCTGCAAGCATTTCTCTTTGCTAACCCTCCATAAACGAAACACAAACTCCTTTCGAGCAGGTCTGAGCTCTGGACACCTTCGTCGAGGTGGAAGAAGCTCCTCCTGAACAGGTCTGAGCTCTGGACTCCTTCATATAGGTAGAACAAACTCTTCCACAGGTCTGAGCTCTGGTCCCCTTCATACCGGTAGAACGAGATCTGGACCCCTTCAACCAACTCTTCCTGAGCAGGTCTGAGCTCTGGACCCCTTCATATAAGTAGAACAAACTCCTGCTGGGCAGGTCTGAGCTCTGGACCCTTCATATAGGTAGAACAAACTCCTCCTGAGGCTGAAAGAGGCTTTGAGCCTCTTCATTCCCCCTTATATTAGTCGAACAAATTCGTTTCCAGGAGGCTTTCAAGAGGCTGAAAGAGGCTTTGAGCCTCTTCATCTCCCCTTATATTAGTCGAACAAATTCGTTTCCAGGAGGCTTTCAAGAAGGCTGAAAGAGGCTTTGAGCCTCTTCATCCCCCCTTATATTAGTCGAACAAAGTCGTTTCCAGGAGGCTTTCAAGAAGGCTGAAAGAGGCTTTGAGCCTCTTCATCCCCCCTTATATTAGTCGAACAAATTGGTTTCCAGGAGGCTTTCAAGAAGGCTGAAAGAGGCTTTGAGCCTCTTCATCCCCCCTTATATTAGTCGAACAAATTCGTTTCCAGGAAGCTTTCTAGAAGGCTGAAAGAGGCTTTGAGCCTTTTCATCCCCCCTTATATTAGTCGAACAAATTCGTTTCCAGGAGGCTTTCAGGAAGGCTGAAAGAGGCTTTGCGCCTCGTCATCCCCCCTTATATTAGTCGAACAAATTCGTTTGCAGGAGGCTTTCAAGAAGGCTGAAAGAGGCTTTGAGCCTCTTCATCCCCCCTTATATTAGTCGAACAAATTCGTTTCCAGGAGGCTTTCAAGAAGGCTGAAAAAGGCTTTGAGCCTCTTCATCCCCCCTTATATTAGTCGAACAAATTCGTTTCCAGGAGGCTTTCCAGAAGGCTGAAAGAGGCTTTGAGCTGCAAGAAGCTTTGAGCCTCTTCATCCCCCCTTATATTAGTCGAACAAATTCGTTTCCAGGAGGCTTTCAAGAAGGCGGAAAGAGGCTTTGAGCCTCTTCATACCCCCTTATATTAGTCGAACAAATTCGTTTCCAGGAGGCTTTCAAGAAGGCTGAAAGAGGCTTTGGGCTTCTTCATCCCCCCGTATATTAGTCGAACAAATTCGTTGCCAGGAGGCTTTCAAGAAGGCTGAAAGAGGCTTTGGGCCTCTTCATCCCCCTTATATTAGTCGAACAAATTCGTTTCCAGGAGGCTTTCAAGAAGGCTGAAAGAGGCTTTGAGCCTCTTCATCCCCCCTTATATTAGTCGAACAAATTCGTTTCCAGGAAGCTTTCAAGAAGGCACGCAATAAGCTAAACAGTTCTGCAATAGATTGATGGTCCTAACGCCCCAATAAGCGGAACAATTGTGCCAGAGATTGTCCTTCCTAACGCCCCAATAAGCGAAACAATTCTGCAGGAGATTTTCCTTCCTAACGCCCCAATAAGCGAAACAATTCTGCAAGCATTTCTCTTGCTAACCCTTCATAACCGAAACACAAACTTCGAGCAGGTCTGAGCTCTGGACACCTTCGTCGAGGTGGAAGAGCTTCTCCTGAACAGGTCTGAGCTCTGGACTCCTTCATATAGGTAGAACAAACTCTTCCGCAGGTCTGAGCTCTGGACCCCTTCATACCGGTAGAACGAGATCTGGACCCCTTCAACAAACTCTTCCTGAGCAGGTCTGAGCTCTGGAACCCTTCATATAAGTAGAACAAACTCCTGCTGGGCAGGTCTGAGCTCTGGACCCTTCATATAGGTAGAACAAACTCCTCCTGAGGCTGAAAGAGGCTTTGAGCCTCTTTTCATCCCATTATTTTAGTCGAACAAATTCGTTTCCAGGAGCTTTCAAGAATGCTGAAAGAGGCTTTGAGCACCTTTCATCCCCCCTTATATTAGTCGAACAAATTCGTTTCCAGGAGGCTTTCAAGAAGGCTGAAAGAGGCTTTGAGCCTCTTTATCCCCCTTATATTAGTCGAACAAATTCGTTTCCAGGAAGCTTTCAAGAAGGCTGAAAGAGGCTTTGAGCCTCTTCATCCCCCCTTATATTAGTCGAACAAATTCGTTTCCAGGGGGCTTTCAAGAAGGCTGAAAGAGGCTTTGAGCCTCTTCATCCCCCCTTATATTAGTCGAACAAATTCGTTTCCAGGGGGCTTTCAAGAAGGCTGAAAGAGGCTTTGAGCCTCTTCATCCCCCTTTATATTAGTCGAACAAATTCGTTTCCAGGAAGCTTTCAAGAAGGCTGAAAGAGGCTTTGAGCCTTTTCATCCCCCCTTATATTAGTCGAACAAATTCGTTTCCAGGAAGCTTCTTTTTTCTTTTTTTTTTTTTTTCTTTTCTCTTTGTCAAGAAGGCTGAAAGAGGCCTTTGAGCCTTGTCATCCCCCTTATATTAGTTTCGAAACAAAATTGGTTTCCAGGCGGTTTCCCCCAGGCGAGGTGAAAGAGGCTTTGAGCTCGTCCATCCCCCCCTTCCTTATATTAGTGAACAAATTCGTTTGCAGGAGGTTTCAGAAGACGCGCTGAAGGAAAGAGGCTTTGAGCCTCTTCATCCCCCCATATATTAGTCGAACAAATTCGTTTCCAGGAGGCTTTCAAGAAGGCTGAAAGAGGCTTTGAGCCTCTTCATTCCCCCTTATATTAGTCGAACAAATTCGTTCCAGGAGGCTTTCAAGAAGGCTGAAAGAGGCTTTGAGCCTCTTCATCCCTCCTTATATTAGTCGAACAAATTCGTTTCCAGGAGGCTTTCAAGAAGGCTGAAAGAGGCTTTGGGCCTTTGCATCCCCCCTTATATTAGTCGAACAAATTCGTTTCCAGGAAGTTTTCAAGAAGGCTGAAAGAGGTTTTGGGCCTCTTCATCCCCCCTTATATTAGTCGAACAAATTCGTTTCCAGGAAGCTTTCAAGAAGGCACGCAATAAGCTAAACAGTTCTGCAATAGATTGATAGTCCTAACGCCCCAATAAGCGGAACAATTGTGCCAGAGATTGTCCTTCCTAACGCCCCAATAAGCGAAACAATTCTGCAGGAGATTGTCCTTCCTAACGCCCCAATAAGCGAAACAATTCTGCAAGCATTTCTCTTTGCTAACCCTTCATAAACGAAACACAAACTCCTTTCGAGCAGGTCTGAGCTCTGGACACCTTCGTCGAGGTGGAAGAAGCTCCTCCTGAACAGGTCTGAGCTCTGGACGCCTTCATATAGGTAGAACAAACTCTTCCACAGGTCTGAGCTCTGGTCCCCTTCATACCGGTAGAACGAGATCTGGACCCCTTCAACAAACTCTTCCTGAGCAGGTCTGAGCTCTGGACCCCTTCATATAAGTAGAACAAACTCCTGCTGGGCAGGTCTGAGCTCTGGACCTTTCATATAGGTAGAACAAACTCCTCCTGAGGCTGAAAGAGGCTTTGAGCCTCTTCATTCCCCCTTATATTAGTCGAACAAATTCGTTTCCAGGAGGCTTTCAAGAAGGCTGAAAGAGGCTTTGAGCCTCTTCATCCCTCCTTATATTAGTCGAACAAATTCTTTTCCAGGAGGCTTTCAAGAAGGCTGAAAGAGGCTTTGAGCCTCTTCATCCCCCCTTATATTAGTCGAACAAATTCGTTTCCAGGAGGCTTTCAAGAAGGCTGAAAGAGGCTTTGAGCCTCTTCATCCCCCCTTATATTAGTCGAACAAATTCGTTCCAGGAGGCTTTCAAGAAGGCTGAAAGAGGCTTTGAGCCTCTTCATCCCCCCTTATATTA
>CAJNDT010004626.1:0-12865 GCA_905221615.1 Symbiodinium sp. CCMP2592
CCCGTCTAAGAAACGATTCAGAAGGCATCGCCGGGCCGAAAGTTTCGACCCACTTGTGCATCATCTTAACAAGCTCTTGCGGAGTAGCGGAGTACCTCAAAGTGCCGTTCACCCTACGCAGGCCAGCGGAGTAATTACTACGACGTTTTAAAAATATAATACTTTTTAATTCCGGCGGAGGCCCCAAGGCTCACTTGTGTTAGGAGTCTATGGGGAAGAGGGTGGAGGCCCATGTGTTGTAAAGCATGTTGAAGCTAGTGGGTCAAACTATCGGCCCGGCGCAGCCTCCATTTTCGAGGCAAGAGTCCCCTCCTTTGCAGTCTTGGTGAAAGCAAAGCCGAACACTTTCACCCTGGGTTTGCTGGGGCTGGACTCTGGCACCCAAAATTGACGCTGCGGTAGGACGAAAGTTTGACCTATTCCTGCCTTCGTCCAAGACAGGCCCCCATTCCCCCGTAGACTCCTAGCACACAGGACCCACCGGTTACTCCTCCGGAACATTAAAGTAGTATAATTTTAAAACGGGGTATAAAATACTCCGCTGGCAAGGCCACGTAAATCGCACTTGTCGCTACTCCGCTACTCCGCAAGATGCCTTAAGACAAGAAAGGCCCAGTAGGTCAAAACTTTCGTCCTCCCGATGCCTCACCGGGACCTTTCTGTTCAGCAAACCTCGCCAAACTTGTTGCTGTGTGACCTAACGACCTCCTGCAGGGTCCTCTAGACAGACATCCCCGTCTAAGAAACGATTCAGAAGGCATCGCCGGGCCGAAAGTTTCGACACTCCTAGCACACAGGACCCACCGGTTACTCCTCCGGAACATTAAAGTAGTATAATTTTAAAACGGGGTATAAAATACTCCGCTGGCCAGGCCACGTAAATCGCACTTTTAGGTACTCCGCTACTCCGCAAGACGTCTTAAGACAAGACAGATCCAGTCGGTCAAAACTTTTGTCCTCCCGATGCCTCACCGGGACCTTTCTGTTCAGCAAACCTCGCCAAACTTGTTGCTTGTTGCTGTGTGACCTAATGACCTCCTTCAGGTCCCCTAGACAGACATCCCCGTCCAAAAAACGATTCAGAAGGCATTGCCGGGCCGAAAGTTTCGACCCACTTGTGCATCATCTTACATGCAAGCTCTTGCGGAGTAGCGGAGTACCTCAAAGTGCCGTTTACCCTACGCAGGCCAGCGGAGTAATTACTACGCCGTTTTAAAATTTTAATACTTTTTAGTTCCGGCGGAGGCCCCAAGGCTCCCTTGTGTTAGGAGTCTATGGGGAAGAGGGTGGAGGCCCATGTGTTGTAAAGAATGTTGAGGCTAGTGGGTCGAACTATCGGCCCGGCGCAGCCTCCATTTTCGAGGCAAGAGTCCCCTCCTTTGCAGTCCTGGTGAAAGCAAAACCGAACACTTTCACCCTGGGGTTGCTTGGGCTGGACTCTGGCACCCAAAATTGACGCTGCGGTGGGACGAGAGTTTGACCTACTCCTTGTTTCGTCGAACACAGGCCCCCATTCCCCCATAGAATCCTAACAAGCAGGACCAAGCGGCTACTCCTCCGGAACATTAAAGTAGTATAATTTTAAAACGGGGTATAAAATACTCCGCTGGCCAGGCCACGTAAATCGCACTTCTCGGTACTCCGCTACTCCGCAAGACGTCTTAAGACAAGACAGATCCAGTAGGTCAAAACTTTTGTCCTCCCGATGCCTCACCGGGACCTTTCTGTTCAGCAAACCTCGCCAAACTTGTTGCTTGTTGCTGTGTGACCTAATGACCTCCTTCAGGTCCCCTAGACAGACATCCCCGTCCAAAAAACGATTCAGAAGGCATCGCCGGGCCGAAAGTTTCGGCCCACTTGTGCATCATCTTACATGCAAGCTCTTGCGGAGTAGCGGAGTACCTCAAAGTGCCGTTTACCCTACGCAGGCCAGCGGCGTAATTACTACGCCGTTTTAAAATTTTAATACTTTTTAGTTCCGGCGGAGGCCCCAAGGCTCCCTTGTGTTAGGAGTCTATGGGGAAGAGGGTGGAGGCCCATGTGTTGTAAAGAATGTTGAGGCTAGTGGGTCGAACTATCGGCCCGGCGCAGCCTCCATTTTCGAGGCAAGAGTCCCCTCCTTTGCAGTCCTGGTGAAAGCAAAACCGAACACTTTCACCCTGGGGTTGCTTGGGCTGGACTCTGGCACCCAAAATTGACGCTGCGGTGGGACGAAAGTTTGACCTACTCCTTGTTTCGTCGAACACAGGCCCCCATTCCCCCATAGAATCCTAACAAGCAGGACCAAGCGGCTACTCCTCCGGAACATTAAAGTAGTATAATTTTAAAACGGGGTATAAAATACTCCGCTGGCTAGGCCACATAAATCGCACTTTTCGGCACTCCGCTACTCCGCAAGATATCTTAAGACAAGACAGATCCCGTAGGTCAAAACTTTTGTCCTCCCGATGCCTCACCAGGACTTTTCTGTTCAGCAGACCTCGCCAAACTTATTGCTGTGTGACCTAATGACCTCCTTCAGGTCCCCTAGACAGACATCCCCGTCTAAGAAACGATTCAGAAGGCAGCCTCCATTTTCGAGGCGAGAGTCCCCTCCTCTGCAGTCTTGGTGAAAGCAAAGCCGAACACTTTCACCCTGGGGTTGTTTGGACTGGATTCTGGCACCCAAAATTGACGCTGCGGCGGGACGAAAGTTTGACCTACTCCTTGTTTCGTCGAACACAGGCCCCCATTCCCCCATAGAATCCTGACAAGCAGGACCAACCGGCTACTCCTGCGGAACATTAAAGTAGTATAATTTTAAAACGGGGTATAAAATACTCCGCTGGCCAGGCCACATAAATCGCACTTTTCGGCACTCCGCTACTCCGCAAGATATCTTAAGACAAGACAGATCCCGTAGGTCAAAACTTTTGTCCTCCCGATGCCTCACCAGGACTTTTCTGTTCAGCAGACCTCGCCAAACTTATTGCTGTGTGACCTAATGACCTCCTTCAGGTCCCCTAGACAGACATCCCCGTCTAAGAAACGATTCAGAAGGCAGCCTCCATTTTCGAGGCGAGAGTCCCCTCCTCTGCAGTCTTGGTGAAAGCAAAGCCGAACACTTTCACCCTGGGGTTGTTTGGACTGGATTCTGGCACCCAAAATTGACGCTGCGGCGGGACGAAAGTTTGACCTACTCCTTGTTTCGTCGAACACAGGCCCCCATTCCCCCATAGAATCCTGACAAGCAGGACCAACCGGCTACTCCTGCGGAACATTAAAGTAGTATAATTTTAAAACGGGGTATAAAATACTCCGCTGGCCAGGCCACATAAATCGCACTTTTCGGCACTCCGCTACTCCGCAAGATATCTTAAGACAAGACAGATCCCGTAGGTCAAAACTTTTGTCCTCCCGATGCCTCACCAGGACTTTTCTGTTCAGCAGACCTCGCCAAACTTATTGCTGTGTGACCTAATGACCTCCTTCAGGTCCCCTAGACAGACATCCCCGTCTAAGAAACGATTCAGAAGGCAGCCTCCATTTTCGAGGCAAGAGTCCCCTCCTTTGCAGTGTTGGTGAAAGCAAAGCCGAACACTTTCACCCTGGGTTTGCTTGGGCTGGACTCTGGCACCCAAAATTGACGCTGCGGTAGGACGAAAGTTTGACCTATTCCTGCCTTCGTCCAAGACAGGCCCCCATTCCCCCGTAGACTCCTAGCAAACAGGACCCACCGGTTACTCCTCCGGAACATTAAAGTAGTATAATTTTAAAACGGGGTATAAAATACTCCGCTGGCCAGGCCACGTAAATCGCACTTGTCGCTACTCCGCTACTCCGCAAGATGCCTTAAGACAAGAAAGGCCCTGTAGGTCAAAACTTTCGTCCTCCCGATGCCTCACCGGGACCTTTCTGTTCAGCAAACCTCGCCAAACTTGTTGCTGTGTGACCTAACGACCTCCTGCAGGGTCCCCTAGACAGACATCCCCGTCTAAGAAACGATTGAGAAGGCAGCCTCCATTTTCGAGGCAAGAGTCCCCTCCTTTGCAGTCTTGGTGAAAGCAAAGCCGAACACTTTCACCCTGGGTTTGCTTGGGCTGGACTCTGGCACCCAAAATTGACGCTGCGGTAGGACGAAAGTTTGACCTATTCCTTCCTTCGTTCAAGACAGGCCCCCATTCCCCCGTAGACTCCTAGCACACAGGACCCACCGGTTACTCCTCCGGAACATTAAAGTAGTATAATTTTAAAACGGGGTATAAAATACTCCGCTGGCCAGGCCACGTAAATCGCACTTGTCGCTACTCCGCTACTCCGCAAGCTGCCTTAAGACAAGAAAGGCCCAGTAGGTCAAAACTTTCGTCCTCCCGATGCCTCACCGGGACCTTTCTGTTCAGCAAACCTCGCCAAACTTGTTGCTGTGTGACCTAGCGACCTCCTGCAGGGTCCCCTAGACAGACATCCCCGTCTAAGAAACGATTCAGAAGGCAGCCTCCATTTTCGAGGCAAGAGTCCCCTCCTTTGCAGTGTTGGTGAAAGCAAAGCCGAACACTTTCACCCTGGGTTTGCTTGGGCTGGACTCTGGCACCCAAAATTGACGCTGCGGTAGGACGAAAGTTTGACCTATTCCTGCCTTAGTCCAAGACAGGCCCCCATTCCCCCGTAGACTCCTAGCACACAGGACCCACCGGTTACTCCTCCGGAACATTAAAGTAGTATAATTTTAAAACGGGGTATAAAATACTCTGCTGGCCAGGCCACGTAAATCGCACTTGTCGCTACTCCGCTACTCCGCAAGATGCCTTAAGACAAGAAAGGCCCAGTAGGTCAAAACTTTCGTCCTCCCGATGCCTCACCGGGACCTTTCTGTTCAGCAAACCTCGCCAAACTTGTTGCTGTGTGACCTAACGACCTCCTGCAGGGTCCCCTAGACAGACATCCCCGTCTAACAAACGATTCAGAAGGCATCGCCGGGCCGAAAGTTTCGACCCACTTGTGCATCATCTTAACAAGCTCTTGCGGAGTAGCGGAGTACCTCAAAGTGCCGTTCACCCTACGCAGGCCAGCGGAGTAATTACTACGCCGTTTTAAAAATATAATACTTTTTAATTCCGGCGGAGGCCCCAAGGCTCAGTTGTGTTAGGAGTCTATGGGGAAGAGGGTGGAGGCCCATGTGTTGTAAAGCATGTTGAAGCTAGTGGGTCGAACTATCGGCCCGGCGCAGCCTCCATTTTCGAGGCAAGAGTCCCCTCCTTTGCAGTCTTGGTGAAAGCAAAGCCGAACACTTTCACCCTGGGTTTGCTTGGGCTGGACTCTGGCACCCAAAATTGACGCGGCGGTAGGACGAAAGTTTGACCTATTCCTGCCTTCGTCCAAGACAGGCCCCCATTCCCCCGTAGACTCCTAGCACACAGGACCCACCGGTTACTCCTCCGGAACATGAAAGTAGTATAATTTTAAAACGGGGTATAAAATACTCCGCTGGCCAGGCCACGTAAATCGCACTTGTCGCTACTCCGCTACTCCGCAAGATGCCTTAAGACAAGAAAGGCCCAGTAGGTCAAAACTTTCGTCCTCCCGATGCCTCACCGGGACCTTTCTGTTCAGCAACCCTCGCCAAACTTGTTGCTGGTGTGACTAACGACCCTCCTGCCAGGGTCCTCTAAGACGACATCCCCGTCTAAGAAAACGATTCATAAGGCATCGCGGGCCGAAAAAGTTTCGACCCACTTTGCATCATCTTTAACAAGCTCTGCGGAGTAGCGAGTACCCTCAAAGTTGCCGTTCACCCTACGCAGGCCAGCGGAGTAATTACTACGCCGTTTTAAGAATATAATACTTTTTGCATTCCGGCGGAGGCCCCAAGGCTCACTTGTGTTAGGAGTCTATGGGGAAGAGGGTGGAGGCCCATGTGTTGTAAAGCCTGTTGAAGCTAGTGGGTCGAACTATCGGCCCGGCGCAGCCTCCATTTTCGAGGCAAGAGTCCCCTCCTTTGCAGTCTTGGTGAAAGCAAAGCCGAACACTTTCACCCTAGGTTTGCTTGGGCTGGACTCTGGCACCCAAAATTGACGCTGCGGTAGGACGAAAGTTTGACCTATTCCTTCCTTCGTCCAAGACAGGCCCCCATTCCCCCGTAGACTCCTAGCACACAGGACCCACCGGTTACTCCTCCGGAACATTAAAGTAGTATAATTTTAACACGGGGTATAAAATACTCCGCTGGCCAGGCCACGTAAATCGCACTTGTCGCTACTCCGCTACTCCGCAAGATGCCTTAAGACACGAAAGGCCCAGTAGGTCCAAACTTTCGTCCTCCCGCCTGCCTCACCGGGACCTTTCCTGTTCAGCAAAACCTCGCCCAACTTGTTGCTGTGTGACTAACACATCCCCGTCATGGTCCCTCAGACGACTCCCCCGTCTAAGAAAACGATTCAGGGCATCTGCAGGGGCCCGAAAGGTTTCGACCCACTTTGTGCATCATCTTAACAAGCTCTTGCGGAGTAGCGGAGTACCTCAAAGTGCCGTTCACCCTACGCAGGCCAGCGGAGGAATTACTACGCCGTTTTAAAAATATAATACTTTTTAATTCCGGCGGAGGCCCCAAGGCTCACTTGTGTTAGGAGTCTATGGGGAAGAGGGTGGAGGCCTATGTGTTGTAAAGCATGTTGAAGCTAGTGGGTCGAACTATCGGCCCGGCGCAGCCTCCATTTTCGAGGCAAGAGTCCCCTCCTTTGCAGTCTTGGTGAAAGCAAAGCCGAACACTTTCACCCTGGGTTTGCTTGGGCTGTACTCTGGCACCCAAAATTGACGCTGCGGTAGGACGAAAGTTTGACCTATTCCTTCCTTCGTCCAAGACAGGCCCCCATTCCCCCGTAGACTCCTAGCACACAGGAACCACCGGTTACTCCTCCGGAACATTAAAGTAGTATAATTTTAAAACGGGGTATAAAATACTCCGCTGGCCAGGCCACGTAAATCGCACTTGTCGCTACTCCGCTACTCCGCAAGATGCCTTAAGACAAGAAAGGCCCAGTAGGTCAACACTTTCGTCCTCCCGATGCCTCACCGGGACCTTTCTGTTCAGCAAACCTCGCCAAACTTGTTGCTGTGTGACCTAACGACCTCCTGCAGGGTCCCCTAGACAGACATCCCCGTCTAAGAAACGATTCAGAAGGCATCGCCGGGCCGAAAGTTTCGACCCGCTTGTGCATCATCTTAACAAGCTCTTGCGGAGTAGCGGAGTACCTCAAAGTGCCGTTCACCCTACGCAGGCCAGCGGAGTAATTACTACGCCGTTTTAAGAATATAATACTTTTTGCATTCCGGCGGAGGCCCCAAGGCTCACTTGTGTTAGGAGTCTATGGGGAAGAGGGTGGAGGCCCATGTGTTGTAAAGCATGTTGACGCTAGTGGGTCGAACTATCGGCCCGGCGCAGCCTCCATTTTCGAGGCAAGAGTCCCCTCCTTTGCAGTCTTGGTGAAAGCAAAGCCGAACACTTTCACCCTGGGTTTGCTTGGGCTGGACTCTGGCAATTCCACATTGACTCGCTGGGTGAGGACGAACTGTTTGACCTATTCCCTTCCTTCGTCCCAATACAGGCCCCCCTGTCCCCCCCGTAGAACTCCTAGCAACACAGGACCCACCGGTTACTCCTCCGGAACCTGTAAAGTATTATAAACTTTAAAAAGGGGTATAAAATACTCCGCGTCCAGGCCACCATCAAACGCACTTGTCGCTACTTGCCGCTACTCCTCAAGATGCCTTAAGAGAGCGAGAATACGGACAGAAAAGGCCCCAGTAGTTCAAAAACTTTTGTCCTCCCGATGCCTCACCGGGACCTTTCTGTTCAGCAAACCTCGCCCAACTTGTTGCTTTGTGACCTACCGACCTCCTGCAGGGTCCCCTAGACAGACATCCCCGTCTAAGAAACGATTCAGAAGGCATCGCCGGGCCGAAAGTTTCGACCCACTTGTGCATCATCTTAACAAGCTATTGCGGAGTAGCGGAGTACCTCAAAGTGCCGTTCACCCTACGCAGGCCAGCGGAGTAATTACTACGCCGTTTTAAAAATATAATACTTTTTAATTCCGGCGGAGGCCCCGAGGCTCACTTGTGTTAGGAGTCTATGGGGAAGAGGGTGGAGGCCCATGTGTTGTAAAGCATGTTGAAGCTAGTGGGTCGAACTATCGGCCCGGCGCAGCCTCCATTTTCGAGGCAAGAGTCCCCTCCTTTGCAGTCTTGGTGAAAGCAAAGACGAACACTTTCACCCTGGGTTTGCTTGGGCTGGACTCTGGCACCCAAAATTGACGCTGCGGTAGGACGAAAGTTTGACCTATTCCTGCCTTCGTCCAAGACAGGCCCCCATTCCCCCGTAGACTCCTAGCACACAGGACCCACCGGTTACTCCTCCGGAACATTAAAGTAGTATAATTTTAAAACGGGGTATAAAATACTCCGCTGGCCAGGCCACGTAAATCGCACTTGTCGCTACTCCGCTACTCCGCAAGATGCCTTAAGACAAGAAAGGCCCAGTAGGTCAAAACTTTCGTCCTCCCGATGCCTCACCGGGACCTTTCTGTTCAGCAAACCTCGCCAAACTTGTTGCTGTGTGACCTAACGACCTCCTGCAGGGTCCTCTAGACAGACATCCCCGTCTAAGAAACGATTCAGAAGGCATCGCCGGGCCGAAAGTTTCGACCCACTTGTGCATCATCTTAACAAGCTCTTCCGGAGTAGCGGAGTACCTCAAAGTGCCGTTCACCCTACGCAGGCCAGCGGAGTAATTACTACGCCGTTTTAAGAATATAATACTTTTTGCATTCCGGCGGAGGCCCCAAGGCTCACTTGTGTTAGGAGTCTATGGGGAAGAGGGTGGAGGCCCATGTGTTGTAAAGCATGTTGAAGCTAGTGGGTCGAACTATCGGCCCGGCGCAGCCTACATTTTCGAGGCAAGAGTCCCCTCCTTTGCAGTCTTGGTGAAAGCAAAGCCGAACACTTTCACCCTGGGTTTGCTTGGGCTGGACTCTGGCACCCAAAATTGACGCTGCGGTAGGACGAAAGTTTGACCTATTCCTGCCTTCGTCCAAGACAGGCCCCCATACCCCCGTAGACTCCTAGCACACAGGACCCACCGGTTACTCCTCCGGAACATTAAAGTAGTATAATTTTAAAACGGGGTATAAAATACTCCGCTGGCCAGGCCACGTAAATCGCACTTGTCGCTACTCCGCTACTCCGCAAGATGCCTTAAGACAAGAAAGGCCAGTAGGTCAAAACTTTCGTCCTCCCGATGCCTCACCGGGACCTTTCTGTTCAGCAAACCTCGCCAAACTTGTTTCTGTGTGACCTAACGACCTCCTGCAGGGTCCTCTAGACAGACATCCCCGTCTAAGAAACGATTCAGAAGGCATCGCCGGGCCGAAAGTTTCGACCCACTTGTGCATCATCTTAACAAGCTCTTGCGGAGTAGCGGAGTATCTCAAAGTGCCGTTCACCCTACGCAGGCCAGCGGAGTAATTACTACGCCGTTTTAAGAATATAATACTTTTTGCATTCCGGCGGAGGCCCCAAGGCTCACTTGTGTTAGGAGTCTATGGGGAAGAGGGTGGAGGCCCATGTGTTGTAAAGCATGTTGAAGCTAGTGGGTCGAACTATCGGCCCGGCGCAGCCTCCATTTTCGAGGCAAGAGTCCCCTCCTTTGCAGTTTTGGTGAAAGCAAAGCCGAACACTTTCACCCTGGGTTTGCTTGGGCTGGACTCTGGCACCCAAAATTGACGCTGCGGTAGGACGAAAGTTTGACCTATTCCTTCCTTCGGCCAAGACAGGCCCCCATTCCCCCGTAGACTCCTAGCACACAGGACCCACCGGTTACTCCTCCGGAACATTAAAGTAGTATAATTTTAAAACGGGGTATAAAATACTCCGCTGGCCAGGCCACGTAAATCGCACTTGTCGCTACTCCGCTACCCCGCAAGATGCCTTAAGACAAGAAAGGCCCAGTAGGTCAAAACTTTCGTCCTCCCGATGCCTCACCGGGACCTTTCTGTTCAGCAAACCTCGCCAAACTTGTTGCTGTGTGACCTAACGACCTCCTGCAGGGTCCCCTAGACAGACATCCCCGTCTAAGAAACGATTCAGAAGGCATCGCCGGGCCGAAAGTTTCGACCTACTTGTGCATCATCTTAACAAGCTCTTGCGGAGTAGCGGAGTACCTCAAAGTGCCGTTCACCCTACGCAGGCCAGCGGAGTAATTACTACGCCGTTTTAAAAATATAATACTTTTTAATTCCGGCGGAGGCCCCAAGGCTCACTTGTGTTAGGAGGCTATGGGGAAGAGGGTGGAGGCCCATGTGTTGTAAAGCATGTTGAAGCTAGTGGGTCGAACTATCGGCCCGGCGCAGCCTCCATTTTCGAGGCAAGAGTCCCCTCCTTTGCAGTCTTGGTGAAAGCAAAGCCGAACACTTTAATTGTGGGGTTTGCTGGCTGGACTCTGGCACCAAAAATGGCGCTGCGGTGGGACGAAAGTTTGACCTGCTCCTTGTTTCGTCGAACACAGGCCCCCATTCCCCCATAGAATCCTAACAAGCAGGACCAACCGGCTACTCCTCCGGAACATTAAAGTAGTATAATTTCAGAACGGGGTATAAAATACTCCGCTGGCCAGGCCACGTAAATCGCACTTTTCGGTACTCCGCTACTCCGCAAGACGTCTTAAGACAAGACAGATCCAGTAGGTCAAAACTTTTGTCCTCCCGATGCCTCACCGCGACCTTTCTGTTCAGCAAACCTCGCCAAAGTTGTTGCTGCGTGACCCAACGACCTCCTGCAGGGTCCCCTAGACAGACATCCCCGTCGAAGAAACGATTCAGAAGGCATCGCCGGGCCGAAAGTTTCGACCCACTTGTGCATCATCTTACATACAAGCTCTTGCGGAGTAGCGGAGTACCTCAAAGTGCCGTTTACCCTACGCTGGCCAGCGGAGTAATTACTACGCCGTTTTAAAAATATAATACTTTTTAGTTCCGGCGGAGGCCCCAAGGCTCACTTGTGTTAGGAGTCTATGGGGAAGAGGCTGGAGGCCCATGTGTTGTAAAGCATGTTGAAGCTAGTGGGTCGAACTATCGGCCCGGCGCAGCCTCCATTTTCGAGGCAAGAGTCCCCTCCTTTGCAGTCTTGGTGAAAGCAAAGCCGAACACTTTCACCCTGGGTTTGCTTGGGCTGGACTCTGGCACCAAAAATTGACGCTGCGGTAGGACGAAAGTTTGACCTATTCCTGCCTTCGTCCAAGACAGGCCCCCATTCCCCCGTAGACTCCTAGCACACAGGACCCACCGGTTACTCCTCCGGAACATTAAAGTAGTATAATTTTAAAACGGGGTATAAAATACTCCGCTGGCCAGGCCACGTAAATCGCACTTGTCGCTACTCCGCTACTCCGCAAGATGCCTTAAGACAAGAAAGGCCCAGTAGGTCAAAACTTTCTTCCTCCCGATGCCTCACCGGGACCTTTCTGTTCAGCAAACCTCGCCAAACTTGTTGCTGTGTGACCTAACGACCTCCTGCAGGGTCCCCTAGACAGACATCCCCGTCTAAGAAACGATTCAGAAGGCAGCCTGCATTTTCGAGGCAAGAGTCCCCTCCTTCGCAGTCTTGGTGAAAGCAAAGCCGAACACTTTAATTGTGGGGTTGCTTGGGCTGGACTCTGGCACCCAAAATTGACGCTGCGGTGGGACGAAAGTTTGACCTACTCCTTGTTTCGTCGAACACAGGCCCCCATTCCCCCATAGAATCCTAACAAGCAGGACCAACCGGCTACTCCTCCGGAACATTAAAGTACTATAATTTTAAAACGGTGTATAAAATACTCCGCTGGCCAGGCCACGTAAATCGCACTTTTCGGTACTCCGCTACTCCGCAAGACGTCTTAAGACAAGACAGATCCAGTCGGTCAAAACTTTTGTCCTCCCGATTCCTCACCGGGACCTTTCTGTTCAGCAAACCTCGCCAAACTTGTTGCTTTGTGACCTACCGACCTCCTGCAGGGTCCCCTAGACAGACATCCCCGTCTAAGAAACGATTCAGAAGGCAGCCTGCATTTTCGAGGCAAGAGTCCCCTCCTTCGCAGTCTTGGTGAAAGCAAACCCGAACACTTTAATTGTGGGGTTGCTTGGGCTGGACTCTGGCACCCAAAATTGACGCTGCGGTGGGACGAAAGTTTGACCTACTCCTTGTTTCGTCGAACACAGGCCCCCATTCCCCCATAGAATCCTAACAAGCAGGACCAACCGGCTACTCCTCCGGCACATTAAAGTAGTATAATTTTAAAACGGGGTATAAAATACTCCGCTGGCCAGGCCACGTAAATAGCACCGTTCGGTCACTCCGATTACTCGCAAGACGTCGTAAGAACAAGACAGCTCCAGTCGGGCAAAACTTTTGTCCTCCCGATGCCTCACCGGGACCTTTCTGTTCAGCAAACCTCGCCAAACTTGTTGCTTTGTGACCTACCGACCTCCTGCAGGGTCCCCTAGACAGACATCCCCGTCTAAGAAACGATTCAGAAGGCAGCCTGCATTTTCGAGGCAAGAGTCCCCTCCTTCGCAGTCTTGGTGAAAGCAAAGCCGAACACTTTAATTGTGGGGTTGCTTGGGCTGGACTCTGGCACCCAAAATTGACGCTGCGGTGGGACGAAAGTTTGACCTACTCCTTGTTTCGTCGAACACAGGCCCCCATCCCCCCATAGAATCCTAACAAGCAGGACCAACCGGCTACTCCTCCGGAACATTAAAGTAGTATAATTTTAAAACGGGGTATAAAATACTCCGCTGGCCAGGCCACGTAAATCGCACTTTTCGGTACTCCGCTACTCCGCAAGACGTCTTAA
>CAJNDT010004627.1:0-12850 GCA_905221615.1 Symbiodinium sp. CCMP2592
TTTCGTTGAGTGCGGTTCCACAGCCATGCCGCACTCCCCTGCAACATTTGATTCGGTAAATGTCAAATGTCTGATTGAGTTGAAAAGCAAAAATTGCAAACAGTGTAGGAGTGACCCTCCGCTCCCATGTGCTAGGGAGGTTCACACACACACAGCCCCAATGGGGCGTACATGCTTCAAGTAGAGTGAAAGGTCTGGTACGTGGCAAAAGGAGTGAATGGCGCACTTTTCTCGCTGTCACTAGCGATCGGGTGATTGTCGTATTTCCTGATCCGAACAGGTTCTAACAAAAAGCACCGGCTTCAACGTGGCTAATGTGGTGACTGAATCCCAATCATGTAGTCGTCGACGGTTTTGTTCGAAGAAGAAAGCTGGGATTTTAGGAGTTCTGCCGGTGATCTCCTTGATGCGGTAGGAGAAGATCTTGCGAGCTTGGAGAACGTTGTCACCCAGACAAAGCACCACGTGTAAGAACATGTGCTTGTCTCTGGTGATGCGGTCAGGTGGAATTTCAACAGTCATCCGAAAACATTGTCCTGCCATGGAGTACCATGGAAGGCCGGCCTCGGCAGCCTTTCGCTTTGTCATATTTTTGCTGCTACCAACCGACAAACGCTTGAACAAGGAATGCAAATCAACATGGACATGCTGTGTGCTCAGGAGAAACAACAAAGTGGTGTCGTGCTGACACTCGGATGCGCAGGCTTTTTGTCACGCTTAGCGGATCTTGCAGCCCTAATCCGTCCTGAGTATTAGGATCCAACAGCGAGTTTGTTGGGACAGTCACTCATGATCTTGAAATGGCATCTACATCTAAAACCTGCACGTACCAGCATTTTTGCACAAGCGGTTTTGGACCGCTTATGCTGAATAGTAGGATGCACAATATCGTAAGGTGCAATCGAATCAGAAGACCAAGGATCTCGCGATGGAGATCGGTGTGCGTCCTCAGCCATGTGTGACGTTGCCGTAGGTGACGCTGATGATGTTGAATGCGAAGAGTGTGTCCTCTTTCGTCTTGTAGTATGTGGATGTTGGCGTCGTTGCTGTGTTGTGGATTGGGATGCTGGTGAGATGTTGCGTGTTTGCTTTGTTTTCATGACTGTTTTGTCCTTTTTGTCTTTGTTGTCTTTCTTCTTTTTTGTCTTCGTTGTGTGCTTTGTTTTTTGCTTGTGTGTGTGACTGACTGCATGGGAGGATGTGGTGGTGTCATCCTTCCTCAGGAAGGCATCAATCTCTTCGGATCCCCATAGGCTGCTGTCGTCGTCCTCGTCCATCTGTGTGCGATCCTAAATATGTTTCAACAACTGTAGTTCGGAGAAATGGCTGCGGAGTCACAACTGCATTGAGGCATGTGCATACGCTGATCTTCAGAAGAGAGAGAGATGTACACAGAGACATCAATTGAGCAACCTCGCCGACCGGCATGACCTTTCAACATGATGCTCTTAATGTTGAACCTCATCAGGGATGCTGGAGTTCGCAGCACAGCTTTGCTGTGTGGTTGTTGGCTGCCAGGGGCAGCAAATGTGCATCTAATTGTCAACTCAGCAATGTTGCTCACGGAGTTCTTGACCGCTTTCGCTTGTTGGATGTAGGAGTTGATGTAGTAGATACTGTCTCCTTTTGGGTCGGAGGCGTTGATGTCGGACGCTGATCAGGTTGCTCCGCATGCTTTCGTATCCACTCTTGAGATGCGATAAAGTACTCCCGCCACCATGAAGAGCCGTTAGTGGCCCAATGCCATCTCCATTGTGATGCCGTGGGAGATCGCGATCTGGTGCGTTGTTCCATGGTGCTAACACAACTGGTTGTTTTGCAAAATGCTGCGGGAAAGAGTGCATCAATCGTTGCATGCCAAACATATGTGAAGTGAGTGCACTGACTGTCACAGTTGGTAACAACGACAATCGTTGTTTTTACCGTCCTCTGCAAAGCACCCGATGGTGGTATGAACATGGTTGATCACCTATTGTTGCGAAGCTTCGAGTCTTTCCACTCGTTGCTTTAGCTCTGTGATCTGCCGGGTTGTTTGCAGAATAAACTCAGCTAATTGGTTGCGTAGAGCCTCGTCACTGAATGTGGAAGGTTCACTTCCAGTTTCGGAATCATAGTCCCGATGCTGTGTCAAAATCTCCATGAGGGCCGCGGAGAGAGCTTCACGTCGTGACTCATCGACGGGTGGCGAATCTGTAGTCACTGTGTTGGTCGGAAGAGATGCTTCGCTCATGGCTCGATGTCGGGATTCCGATAGGTGTCACTCTGAGGCAAAACTTCAGAAGGCAAAGTTATGGTGTGTGTCCGAAAGCAACATGTGTTGAAATGCGAGAAATGTGCACTACCTGGCTCTTTTTATACCAGCGTACCTTATCAGCATATTCACGACCAATCAGGCGCGTTTTGCCTGATGAGGCTTTCGAGTACGTCGAGCTGCTGTTTGCACGAGGCGAGGATCGCCGTGGTAGCCTCGTGTTGAGTAGTCAACACCGTTGTAGCCTGTTGTATCAGGCGCTCGAGTTTGGCATTCGATTCAAGCAACGAATTGTGAAATTGCGTTATTGCTGCCATAATCTCAGTCGATGAATCCGGATCAGGGTGATGCGGAGGTGGAAATGGCGGGGTCGCCGGTGCAGCCACTGCTGCGTCCTGCTGTTCTTCCGGATCTTGGTGTTGCTCTTGGTAATCTTGGAAATCTTCGTCTTCTGCAACACGTAGGAACTGAGAGCGCAAAAGCGCCGGCTGTGGATTGTGGCTGCCAACCGCAGGTTGCTCGTTGAGGCGTCTGCTATGCTTGGAGATGGATGGCCGAGGACGGCCGCTCAGCGCTTTGTGGCTGGGCTGCAATCTGCCAGTCATGGCACTTTTATACATGATGATGCCTCAGTTAACCCTGTAAATGGCTGCGGGAAGCACTGTGTTGATACAAGGCGGCTCTCATGTTGCGAAGTTGCATGACTCTGGACACACGCGCGGCAACTTGGCAAATTGTTTTGCTTACAGCTGTTGATCAGTATAGCCGGCAGCGATGTAGAGATCGCGCATGGCTCGAATGGCTGATGTGGCCTCGCTGCATGGTGTTGTCACTCTGCGTACCATGCGTGTGCGGGCCTGAAAACTGCTGCGAAGTATTGCAACAGAGGTGGCTGACTGTGGGTGTAAAATATCCGCCTTGTGCAAAGTGCATTGATGCGTAAGGCTGCTGTGCTGAGGGTTTATGGCGAAACCCAGGAAAATGTTTGCCGGTTCAGTTTCAAGCTGAACCGGTGGCTTGTAGAAAGATGCGTCAGTAAGCTGTGCAAAAGGAGGCAGTCGGGTCAGCTGTGCAGGTAAAAGAAGGACGCGGTTGTCGACGTATCTGGTAGCAAAAAAGACAGCTTGATCCTGCTTGTTGTGGTCTGGAAAATGCTTGTGATTCGTGAAAAGTTGTTTGTATGTGTGGTGCCAACACTGTTCTTCGACGGCAACCACGATGTTGCATAGGGCCGGGCTGCAGGGCGAGCCCATAGGTGCACCGCGAAATTGCTCAATAAGTGATGTACCAACAGTGAAATAGTTGAGTCGGAGCACTGCAATGATGAGTTGTGGTATATGTTGTAATTGTATGCAAAGTTTGTTGCCGGAAGAGGCTTCTTGCTTCTTTTGTCTGCTTTTGCCCCTGTGAACTCGATGTGTGGGGTCTTTCTGTGAGTGGTCAATGAAGAATTTGGAAGAGTGTAGTGGGTTCTTCTCTCTGTACCATCGAACCATAATGCTGTACGCTGAAAGAAACCGGCTCTGATCGACCGATGTAAAGAAGCCAGCCAAATCCTGGTTGTACAGGATGTAATCTGTTGAATCGTGTAGTTTCCTGCGCTGATGCAGGAAGAGTGCTGTTTGTTTGAGCTGTGTTATCCCGTCTCCTTGGTGAAAGGAGTTTGGACATGCTTGAAAAGTCATCAGCTGCAGTACGTCTGCTAAGGCTTCCCACAATTTTCTGCCCATGGTGTCGATGAACGCCACTATAGGGCGGCCTTTTGTGAATTGCTTCTTTCTTTTCGGTAAAATGTAGGCGCGTGGGATGCGTCCCCATTGTGGAAAAGCCCATATGTAGGCTGGTAGAAGACTGCGGACGTCTGTGTAGACATCAAAGTGGTGTTGTAGAGGTTGGTGCTGCGAGATCCGAAAGATCTCCTTGTCTAAAAAAGTGTTGTGTATGGCACGGTGATATAGTGCTGGGCAGTACCACGTGAGTCGGTTCGGGAAGTGATCTTCGCAATGGATGATGCCCGATGGTATTTTGTGTTGGACTTGCTTGATCATCTTAACCTGTAGTATGTTGTGTTGATTGCAGTGTGTGTTGTGTTGTGGTATTTGTTCAGATACGAACTGCTTTGCAGTTTGATGGTTGTAAGGCAGTCCATAGTATCGATGCCATGTGCGTATGGCTCGGCATAATTGTGAAGCCAACTGTGTGGGCTTCTGAAGGCAATTGCTTTTGCCGGAGTATGCCAAAAATTGATGTTGTGGTTGTAGTTCTGCAAGTTGGATAGCAATGTGATTGTGGAAAATATGCTCCTGGGGAACTTGTGAGTGTAATGGTGAGCAGGTACAGGGTGGTGGTGAATCGGGTTGCCATGTAGTGTGGGCGTCGCGCCAATTGTGTAGAAGTTGTTGCATGGGTGGGTGTTTCTTGTAGACTGGTTTTGTGCTGGGGAGATGGAATGGTGGAATGTGTTGTTTGTTGCTTGTTAACCGAGAACGCAAAAATTGTCGTAGTTGTTGGGTGAAGGTGGGGTGTAAGAGTGGCTGTAGGTAAATGGGTTTTGTGACAGGAGGTGGTTTAAGTCGTCGCTTCTTGAAGACGGTGTTGAGTGCTTTGTGAGCGTGTCTGCGGTCGCGTCGTGGTAAGTTGTTTGAGAGTTTGTGTAAAGCGTACACTGTGGCTGCTGGTGTGTCTGAGCGAAGCAGTTGTTTTGTTGTGTCGAATCTGGTGCGAGTGTTGGAAGTAAGATGTGAGACTGTGGTCCATGCCTGTTTTCTGGTATTGAATAAGGTGGAGTTGGTGAAGCTTCGAATGGAGTGGTGTAGTTTGCCTCGGCGCTGCTTCGCCCATAAGGTGGCTGTGCCGTTGTGCTTGTTGTTGGCTGCTTTTGTGAAGCCGGAAAAAGCTCCTTTCATGTGTGATGTGATGTAAGGAAAGTTGAGCTTGGATTGGTGGTGTTGTATGAGAGTGTTCTCCGTGGCTTCTAGTTGTTCGGTGGGTATGTTGGCTTGTAGTACAATTGGTGTGTATTGGTGGTAGCATTTGTGTTTATGCCACCATCGTAAGGCAAGTTCGGCTTGTACAATCTTGTGTTGCTGAAGTTGCTTGAATTTTCGATTGCGTGTGCCCTCTCGTTGTGTGAGAGAGTGACTTGTGCTGCCGATGTAAACGTAGCCACGAAAAGGTTGTTGCGTGGTGACTCTGCAGTATACCACCTGTGGCTGACGAAAGAAAGAGAGTGTGTACAATGTAAAAGAAATGTTTGAATGTGCAAACAGTCTCTGTAGGTTGGAGAAATGTCCTTCCTCATGTTTGAGGTAGAAATGCTGTGTGCGAAGTAACAAAGTTAGGCCTTGAAGCCAGAGTATGATTTGATAGAATTGTGTGGAGACTGGTTCTGCCAAAGATGCGACGAATTGTAAGATGGATCTGCCTTGATCCAGAACGCGTGTGATGTTCTTGAATTGTTTTTGTCGGAAAATTGTTGTGTGATCAAGTGTCTGTCGATGTTGAATCAAGTACTGTCGGAGTCACTCTGTCATCTGACTGATGATGGCGACGAGTTTGATCAGTGCTGGGGAGCCAAATTTGTCGATGGCTTTGGGTGGGACACCCCAGGCGACTGCCGCGGTCTGCAGTGTTTGCTCTTGTGAGTTGCTGAGTGAAGGGAATTCCGAAGCAACAATGTCAAGGTACTTTTTTACCTGTGTTTTTTGGTTGTCGCTGATGCCTTTGATGGCACCAAACCATCTGGTGATGCCGGATTCGGAGTGAACGCCAGTGAAATGATCTTGAAACCAAACACTGGCTTTTGTAGGCTGCTGAAAGATGCGCTTGGGATCCATCTTGGGATCGAGGGGTGCCGCCTTCGTTGGTGTAAGAGTTGACTGCTTCTGTCGCTTGGCGCCCAGAGTGGAGCGTCCCGGGAAGTGCATACCTGTGGTGGATGACGATGCTGGGGAAGCATGTAGCGGGTTGTTGTCTTGTTCTGCAGCGGTTGTGGTAAAGGGGGATAGGCCCTCAGTGGTAGGCCTGGTGTCAGTGTGTGTAGGGTCATCGATGGTGGCCCGTTTTTGTCCACGGGTGGTTGTGGTGGGGGAGATCTCAATTGTGGAAAGTGAGAGAGGTGGTGGGGAGGGTGTGTTGATGGGAGTGATGGGCGCGGTGGTTCGTTTTGGTTTCTTTGATGCTGGTGTGCTGGGTGCCTCATTGTGTGCGTCGGGAGCACGGAGAGTTTCGATTGTCTCCAGTGCTGTTGAAAGTCGTGCTTCAAGGTCGCTGATGCGATGGGCCGCCAGAGTGTCTGTCTCTGTCGGCTGCGAAGGTTGAAGTGGGAGATGAGGTTGTGATTTGTTGGATTGTGGTGGTGTTGGAGATTCGGTGGGTTGCGATTGTGTGTTGTCTGTGTCTGCTTTGACATCTTGCTTGTCCTTTTTGTTGCCGTCATTGTACTGGTCTTGCAGCTCTTGCAGGTACAACACCAATTCCTTGATGAGGTGTGACATTGCTGGTCGTTTTGCGAGTGTGAGCTTTTCTTGCCAGCAGAATGCAGTGGCTGCTTGGTCCAGATCAATTCTCCTTGCTCGGAGTTGACCCATAAGTTCAGTGGTAAAGACGGCTTCGCTGACGTGTTTGCTGCATGTAAGATGGATGTCGAAGCCATGTGCAGCGTACCGCAGCCAGTACGAAGACCAATTGTGTCGCAAAAATGCGACCAATGGTGCTGTTGCGATTGGCTCTGGTGTTTGAACGAAGTCGTTTGGTATCTGGGGATTTGCAGGCGTGGGATTGGGGTGTTGCTGTTGTTGGGTTGCGGCGGTGGTCTGAGGTAATGTATGTGACGAAATGCTGGGGTTTCGAGTCGTCATCGAAGATGGACTCACAAATGTGTGTTGGGGAGGGGCAGGTGTGAGGGTTGGCAGTGTGGTGGGTGAAATTGGGCCGGGAAACTGTTGGGGTGGGGGAGGGGGTGGAGGGAAAGGTGGGAATGTGTTGTTGTGGCTGTAAGTGTGAGCTGAACCCCAAGTAGTTGGGGCTAGCGATGAGGTGTGTGGTGGGATGTTGTGGATCCCTGGTGGTGGGGAGATGGGGTGCAATGGAGTGCTGCTGGTCGAGGTTGTTTGACGCTGCATGGTACTGATTGCTGTACCGATGATGCCTGTTGGCATTGTTGTATGCCACTGAGGCTGTGTCGGCTTGTACATGGTTGCACAGTGGGGCACTACAATTGCCTGTGACTGCAAAAGCTGCACATGGAACATGCATGAGCAACATGGTTGGCTTGAGCGTCCACATCAACTTGTGCGGGGCATCCAGCATGCAGCTGCATCGAATCTTCTTTGGCTCAAAAGCGGGGTCGGAGCGAATGCCTGATTGCAAACAACTATGTGTACAGGGATTCATGCCTGGAAGAAAAAGTACTAGATAGTTACAGGAAGACACGGAAGAAAGAAAGAAGAAAGCAACATCACTGAATGAGGCCGAATCCAACGATGCTGAAGTGCCCGGAGTGGAATCCCCACTTCTCCGGTGTCCGCACAACACCCTTTCGCCCCACGATGAAGGCTTCTCTGTACATGTCTCGATACGTCATCTTGTAATGCTGATACTTAGTCCGTATTGTCCCGATGACGATCACTCCCTGTTGGCCCTTGGGCCGCCGCGTACATTGATCGGTAACTATATGTACCGTGCTTTCCGACACATCTCCTGGGGTCGCATTCCCGTATATGACGCAAGAGGGAATGGGTGGATAGGACTTGTCGTCGAAGCAATGACTGACAGAACTTGGGCGGACCAAGTCCTCACGCATTATGCGTGCGGCACTTGCAATGCTCGTGCCGTGTCCGGCGGTGTAGATGTATGTTTCCCCTGGTGGGTCAGTGGCACGAGTGCCGAATGCTCTGCGAGTCTCTCCAGCCCACGGGATGAATAACATAGTATGCACGCCGTCCGATATTGGCGTCAGCGTTGCCCCCAATTCGTTGCACGCTGAGCGCGTGCCCGACTGTAATACGGCATGCGCGAATTCGGCTAAAGTTTCCTGCCTGAAATCGCTGTCAGCAGCTATCTCGCCCAAAGTTTTGGCGAGTTTGTGCGCTTCCTCCAAGTCGACAGCGTGGGGTGTCGGCTTTTCATGATCATAAAGCTCAGAGAAAGGCGCCACATCAATCTGTGGTGGTCTGCTCTGTTTGCCCAGTTGTTCGAGGGTTGGCTGACCCGATGGGGCAGCAGTTGTGGATGCATCGAAAGTCGGAGCAGGTGTCCGAACAGAGCTTGGGGGATTGTGCCGAAGCTGTTGGCGCGAGGATGTGCCCTGGCTTGTTGGGGGCTGCTGTTGTCCGGCTTGGCTGCCCTTGATGCGGAGGGCGATGCGCTGAACCTGCGAAGCCAATGTTTTTTGTGGGACCTTGGGTGGGGTAGGTGGCCTTTGACGTGGCTGTGTGGCTCTGTAATGCCACTTGTTGGCATCATCATCACGCACTGTAGAATAGCTGCGGAGCACAACCGAGGTCCGAGGAGGTGTCGATGAAGCTCGTCTGGTGTCCCTGCGAGAACGGCTTCTGCGAGTGTCGCGGGATCGGTGGTGTCTGCGTCGGCGGTGCTGTCTGCCGCTGCTTGCAGGTCGTGCTCGGCTGCGTGTGTGTCGTCGACGTCTAGTGCTCACGGTGCGAGTTCTGCTGCGTGTGGGTGAGCGCCGGCGTCTGCGTGGCAGCGGAGGGTGATGGGGAGAAGTACGTGCTGCGAGCTGGTCAGTGTCTGCCGATCCCGTATCTGGGGGTGGTTGTGCGGGTGGCACTGTATTGACGGAAGGGGTGTTGGCTGTGTTTGTTGGTTGTTGTTGGGGCGTCATTGCCGGTGTCTGCGGGGCAGTGTGTGCAGCATCGGCAGGGGGAACACTGGTGGGGTGTGGTTGTGGAGCTTGTTGGATTGTTGTTGGCGGCGGTATGTGGGATTGTGGAACGGGTTGTGTGGGAGGGATGTTGCAGGGTGCAAGTTGGGGTTGTGGGGCAGGTGGTGTAAAAGGAAGGTTGAATGTGGTAGGTTGGGCCTGATGCTGTGCCAAAGCAGATGGGCTCATGGGAAAAGCTGTTGGATGGGTAGGTAAAAGAGCAGGGTTCAAGATCGGGGTGGGGTGTTGTGACATGAATTGCTGGGGTGGAGGTTGTTGTGGCATCTGGGGTTGTGGTGTGCTGAGATGTGTGTAGACCGTCGGATGCTGTGGAATAGGAGCAGTGTGTCCACACGGCATCATGGGGAAGCCGTGCGTTTGCTCAACAGGAATCGTAGTGGGTTGTGTCGGCAGTGTGGGCTGCTGAGTGGCAGCAATGCCGGTTGGCATCATTGCTGGGTAGCTTTGTGACTGCGGTACCCAGGTGTTCTGGTGAAATTGATTAAGCACCGGTCGGGCTGTTGGTGCATATGGTGTTGCTGGTGGCTGCGCGGCAAAATAATCCGGCCACATAGCTACAACGAAGTGGGTGAAACACACACAGTTGCACAAGCAGAGTGCAGGCTGTCCTGATTGTCCCTGCTGGACTGATTTGAGAGGTCGTAGACGGAGAGAAGGAAGAGGGCCGAGTACTCTCCGAAGAGAGCGCTGCTTCACTTGCTGTAGACATCTTTACCACGTCTGCACTCATGTCAGATGCACATGCCCTTGCAGTCCCTGAGGAATAAAGAAGCGGTAAAATACGGGGCAGACTAGAGAGGTAGCGCCTGCTCACTAGACGCACTTTACTGCATTAGCCGTCCCTTACTGCACCTGCACTCATGTCAGACTCACATGCGAGCATCAGAGAGAGAGAGATAAAGTAGCATCGGGAGAATCTGAACGATCTGAACGAAGGCTGAACACCCGGTTCATCACCGGTCTCCCCGGAGGGTCACCACGGCGCCATGACGGAAAGCCGTTGCTCTGGAGTCTCATCGACCCACGCTGATCACACTGATGGATTCGGCCAAGAGTACGAGTGCAAGAGGAAAAAGAGAGGCATGTTGTTCATGTTGCAAAAGCTTGTCAGATTGTGGCAACCGTACAACTTGTTTGTTGTCGAATCAACCGCCAAAAGTGGCAACTGAAAACTCTCTAATCTTGGCACAGGGGCCTTCTAATCGGGCTGGCACAGGGGCCCCAGCTCAATTTTGTGCAGGTACACAGGACTGATCAGGTCCCGCTTCCCACTTGCATCCACAGCTTCGTTGAGTGTGGTAGGACGCAAGTGCCACACTCCCCTGCAACAGTTGATTTGGTAAATGTCCAATGTCTGATTAAGTTGAAAAGCAAAAAATGCAAACAGTGTAGGAGTGACCCTCTGCTCCCATGTGCTAGGGAGGTTCACACACACACACACACACACACACACACACACACACACACACACACACACACACACACACACACACACACACACACACACACACACACACACACACAAACACACACACACACAAACACATGCACACACAAACACACACACACCACACACAAACACACACACAACACACACACACACACACAACACACACACACAAACACACACACACACACACACACACACACCACAACACACACAACACACACAAACATTCACACACACACACACACACAACACACACACAACCACACACACACACACACACCACACACCAAACACACCAACAAACACACACAAACCCACACACACACCACACCCACACCCCAACAACACCACACACACACGCTCATTTTTGAGACAGGGTTGTTAACATTTTGGCACACCACTTGCCGCGAAATGTTCGTAGCATAGTCATATGAGTACCGAGCAGGAGTCAGCCTTGCGGAAGTGAATGTTCAGCATCATCTGCGGCGGTTGCTATAGCTGTGTATCAGTGTCAGTGGCAAAGATGCCCGCTGCCACAGGAATTCCTTCAGGATAAGCTGTGATAAGAGAAGCAGCCTTCTTCGCAGCAGCCGGTCCGAGAAACGCGCGGGCCCCCTGTGAACTTCGGACATGGCCACGGCGTCTCGGCTCGAGGCTTTCATGTCGTGGTGGGGGAGAGAATGTTAACCAGTTGCCGTTTCCAACACTTGCCTTTCGGAGTGAACTGTGTGGGTTCCTGCGCTTGGGTTTCGACCTCGACGGCCTCAGCACTTTCAGGCATAAAGGTTGAGCCACCCTTATTCGGGATACTCAGGTGACCCTGACGACACCGCGCTCGGCCCGCCTCAACCCAGGCGCGCCATTCTTGCCTGGCCAGAGGCCCAGATTTCTGGCACAGTTGGGCCATGTGGCATGTCGTGCTTTGTGCTCGTGGCGGCGTTCACTGGAGCTTTGAAGACAGACAGGAGCATTTTTCCGCAGCACTCAACAGCAGCAAGTGGAAGTTTTCGTGCCACATGACATTCTGTGTCCCTGGCGGCCTTGAGAGAATCATCGGAAGTAGATGTAATGCTGAAGGCAGCAACACGAAGACAAGTCATACGAGGCGCCAAGACGACTCACACCAGGCGGAACATGTGCTTGAAGACAACCCAGTGCTTGGTAAGTTGGGAACTTCAACGGCCCTCAGCAACAACATGCACGTACCGCCACGATCATAGCGAAGAGCAGTGAACGAAGAGCGAGAACACAACCACTACTGCCAATAGGCCAGCAGTCGCCAAGGCCGTGACAGCCGCAGTTCCCTTTCCGCTTCCGAGGCTTTGTTCCCCACCAGCTGAGAACCAACAATGCCAAACAGCCACTTGGCGGCTTCAGTCAACATTCTTCAATTACAGCCTTGCCAGTTGTGTGGTGGTATTGATGTGTGGCTGGGCCCTTATGTAGTTTCGAAACGTCTGCTTGAAGGTCTCCCGTACGGTTGACGTGGGTGCACGTGGGTACATCGACTAACTGGTAACTGGATAGAGAGCGAGGGCGATATAAAGACGGAACACGCAGCTCAATGGAGAGGCACAGAAGACAACAACCATCCTCGAAGTTCGCACAAGCAAAGAAACGAAGAACGAGGGAGATGGAGAGAGAGACGGAGTTACATCTTCGAAGCCCACCAACAGGTAAGCGGGCGGACATACTACTGCGTTTTTTTGGCAGTACCGCGAAATCCCTACCGGGGGCCCTCCATGATGAGCGGCCTGGGGCCTAAGGGGCCACGGAGATGAGACCTGGACATTGGGATTGTTTTTTTTTTTTTTTTTTTAGCAAACCCTCGGCCCACACAACAGTGTAGTGTACCACGAGACCCTCGCCCACCCGCTCATTTCATGCAACGGGTGAGTAGGCGGGCCAATGGCATTGTGGGCTACCTATGCTAGCCGCTAGCCCCTACGCTACGGAAGGAAAGAGAAGCCTTCAGATCAGCAAGTGACATTGTTGTGTGTATGCGCTGTCTGTGTGCACAGCACGGAGCAGCCTCCTTTGCCTTCCCGTAGACACACAATCAATCAATCAATCATGTGTATGTTTTTATTATCTTATCCAAAGACACAGGTCGACATGGATGACGCGCGCACGCACGCACGCACGCACGCACGCACGCACGCACGCACGCACGCACGCACGCACGCACGCACGCACGCACGCACGCACGCACGCACGCACGCACGAAGGCACGCACGCACGCACG
>CAJNDT010004628.1:0-12846 GCA_905221615.1 Symbiodinium sp. CCMP2592
TGTTTCATGTGCCCAGGGCAGTACTCGAGATGTTTCGTGTGGTTTCGTGTGGCCAGGGCAGTACTCGAGATGTTTCGTGTGGTTTCGTGTGGCCAGGGCAGTACTCGCGATGTTTCGTGTGGTTTCGTGTGGCCAGGGCAGTACTCGAGATGTTTCGTGTGGTTTCGTGTGGCCAGGGCAGTACTCGAGATGTTTCGTGTGGTTTCATGTGGCCAGGGCAGTCCTCGAGATGTTTCGTGTGGTTTCGTGTGGCCAGGGCAGTACTCGAGATGTTTCGTGTGGTTTCATGTGGCCAGCGCAGTACTCGAGATGCTTCATGTGGTTTCGTGTGGCCAGGGCAGTACTCGAGATGCTTCGTGTGGTTTCGTGCGGCCAGGGCAGTACTCGAGATGTTTCGTGTGGATTCGTGTGGCCAGGCCAGTACTCGAGATGTTTCCTGTGGTTTCATGTGGCCAGGGCAGTACTCGAGATGTTTCGTGTGCTTTCATGTGGCCAGGGCAGTACTCGAGATGCTTTTTTCGTGTGGCTTCTCGTGTGCCAGGGTCAGGTACTCGAGTGTTGTCGTGTGTTTTCGTGTTGCCAGGGCAGTACCGAGATGTGTCGTGTGGTTTCGTGTGCCAGGTCAGGTACTCGAGATGCTTTCCGTGTGGTTTCGTGTGGCCAGGGCAGTACTCGAGATGTTTCTGTGGTTTCGTGTGGCCAGGGCAGTACTCGAGATGTGTCGTGTGGTTTCGTGTGGCCAGGGCAGTACTCGAGATGTTTCGTGTGGTTTCGTGTGGCAGGGCAGTACTCGAGATGTGTCGTGTGGTTTCATGTGGCCAGGGCAGTACTCGAGATGTTTCGTGTGGTTTCGTGTGGCCAGGGCAGTACTCGAAATGCTTCGTGTGGTTTCGTGTGGCCAGGGCAGTACTCGAGATGTTTCGTGTGGTTTCGTGTGGCCAGAGCAGAACTCGAGATGCTTCGTGTGGTTTCGTGTGGCCAGGGGCAGTACTCGAGATGTTTCGTGTGGTTTCGTGTGGCCAGGGCAGTACTCGAGATGCTTCGTGTGGTTTCATGTGGCCAGGGCAGTACTCGAGATGTTTCGTGTGGTTTCGTGTGGCCAGGGCAGTACTCGAGATGTGTCGTGTGGTTTCGTGTGGCCAGGGCAGTACTCGAGATGTGTCGTGTGGTTTCGTGTGGCCAGGGCAGTACTCGCGATGTTTCGTGTGGTTTCGTGTGGCCAGGGCAGTATTCGAGATGTTTCGTGTGGTTTCGTGTGGCCAGGGCAGTAGTCGAGATGTGTCGTGTGGTTTCGTGTGGCCAGGGCAGTACTCGAGATGTGTCGTGTGGTTTTGTGTGGCCAGGGCAGTACTCGAGATGTTTCGTGTGGTTTCGTGTGGCCAGGGCAGTACTCGAGATGTTTCGTGTGGTTTCGTGTGGCCAGGGCAGTACTCGAGATTTGTAGTGTGGTTTCGTGTGGCCAGGGCAGTACTCGAGATGTTTCGTGTGGTTTCGTGTGGCCAGGGCAGTACTCGAGATGCTTCGTGTTGTTTCGTGTGGCCAGGGCAGTACTCGAGATGCTTCTTGTGGTTTCGTGTGGCCAGGGCAGTACTCGCAGATGTTTCGTGTGGTTTCATGTTGGCCCAGGGGCAAGTACTCGAGATGTTTCGGTGTGGTTTGTGTGGCCAGGGCAGTACTACTCGAGATGCTTCGTGTGGCCAGGGCAGTACTCGAGATGCTTCGTGTGGTTTCGTGTGGCCAGGGCAGTACTCGAGATGTTTCGTGTGGTTTCGTGTGGCCAGGGCAGTACTCGAGATGTTTCGTGTGGTGTCATGTGGCCAGGGCAGTACTCGAGATGTTTCGTGTGGTTTCGTGTGGCCAGGGCAGTACTCGAGATGCTTCGTGTGGTTTCGTGTGGCCAGGGCAGTACTCGAGATGTTTCGTGTGGTTTCGTGTGGCCAGGGCAGTACTCGAGATGTTTCGTGTGGTTTCATGTGGCCAGGGCAGTGCTCGAGATGCTTCGTGTGGTTTCGTCTGGCCAGGGCAGTACTCGAGATGTTTCGTGTGGTTTCATGTGGCCAGGGCATTACTCGAGATGTTTCGTGTGGTTTCATGTTACAGGGCAGTACTCTAGTATGTTTTTTTCGTGTGGTTTCGTGTGGCCAGGGCAGTACTCGAGATGTGTCGTGTGGTTTCGTGTGGCCAGGGCAGTACTCGAAATGTTTCGTGTGGTTTCGTGTGGCCAGGGCAGTACTCGAGATGTTTCGTGTGGTTTCGTGTGGCCAGGGCAGTACTCGAGATGTTTCGTGTGGTTTCGTGTGGCCAGGTCAGTACTCGAGATGTTTCGTGTGGTTTCATGTGGCCAGGGAAGTTTCATCTGGCCAGGGCAGTACTCGAGATGCTTCGTGTGGTTTCGTGTGGCCAGGCAGTACTCGAGATGTTTCGTGTGGTTTCGTGTGGCCAGGGCAGTACTCGAGATGTGTAGTGTGGTTTCGTGTGGCCAGGGCAGTCTCGAGATGTGTCGTGTGGTTTCGTGTGGCCAGGGCAGTACTCGAGATGTTTCGTGTGGTTTCTTGTGGCCAGGGCGGTAATCGAGATGTGTAGTGTGGTTTCGTGTGGCCAGGGCAGTACTCGAGATGTTTCGTGTGGTTTCGTGGGGCCAGGGCAGTACTCGAGATGTGTAGTGTGGTTTCGTGTGGCCAGCGCAGTACTCGAGATGTGTAGTGTGGTTTCGTGTGGCCTGGTTTCGTGTGGCCAGGGCAGTACTCGAGATGTGTCGTGTGGTTTCGTGTGGCCAGGGCAGTACTCGAGATGTGTAGTGTGGTTTCGTGTGGCCAGGGCAGTAATCGAGATGTGTAGTGTGGTTTCGTGTGGCCAGGGCAGTACTCGAGATGTGTCGTGTGGTTTCGTGTGGCCAGGGCAGTACTCGAGATGTGTCGTGTGGTTTCGTGTGGCCAGGGCAGTACTCGAGATGTGTCGTGTGGTTTCGTGTGGCCAGGCAGTACTCGAGATGTGTAGTGTGGTTTCGTGTGGCCAGGGCAGTACTCGAGATGTGTCGTGTGGTTTCGTGTGGCCAGGGCAGTACTCGAGATGTGTCGTGTGGTTTCGTGTGGCCAGGGCAGTACTCGAGATGTGTAGTGTGGTTTCGTGTGGCCAGGCCGTACTCGAGATGTGTCGTGTGGTTTCGTGTGGCCAGGCAGTACGCGAGCTGTTTCGTGTGGTTTCGTGTCCAGGACAGTACTCGAGATGCTTCTGGTGGTTTTCGTGGTGGCCAGGGCAGTACTCGATAATTTCGTGTGTTTCGTGTGGCCAGGCACGTACTCGAGATGTGTCGTGTGGTTTCGTGTGGCCAGGGCAGTACTCGAGATGTGTCGTGTGGTTTCGTGTGGCCAGGGCAGTACTCGAGATGTTTCGTGTGGTTTCGTGTGGCCAGGGCAGTACTCGAGATGTGTCGTGTGGTTTCGTGTGGCCAGTGCAGTACTCGAGATGTGTAGTGTGGTTTCGTGTGGCCAGGGCAGTACTCGAGATGTTTCGTGTGGTTTCGTGTGGCCAGGGCAGTACTCGAGATGTTTCGTGTGGTTTCATGTGGCCAGGGCAGTACTCGAGATGTTTCGTTTGGTTCCGTGTGGCCAGGGCAGTACTCGAGATGCTTCGTGCGGTTTCGTGTGGCCAGGGCAGTACTCGAGATGTTTCGTGTGGTTTCGTGTGGCCAGAGCAGTACTCGAGATGTTTCGTGTGGTTTCGTGTGGCCAGGGCAGTACTCGAGATGTTTCGTGTGGTTTCATGTGGCCAGGGCAGTACTCGAGATGTTTCGTGTTGTTTCGTGTGGCCAGGGCAGTACTCGAGATGCTTCGTGTGGTTTCGTGTGGCCAGGGCAGTACTCGAGATGTTTCGTGTGGTTTCGTGTGGCCAGGGCAGTACTCGAGATGTTTCGTGTGGCTTCATGTGGCCAGGGCAGTACTCGAGATGTTTCGTGTGGTTTCGTGTGGCCAGGGCAGTACTCGAGATGCTTCGTGTGGTTTCGTGTGGCCAGGGCAGTACTCGAGATGTTTCGTGTGGTTTCGTGTGGCCAGGGCAGTACTCGAGATTCTTCGTGTGGTTTCGTGTGGCCAGGGCAGTACTCGAGATGTTTCGTGTGGTTTCGTGTCGCCATGGCAGTACTCGAGATGTTTCGTGTGGTTTCATGTGGCCAGGGCAGTACTCGAGATGTTTCGTGTGGTTTCGTGTGGCCAGGGCAGTACTCGAGATGTGTAGTGTGGCTTCGTGTGGCCAGGGCAGTACTCGAGATGTTTCGTGTGGTTTCGTGTGGCCCGGGCAGTACTCGAGATGTTTCGTGTGTTTCGTGTGGCCAGGGCAGTACTCGAGATGTTTCGTGTGGTTTCGTGTGGCCAAGGCAGTACTCGAGATGTGTCGCGTGTTTCGTGTGGCCAGGGCATACTCGAGATGTGTCGTGTGGTTTCGTGTGGCAGGGCAGTACTGAGATGTTTGTCGTGTGGTTTCGTGTGGCCAGGGCAGTACTCGAGATGTTTCGTGTGGTTTCGTGTGGCCAGGGCAGTACTCGAGATGTGTCGTGTGAATTCGTGTGGCCAGGGCAGTACTCGAGATGTTTCCTGTGGTTTCGTGTGGCCAGGGCAGTACTCGAGATGTTTCGTGTGGTTTCGTGTGGGCAGGGCAGTACTCGAGATGTTTCGTTTGGTTTCATGTGGCCAGGGCAGTACTCGAGATGTTTCGTGTGGTTTCGTGTGGCCAGGGCAGTACTCGAATGTGTCGTGTGAATTCGTGTGTGCCAGGCAGTAACTCGATATGTTTCCCTGTGGGTTTTCGTTGGCCAGGGCCAAGTACTCTCGAGTAGTTTCGTGTGTTTCGTGTGGCCAGCAGTACTCGAGATGTGTATGGTGGTTTCGTGTGGCCAGGGCAGTACTCGAGATGTGTAGTGTGGTTTCGTGTGGCCAGGGCAGTACTCGAGATGTTTCGTGTGGTTTCGTGTGGCCAGGGCAGTGCTCGAGATGTTTCGTGTGGTTTCGTGTGGCCAGGTCAGTACTCGAGATGTTTCGTGTGGTTTCATGTGGCCAGGGAAGTTTCATCTGGCCAGGGCAGTACTCGAGATGCTTCGTGTGGTTTCGTGTGGCCAGGCAGTACTCGAGATGTTTCGTGTGGTTTCGTGTGGCCAGGGCAGTACTCGAGTTGTGTAGTGTGGTTTCGTCTGGCCAGGGCAGTACTCGAGATGTTTCGTGTGGTTTCGTGTGGCCAGGGCAGTACTCGAGATGTGTCGTGTGGTTTCGTGTGGCCAGGGCAGTACTCGAGAGGTTTCGTGTGGTTTCGTGTGGCCAGGGCAGTACTCGAGATGTGTCGTGTGGTTTCGTGTGGCCAGGGCACTACTCGAGATGTTTCGTGTGGTTTCGTGTGGCCAGGGCAGTACTCGAGATGTGTCGTGTGGTTTCGTGTGGCCAGGGCAGTACTCGAGATGTTTCGGGTGGTTTCGTGTGGCCAGGGCAGTACTCGAGATGTGTCGTGTGGTTTCGTGTGGCCAGAGCAGTACTCGAGATGTTTCGTGTGGTTCGTGTGGCCAGGGCAGTACTCGAGATGTTTCGTGTGGTTTCGTGTGGCCAGGGCAGTACTCGAGATGTTTCGTGTGGTTTCGTGTGGCCAGGGCAGTACTCGAGATGCTTCGTGTGGTTTCGTGTGGACAGGGCAGACTCGAGATGTTTCGTGTGGTTTCGTGTGGCCAGAGCAGTACTCGAGATGTTTCGTGTGGTTTCATGTGGCCAGGGCAGTACTCGAGATGTTTCGTGTGGTTTCGTGTGGCCAGGGCAGTACTCAGTACTCGAGATGTTTCGTGTGGTTTCGTGTGACCAGGGCAGTACTCGAGATGTTTCGTGTGGTTTCATGTGGCCAGGGCAGTACTCGAGATGTTTCGTGTGGTTTCGTGTGGCCAGGGCAGTACTCGAGATGCTTCGTGTGGTTTCGTGGTGGCCAGGGCAGTACTCGAGATGCTTCGTGTGGTTTCGTGTGGCCAGGGAAGTACTCGAGATGTTTCGTGTGGTTTCATGTGGCCAGGGCAGTACTCGAGATGTTTCGTGTGGTTTCGTGTGGCCAGGGCAGTACTCGAGATGCTTCGTGTGGTTTCGTGTGGCCAGGGCAGTACTCGAGATGTTTCGTGTGGTTTCGTGTGGCCAGGGCAGTACTCGAGATGCTTCGTGTGGTTTCGTGTGGCCAGGGCAGTACTCGAGATGTTTCGCGTGGTTTCGTGTGGCCAGGGCAGTACTCGAGATGTTTCGTGTGGTTTCATGTGGCCAGCGCAGTACTCGAGATGTTTCATGTGGTTTCGTGTGCCCAGGGCAGTACTCGAGATGCTTCGTGTCTGTGTGGCCAGGGCAGTACCCGACATGCTTCGTGTGGTTTCGTGTGGCCAGGGCAGTACTCGAGATGTTTCGTGTGGTTTCGTGTGGCCAGGGCAGTACTCCAGATGTTTCGTGTGGTTTCGTGTGGCCAGGGCAGTACTCGAGATGGTTTCGTGTGGCCAGGGCAGTACTCGAGATGTGTAGTGTGGTTTCGTGTGCCAAGGGCAGTACTCGAGATGTGTCGTGTGGTTTCGTGTGGCCAGGGCAGTACTCGAGATGTTTCGTGTGGTTTCGTGTGGCCAGGGCAGTACTCGAGATGCTTCGTGTGGTTTCGTGCGGCCAGGGCGGTACTCGAGATGCTTCGTGTGGTTTCGTGTGGCCAGGGCAGTACTCGAGATGTTTCGTGTGGTTTCGTGTGGCCAGGGCAGTACTCGAGATGTTTCGTGTGGTTTCGTGTGGCCAGGGCAGGACTCGAGATGTTTCGTGTGGTTTCATGTGGCCAGGGCAGTACTCGAGATGTTTCGTGTGGTTTCGTGTGGCCAGGGCAGTACTCGAGATGCTTCGTGTGGTTTCGTGTGGCCAGGGCAGTACTCGAGATGTTTCGTGTGGTTTCGTGTGGCCCGGGCAGTACTCGAGATGTGTCGTGTGGTTTCGTGTGGCCAGGGCAGTACTCGAGATGTTTGTGTGGTTTCGTGTGGCCAGGGCAGTACTCGAGAGCTTTAGTGTGGTTTAAGTGGCCAGCGGCAGTTACTCGAGTGTTCGTGTGGTTTGTGTTGGACAGGGCAGTACTCGAGAGCGTCGTGTGGTTTCGTGTGGCCAGGGCAGTACTTCGAGATGTTTCGTGTGGGTTAGTGTGGCCAGAGGCAGAGGACTCGAGATGTTTTTCGTGTGGGTTTTCATGTGGCCAGGGCAGACTCGAGAGGTTTCGTGTGTTCGTGTGGGCCAGGCAGTGCATGAGATGTGTAGTGTGGTTTTTTGTTGCAAGGCGAGTGCTCGAGCTGTTTCGTGTGGTTTCGTGTGGCCAGGGCAGTACTCGAGATGTTTCGTGTGGTTTCGTGTGGCCAGGGCAGTATTCGAGATGTTTCGTGTGGTTTCGTGTGGCCAAGGCAAAGCGGCCCTAGTAGGGGGCTGCTTACTCCAACGTTGGAGTAGAAGCGTGCCCTAGTGGGGGGCTGCTTACTCCAACGTTGGAGTAGGAGCGTGCCCTAGTAGGGGGCTGCTTACTCCAACGTTGGAGTAGGAGCGTGCCCTAGTCGGGGGCTGCTTACTCCAACGTTGGAGTAGGAGCGTGCCCTAGTAGGGGGCTGCTTACTTGAACGGTGGAGTAGCCCTAGTAGGGGGCTGCTTACTCCAACGTTGGAAGGAGCGTGCCCTAGTAGGGGGCTGCTTACTTGAACGGTGGAGTGAAAGCGTGCCCTAGTAGGGGGCTGCTTACTCCAACGTTGGAGTAGGAGCGTGCCCTAGTTGGGGGGCTGCTTACTCCAACGTTGGAGTAGAAGCGTGCCCTAGTAGGGGGCTGCTTACTCCAACGTTGGAGTAGAAGCGTGCCCTAGTAGGGGGCTGCTTAATTTAAGGGTGGAGTAGAAGCGTGCCCTAGTAGGGGGCTGCTTACTCCAACGGTGGAGTAAAAGCGTGCCCTAGTAGGGGGCTGCTTACTCCAACGGTGGAGTAGAAGCGTGCCCTAGTAGGGGGCTGCTTACTCCAACGGTGGAGTAGAAGCGTGCCCTAGTAGGGGGCTGCTTACTCCAACGTTGGAGTAGGAGCGTGCCCTAGTAGGGGCTGCTTACTCCAACGTTGGAGTAGGAGCGTGCCCTAGTAGGGGGCTGCTTACTCCAACGGTGGAGTAGGAGCGTGCCCTAGTAGGGGGCTGCTTACTTGAACGGTGGAGTGAAAGCGTGCCCTAGTAGGGGGCTGCTTACTCCAACGTTGGAGTAGAAGCGTGCCCTAGTAGGGGGCTGCTTACTCCAACGTTGGAGCAGGAGCGTGCCCTAGTAGGGGGATGCTTACTCCAACGTTGGAGTAGGAGCGTGCCCTAGTAGGGGGCTGCTTACTCCAACGTTGGAGTAGAAGCGTGCCCTAGTAGGGGGCTGCTTACTCCAACATTGGAGTAGGAGCGTGCCCTAGTAGGGAGCTGCTTACTCCAACGTTGGAGTAGAAGCGTGCCCTAGTAGGGGCTGCTTACTCCAACGTTGGAGTAGGAGCGTGCCCTAGCAGGAAGCTGCTTACTCCAACGTTGGAGTAGGAGCGTGCCCTAGCAGGGAGCTGCTTACTCCAACGTTGGAGTAGGAGCGTGGGCTAGTCGGGGGCTGCTAACGTTGGAGTAGAAGCGTGCCCTAGTAGGGGCTGCGTACTCCAACGTTGGAGTAGGAGCGTGCCCTAGTAGGGGCTGCTATTGAACGGTGGAGTGAAAGCGTGCCTAGTAGGGGCTGATTTTAATACAGGAGCGTGCCCTAGTAGGGGGCTGCTTACTCCAACGATGGAGTAGGAGCGTGCCCTAGGAGGGGGCTGCTTACTCCAACGTTGGAGTAGGAGCGTGCCCTAGTAGGGGGCTGCTTACTCCAACGTTGGAGTAGGAGCGTGCTAGTAGGGGGCTGCTTACTCCAACGTTGGAGTAGGAGCGTGCCCTAGTAGGGGGCTGCTTACTCCAACGTTGGAGTAGGAGCGTGCCCTAGTAGGGGGGCTGCTTACTCCAACGTTGGAGTAGAAGCGTGCCCTAGTAGGGGGCTGCTTACTCCAACGTTGGAGTAGGAGCGTGCCCTAGTAGGGGGCTGCGTACTCCAACGTTGGAGTAGGAGCGTGCCCTAGTAGGGGGCTGCTTACTCCAACGTTGGAGTAGGAGCGTGCCCTAGTAGGGGGCTGCTTACTCCAACGTTGGAGTAGAAGCGTGCCCTAGTAGGGGGCTGCTTACTCCAACGTTGGAGTAGAAGCGTGGCTGCTTACTCCAACGTTGGAGTAGGAGCGTGCCCTAGTAGGGGCTGCTTACTCCAACGTTGGAGTAGAAGCGTGCCCTAGTAGGGGGCTGCTTACTTGAACGGTGGAGTGAAAGCGTGCCCTAGTAGGGGGCTGCTTACTCAAACGTTGGAGTAGGAGCGTGCCCTAGTAGGGGGCTGCTTACTCCAACGTTGGAGTAGGAGCGTGCCCTAGTAGGGGGCTGCTTACTCCAACGTTGGAGTAGGAGAGTGCGGTAGTGGGGGGCTGCTTACTCCAAACGTTGGAGGAGAAAGAACGTATAGTCGGGGGCTGCTTACTCCAACGTTGGAGTAGGAGCGGCCATAGTAGGGGGCTGCTGGACTACAACGTTGGAGTTAGAAGCGTTGACCTAGTAGGGGGCTCTTGACTCACCAACGTTGGGATAGAGCGGCCCTGTAGGGGGCGCTTACTCAACGCTTGGAAGTAGAAGAGTTGTGCCCTAGTTGGGGGCTGCTTACTCCAACGTTGAGTAGGAGCGTGCCCTAGTAGGGGGCTGCTTACTCCAACGTTGGAGTAGGAGCGTGCCCTAGTAGGGGGCTGCTTACTCCAACGTTGGAAGAGGAGCGTGCCCTAGTAGGGGGCTGCTTACTCCAACGTTGGAGTAGAAGCGTGCCCTAGTAGGGGGCTGCTTACTCCAACGTTGGAGTAGAAGCCCTAGTAGAAAGCTGCTTACTCCAACGTTGGAGTAGGAGCGTGCCCTAGTAGGGGGCTGCTTACTCCAACGTTGGAGTAGGAGCGTGGCCTAGTAGGGGACTGCTTACTCCAACGTTGGAGTAGGAGCGTGCCCTAGTAGGGGGCTGCTTACTCCAACGTTGGAGTAGGAGCGTGCCCTAGTAGGGGGCTGCTTACTCCAACGTTGGAGTAGGAGCGTGCCTAGTAGGGGGCTGCTTACTCCAACGTTGGAGTAGAAGCGTGCCCTAGTAGGGGGCTGCTTACTCCAACGTTGGAGTAGGAGCGTGGCGTAGTAGGGGGCTGCTTACTCCAACGTTGGAGTAGGAGCGTGCCCTAGTAGGGGGCTGCTTACTCAAACGTGGAGTAGGAGCGTTAGCCCTAGTAGGGGGGCTGCTTTACACAATCGTTGGCGTCGGAGTTTATTTGTTTGCCTAGTAGGGGGCTGATTACTCCAACGTTGGAGTAGGAGCGTGCCCTAGAGGGGGTGCTTACTCCACGTATGGAGTAGTAGAAGCGTGCCCTAGTAGGGGGCTGTACTCCAACGTTGGAGTAGGCGCGGCCCTGGAGGGGGCCGTACTTCACGTTGGAGTAGAAGCGTGCCCTAGTAGGGGGCTGCTTACTCCAACGTTGGAGTAGGAGAGTGCCCTAGTAGGGGGCTGCTTACTCCAACGTTGGAGTAGGAGCGTGCCCTAGTAGGGGGCTGCTTACTCCAACGTTGGAGTAGAAGCGTGCCCTAGTAGGGGGCTGCTTCTCCAACGTTGGAGTAGGAGCGTGCCCTAGTAGGGGGCTGCTTACTCCAACGTTGGAGTAGGAGCGTGCCCTAGTAGGGGCTGCTTACTCCAACGTTGGAGTAGGAGCGTGCCCTAGTAGGGGGCTGCTTACTCCAACGTTGGAGTAGGAGCGTGCCCTAGTAGGGGGCTGCTTACTCCAACGTTGAGTAGAGCGTGCCATCGTAGGGGGCTGATTACTCCAAACGTTGGAGTAGGAGCGTTTGTGCCCTAGTAGGGGGCTGCTTACTCCAACGTTGGAGTAGGAGCGTGCCCTAGTAAGGGGGCTGCTTACTCCAACGTTGGAGTAGAAGCGTGCCCTAGTAGGGGGCTGCTTACTCCAACGTTGGAGTAGAAGCGTGCCTAGTAGGGGGCTGCTTACTTCAACGTTGGAGTAGGAGCGTGCCCTAGTAGGGGGCTGCTTACTCCAACGTTGGAGTAGGAGAGTGCCCTAGTAGGGGGCTGCTTACTCCAACGTTGGAGTAGAAGCGTGCCCTAGTAGGGGGCTGCTTACTTGAACGGTGGAGTGAAAGCGTGCCCTAGTAGGGGGCTGCTTACTCCAACGTTGGAGTAGGAGCGTGCCCTAGTGGGGGGCTGCTTTCTCCAACGTTGGAGTAGGAGCGTGCCCTAGTAGGGGGCTGCTTACTCCAACGTTGGAGTAGGAGCGTGCCCTAGTAGGGGGCTGCTTACTTGAACGGTGGAGTGAAAGCGTGCCCTAGTGGGGAGTTGCTTACTCCAACGTTGGAGTAGGAGCGTGCCCAGGGCTGCTTACTCCAACGTTGGAGTAGGAGCGTGCCCTAGTCGGGGGCTGCTTACTCCAACGTTGGAGTAGCGGCGTGCCATCTTTAGAGATTAAGTAAAGGAGTTTCAGAGAAGTTAGTATATAGTCTTTGAATAGTAGGGGGCTGCTTACTCCAACGTTGGAGTAGGAGCGTGCCCTAAGTAGGGGGCTGCTTACTCCAACGTTGGAGTAGGAGCGTGCCCTAGTAGGGGGCTGCTTACTCCAACGTTGGAGTAGGAGCGTGCCCTAGTAGGGGGCTGCTTACTCCAACGTTGGAGTAGAAGCGTGCCCTAGTAGGGGGATGCTTACTCCAACGTTGGAGTAGGAGCGTGCCCTAGTAGGGGGCTGCTTACTCCAACGTTGGAGTAGGAGCGTGCCCTAGTAGGGGGCTGCTTACTCCAACGTTGGAGTAGGAGCGTGCCTTAGTAGGGGGCTGCTTACTCCAACGTTGGAGTAGAAGCGTGCCCTAGTAGGGGGCTGCTTACTCCAACGTTGGAGTAGGAGCGTGCCCTAGTCGGGGGCTGCTTACTCCAACGTTGGAGTAGGAGCGTGCCCTTGTGGGGGACTGCTTACCTCAACGTTGGAGTAGAAGCGTGCCCTACAAGGGGGCTGCTTACTCCAACGTTGGAGTAGGAGCATGCCCTACTGAATGGCTGCTTACTCCAACGTTGGAGTAGAAGCTTGCCCTAGTAGGGAGCTGCTTACTCCAACGTTGGAGTAGGAGCGTGCCCTAGTAGGGGGCTGCTTACTGCTAGTAGGGGGCTGCTTACTTGAACGGTGGAGTAAAAGCGTGCCCTGATAGGGGGCTGCTTACTCCAACGTTGGAGTAGGAGCGTGCCCTAGTAGGGGGCTGCTTACTCCAACGTTGGAGTAGGAGCGTGCCCTGGAGGGGGTGCTTACTCCAACGTTGGAGTAGGAGCGTGCCCTAGTAGGGGGCTGCTTACTCCAACGTTGGAGTAGGAGCGTGCCCTAGTAGGGGGCTGCTTACTCCAACGTTGGAGTAGGAGCGTGCCCTAGTAGGGGGCGGCTTACTCCAACGTTGGAGTAGCAGCGTGCCCCAGTAGGGGGCTGCTTACTCCAACGTTGGAGTAGGAGCGTGCCCTAGTAGGGGGCTGCTTACTTCAACGGTGGAGTGAAAGCGTGCCCTAGTAGGGGGCTGCTTACTCCAACGTTGGAGTAGGAGCGTGCCCTAGTAGGGGGCTGCTTGCTCCAACGTTGGAGTAGGAGCGTGCCCTAGTAGGGGGCTGCTTTACTCCAACGTTGGAGTAGGAGCGTGCCCTAGTAGGGGGCTGCTTACTCCAACGTTGGAGTAGAAGCGTGCCCTAGTAGGGGGCTG
>CAJNDT010004629.1:0-12804 GCA_905221615.1 Symbiodinium sp. CCMP2592
TGGAGTCGCGAAGCTTGCGATTTTCACCAACAGTGCAAAGCCTCTCGAACCGTCATTTGTGGGGTTTCGAGACAGAAACTGAAGCCTTCCAAAGCCTCCCTCGTGGGTTCGGAGCTTACAATCTCACCGTAGTCTCTGCACTCTTCTGGTCTTGTAGTTCCTGCAGATTGCAGCTGTCCCTGCTATCTTGTGCTTCACGTTGGTAGATTTCTCGGCTTGCGCGTGTCATCCTTGCGCAGGGGCCATGCTAATCTTCTCTATCTCGTTCCTCCACCTTCGGAAAGCACACGGCAAACGAGAGTGCCTCAACTGCTGAAGCAGGGCGAGCTTCGCGAGAACATGCTTTGATTCATGCATGCTTTCACTGAAGAAGTGTTGACACCGTTTGGGACATGACCTGGACTACAATGCTAAAGGCAGCTCCATGCACAAAACCCGTGCATGGGTCCCGCCTCGCCGTTCATTTAAACTTTTAAAACCTAAACGGGGTGTGGGACCCGGCCCTAGAAAAATGGGACCCGGGTGGACCCAGGTGGGACCCGGATGGGACCCGGTGGGACCCGGTGGGACCCGGATTCGATCTGGCTAGCAAAGAATGGGACACGTAACCCAGATGAAACTTCTTGTGTGGGAAACATGGGACCCGGTGACACCCGGATAAGACCCGGCGAGCAAAAAAACGGGATTCGGTGACGCAGAAGGTGGGACTTGGATGGGCCCGGTGGGACCCGGTTGGGACTCCTCGCAAAAAGCGGGACCTTGTGACCGCTCAGATGATGTGGCCTCAAAACCACACGTAGATGTGGCTTGAGAACCACACGTTAAGTGGCCTTGATGTGGCTTCAAATCCACACGTTTGTGGCTTATGTGGCTTCAAAGCCACACGTTTGTGGCCCGGATGTATTAAAGGGGTCACCAGAAGCCTCGGACCTGAACGAACACGGGGGCTGCCTTTCTTCTTTCTTTACTACAGAGAATTCTAAGCCGGAGCTGGCTCCAAGTCCACTTGCTGGAGCTAGAAAAAGGCTTCAACAAGCTTCGATGATCTTGCAAGCTATTGGCTATTGCTGACTCCATAGAGCCATAGATCTTGGCAATCCTAGACAGGAGCTTCGATGATCGTGTCGCAGCGATGCATCCTAATAAACGTCAAAGATCTCGATTGGCTTAAAAAGATCCTCGAGATACCTCGATGACATTGCAAACTGACACTGATCTCCAGTGGATATAGAAGCAGGATGAGCCCAAGAAATGATGCTGCGGACGACCCCGTTTCTGGGCCCACGAAACGAAAGCAATTCTGGCTTCGCCACAATGGGCCTCCCCAGTTGCAAATCCGCTGGTTGTGGCATTTAAGGTGAGCGTGCAGCTGCTTTGGACAAGACTTCTGGCTTTTCAATCTTGCGTCTGCATGATGCCCAAAACTGCGGGAACAAAGGCAGGCAGGCGCACGCCCGAGATCCAGCTGGTTGGCCCCGAACATTTGCGATTTGCGACCCCAAAAATGGGGCCGTTTCGCGGCCCCGAAAACAGGGCTGCGACATGCGCCCGGCCTCATTAAATAAATAGTTTGAGCATGAGTTGGAGGCTTGGACCCCCGACCCCAAAAATGGGGCCGCCAAACGGCCCCATTTTGGGGGGTCGCGAATTCTTCTACTTTGAGGCACGTCCGCCTGACTGCTACACAACAAGGCGACTGTGGCACACAGGCGCGCGTCCAGCTTGGAAAAAAACAAGCTTTCAGGATTAAGGCTTCCAAGCCGAGCCTTGCTTTCTTATAGAAGTACATTAAATCAACATGAAAGAAACGGGCACAGGGGAGGCACGCTCAAGCGAAGCCAGAATTGCTGGACTTTTCCAGCCCTACATTTGGAGTCGCGAAGCTTGCGATTTCACCAACAGTGCAAAGCCTCTTGAACCGTCATTTGTGGGGTTTCGAGACAGAAACTGAAGCCTTCCAAAGCCTTCCTTGTGGGTTCGGAGCTTACAATCTTACCGTAGTCTCTGCACTCTTCTGGTCTGTAGTTCCTGCAGCTTGCAGCTGTCCCTGTTATCTTGTGCTTCACGTTGGTAGCTTTCTCGGCTTGCGCGTGTCATCCTTGCGCAGGGGCCATGCTAATCTTCTCTATCTCGTTTCTCCACCTTCGGAAAGCACACGGCAAACGAGAGTGCCTCAACTGCTGAAGCAGTGCGAGCTTCGCGAGAGTATGCTTTGATTCATGCATGCTTTCACTGAAGAAGTGTTGACACCGTTTGGGACATGACCTGGACTACAATGCTAAAGGCAGCTCCATGCACAAAAACCGTGCATGGGTCCCGCCTCGCCGTTCATTTAAGCTTTTAAAACCTAAACGGGGTGTGGGACCCGGCCCTAGAAAAATGGGACCCGGGTGGACCCAGGTGGGACCCGGATGGGACCCGGTGGGACCGGTGGGACCCGGTGGGACCCGGATTCGATCTGGCTAGCAAAGTATGGGACACGTGACAACCAGATGAAGCTTCTTGTGTGGGAAACATGGGACCCGGTGACACCCGGATAAGACCCGGCGAGCAAAAAAACGGGATTCGGTGACGCAGAAGGTGGGACTTGGATGGGCCCGGTGGGACCCGGGTGGGACTCCTCGCAAAAAGCGGGACCTTGTGACCGCTCAGATGATGTGGCCTCAAAACCACACGTTGATGTGGCTTGAGAACCACACGTTAAGTGGCCTTGATGTGGCCTCAAAACCACACGTTTGTGGCTTATGTGGCTTCAAAGCCACACGTTTGTGGCCCGGATGTATTAAAGGGGTCACCAGAAGCCTCGGACCTGAACGAGCACGTGGGCTGCCTTTCTTCTTTCTTTACTACAGAGAATTCTAAGCCGGAGCTGGCTCCAAGTCCACTTGCTGGAGTTAGAAAAGGCTTCAACCAGCTTCGATGATCTTGCAAGCTATTGGCTATTGCTGACTCCATAGAGCCATAGATCTTGGCAATCCTAGACAGGAGCTTCGATGATCGTGTCGCAGCGATGCATCCTAATAAACGTCAAAGATCTCGATTGGCTTAAAAAGATCCTCGAGATACCGCGATGACATTGCAAACTGACACTGATCTCCAGTGGATATAGAAGCAGGATGAGCCCAAGAAATGATGCTGCGGACGACCCCGTTTCTGGGCCCACGAAACGAAAGCAATTCTGGCTTCGCCACAATGGGCCTCCCCAGTTGCAAATCCGCTGGTTGTGGCATTTAAGGTGAGCGTGCAGCTGCTTTGGACAAGACTTCTGGCTTTTTCAATCTTGCGTCTGCGTGATGCCCAAAACTGCGGGAACAACGGCAGGCAGGCGCACGCCCGAGATCCAGCTGGTTGGCTCCGAACATTTGCGATTTGCGACCCCAAAAATGGGGCCGTTTCGCGGCTCCGAAAACAGGGCTGCGACATGCCCGGCTTCATTAAATATTTAGTCTGAGCATGAGTTGGAGGCTTGGAACCCCGACCCCAAAAATGAAGCCGCCAAACGGCTCCATTTTGGGGGGTCGCGAATTCTTCTACTTTGAGGCACGTCCGTCTGACTGCTACTACACAACAAGGCGACTGTGGCACACAGGCGCGCGTCCAGCTTGGAAAAAACAAGCTTCCAGGATTAAAGCTTCCAAGTCTTGCTTTCTTATGGAAGTACATTAAATCAACATGAAAGAAACGGGCACAGGGGAGGCCCGCTCAAGCGAAGCCAGAATTGCTGGACTTTTCCAGCCCTACATTTGGAGTCGCGAAGCTTGCGATTTTCACCAACAGTGCAAAGCCTCTCGAACCGTCATTTGTGGAGTTTCGAGACAGAAACTGAAGCCTTCCAAAGCCTCCCTCGTGGGTTCGGAGCTTACAATCTCACCGCAGTCTCTGCACTCTTCTGGTCTTGTAGTTCCTGCAGCTTGCAGCTGTCCCTGCTATCTTGTGCTTCACGTTGGTAGATTTCTCGGCTTGCGCGTGTCATCCTTGCGCAGGGGCCATGCTAATCTTCTCTATCTCGTTCCTCAACCTTCGGAAAGCACACGGCAAACGAGAGTGCCTCAACTGCTGAAGCAGTGCGAGCTTCGCGAGAGCATGCTTTGATTCATGCATGCTTTCACTGAAGAAGTGTTGACACCGTTTGGGACATGACCTGGATGGACTACAATGCTAAAGGCAGCTCCATGCACAAAAACCGTGCATGGGTCCCGCCTCGCCGTTCATTTAAACTTTTAAAACCTAAACGGGGTGTGGGACCCGGCCCTAGAAAAATGGGACCCGGGTGGACCCAGGTGGGACCCGGATGGGACCCGGTGGGACCCGGATTCGATCTGGCTAGCAAAGTATGGGACACGTGACCCAGATGAAACTTCTTGTGTGGGAAACATGGGACCCGGTGACACCCGGATAAGACCCGGCGAGCAAAAAAACGGGATTCGGTGACGCAGAGGGTGGGACTTGGATGACTTGGATGGGCCCGGTGGGACCCGGTTGGGACTCCTCGCAAAAAGCGGGACCTTGTGACCGCTCAGATGATGTGGCCTCAAAACCACACGTTGATGTGGCTTGAGAACCACACGTTAAGTGGCCTTGATGTGGCTTCAAAACCACACGTTCGTGGCTTCAAAGCCACACGTTTGTGGCCCGGATGCATTAAAGGGGTCACCAGAAGCCTCGGACCTGAACGAACACGTGGGCTGCCTTTCTTCTTTCTTTACTACAGAGAATTCTAAGCCGGAGCTGGCTCCAAGTCCACTTGCTGTAGCTAGAAAAAGGCTTCAACAAGCTTCGATGATCTTGCAAGCTATTGGCTATTGCTGACTCCATAGAGCCATAGATCTTGGCAATCCTAGACAGGAGCTTCGATGATCGTGTCGCAGCGATGCATCCTAATAAACGTCAAAGATCTCGATTGGCTTAAAAAGATCCTCGAGATACCTCGCTGACATTGCAAACTGACACTGATCTCCAGTGGATATAGAAGCAGGATGAGCCCAAGAAATGATGCTGCGGACGACCCCGTTTCTGGGCCCACGAAACGAAAGCAATTCTGGCTTCGCCACAATGGGCCTCCCCAGTTGCAAATCCGCTGGTTGTGGCATTTAAGGTGAGCATGCAGCTGCTTTGGACAAGACTTCTGGCTTTTCAATCTTGCGTCTGCATGATGCCCAAAACTGCGGGAACAAAGGCAGGCAGGCGCACGCCCGAGATCCAGCTGGTTGGCCCCGAACATTTGCGATTTGCGACCCCAAAAAATGGGGCCGTTTCGCGGCCCCGAAAACAGGGCTGCGACATGCGCCCGGCCTCATTAAATATATAGTTTGAGCATGAGTTGGAGGCTTGGAACCCCGACCCCAAAAATGGGGCCGCCAAACGGCCCCATTTTGGGGGGTCGCGAATTCTTCTACTTTGAGGGACGTCCGCCTGACTGCTACACAACAGGCGACTGTGGCACACAGGCGCGCGTCCAGCTTGGAAAAAAACAAGCTTTCAGGATTAAGGCTTCCAAGCCGAGCCTTGCTTTCTTATAGAAGTACATTAAATCAACATGAAAGAAACGGGCACAGGGGAGCCCCGCTCAAGCGAAGCCAGAATTGCTGGACTTTTCCAGCCCTACATTTGGAGTCGCGAAGCTTGCGATTTCACCAACAGTGCAAAGCCTCTTGAACCGTCATTTGTGGCGTTTCGAGACAGAAACTGAAGCCTTCCAAAGCCTTCCTTGTGGGTTCGGAGCTTACAATCTTACCGTAGTCTCTGCACTCTTCTGGTCTGTAGTTCCTGCAGCTTGCAGCTGTCCCTGTTGTCTTGTGCTTCACGTTGGTAGATTTCTCGGCTTGCGCGTGTCATCCTTGCGCAGGGGCCATGCTAATCTTCTCTATCTCGTTTCTCCACCTTCGGAAAGCACACGGCAAACGAGAGTGCCTCAACTGCTGAAGCAGTGCGAGCTTCGCGAGAACATGCTTTGATTCATGCATGCTTTCACTGCAGAAGTGTTGACACCGTTTGGGACATGACCTGGACTACAATGCTAAAGGCAGCTCCATGCACAAAAACCGTGCATGGGTCCCGCCTCGCCGTTCATTTAAACTTTTAAAACCTAAACGGGGTGTGGGACCCGGCCCCAGAAAAATGGGACCCGGGTGGACCCAGGTGGGACCCGGATGGGACCCGGTGGGACCTGGATTCGATCTGGCTAGCAAAGTATGGGACATGTGACAACCAGATGAAACTTCTTGTGTGGGAAACATGGGACCCGGTGACACCCGGATAAGACCCGGCGAGCAAAAAAACGGGATTCGGTGACGCAGAAGGTGGGACTTGGATGTGCCCGGTGGGACCCGGTTGGGACTCCTCGCAAAAAGCGGGACCTTGTGACCGCTCAGATGATGTGGCCTCAAAACCACACGTTGATGTGGCTTGAGAACCACACGTTAAGTGGCTTGATGTGGCTTCAAAACCACACGTTTGTGGCTTATGTGGCTTCAAAGCCACACGTTTGTGCCCGGATGTATTAAAGGGCTCACCAGAAGCCTCGGACCTGAACGAACACGGGGGCTGCCTTTCTTCTTTCTTTACTACAGAGAATTCTAAGCCGGAGCTGGCTCCAAGTCCACTTGCTGGAGCTAGAAAAAGGCTTCAACAAGCTTCGATGATCTTGCAAGCTATTGGCTATTGCTGACTCCATAGAGCCATAGATCTTGGCAATTGTAGACAGGAGCTTCGATGATTGTGTCGCAGCGATGCATCCTAATAAACTTCAAAGATCTCGATTGGCTTAAAAAGATCCTCGAGATACCTCGATGACATTGCAAACTGACACTGATCTCCAGTGGATATAGAAGCAGGATGAGTCCAAGAAATAATGCTGCGGACGACTCCGTTTCTGGGCCCACGAAACGAAAGCAATTCTGGCTTCGCCACAATGGGCCTCTCCAGTTGCAAATCCGCTGGTTGTGGCATTTAAGGTAAGCGTGCAGCTGCTTTGGACAAGACTTCTGGCTTTTCAATCTTGCGTCTGCATGGTGCCCAAAACTGCGGGAACAAAGGCAGGCAGGCGCACGCCCGAGATCCAGCTGGTTGGCCCCGAACAGTTGCGATTTGCGACCCCAAAAATGGGGCCGTTTCGCGGCCCCGAAAACAGGGCTGCGACATGCGCCCAAAAATGAGGCCGCCAAACGGCCCCATTTTGGGGGGTCGCGAATTCTTCTACTTTGAGGCACGTCCGCCTGACTGCTACACAACAAGGCGACTGTGGCACACAGGCGCGCGTCCAGCTTGGAAAAAAACAAGCTTTCAGGATTAAGGCTTCCAAGCCTTGCTTTCTTTCGGAAGTACATTAAATCAACATGAAAGAAACGGGCACAGTTGCAAATCCGCTGGTTGTGGCATTGAAGGTGAGCGTGCAGCTGCTTTGGACAAGACTTCTGGCTTTTCAATCTTGCGTCTGCATGGTGCCCAAAACTGCGGGAACAAAGGCAGGCAGGCGCACGCCCGAGATCCAGCTGGTTGGCCCCGAACATTTGCGATTTGCGACCCCAAAAATGGGGCCGTTTCGCTGCCCCGAAAACAGGGCTGCGACATGCGCCCGGCCTCATTAAATATATAGTTTGAGCATGAGTTGGAGGCTTGGAACCCCGACCCCAAAAATGGGGCCGCCAAACGGCCCCATTTTGGGGGGCCGCGAATTCTTCTACTTTGAGGCACGTCCGCCTGACTGCTACACAACAGGCGACTGTGGCACACAGGCGCGCGTCCAGCTTGGAAAAAAACAAGCTTTCAGGATTAAGGCTTCCAAGCCGAGCCTTGCTTTCTTATAGAAGTACATTAAATCAACATGAAAGAAACGGGCACAGTGAGAAAGGATGATTGTGCTTGGAGTTCGCTCCGTGAATCAATGGTTCAAAAAAACTTGCAAGAAAGATTCTTCTCATGATCATGATTTCAAGATGTCAAAGTTCAAGTTTTATCAACTTTTTATAACAAGTGTTTGATTGTTTTGTAGGTTCTCTCATTACTTGTCATTTAGGATTGTTATGACTTCTCCGTTGCCATGATGCCATGATCCATGACTTTTTCGTTTTTCGACAAATGTTTCCGAGCATATTATGTCATTTTACATGTTACATTGTCAATTGTCAATCAGATAATCAGATCATCATAATCAGAGTCTATAGTCTATCATTTACGAACGACGAAACTGCACGGTGGGGCAAGTCACTCCCTCCAACTCCCTGTGTCTCCCTTGGTCGCCTGCTCCCTCGGTTCCAATCACGAAGTCTTGATTTCGATCGTGAACCCCCAATTCCAGAACTCGTGAGGCCTGAATCTTGCGTCTTGAAGTTTTTGAAGTTTGAAATGATAATTGGGTTGTAAACATGATAGATTGCCGACTGTTCGAGAAAATGGAAGCAAATTCAGTGCATGTAGATTTGGCTCTCACAGCACAATTCTCCGATCACTTTCCACGTGGTAGCAGAGCCTTGAGTGTGTTTATTTTCTGCCTTCAAAACTGAGCACTCAGCAACAGTGCCCTGGCTCCAGTGAAACGGACACAAAGATCGGTAAACCAGCAGATTTTATGGAGAGGTGCTTCTCTCTGATCCGTTTGGCGTTGGCAGCCAGAAAATTGCAATTCCATCAAGTTCCAACTGAATTCTGCCATTTGACAAATTTTGGCAATTTTTGAAGCAAACTCAAGCAAATTGAACTTTTGCAGGTGTTTGGTGGAAAATTGACCTTCTGAGCAGGCCACACAGGTGGGTCTGGGCCAGCCCCAAGCGCCTTGGAACCCAGCCACCGGAATCCATGCTTGGATTTGCTTTGAAATATCATTTTGCAAACGCATAATAGCTTCGAGAAGCATTTCCACCAGAAAACCAGCAACCTTTGGTGGTTTTCAGGTGAGAATTGGTTGCTCGGGGTTCAAGGAGTGGATTTCCACCGGAACAGTGGCAAATTTGGCAAAGTTTTCAGGTGACAATCGGAGCCCACCGGAGCCCACCACCCACTGGAACCCACTGGAACCCACCGGAATCCCACCCAAAACAGCCTTTAAAACACACAAAAATGTGCTGAAGATGAAAAAATGCAGCAAAAAAGAGCAACAAACACACAAACCTGCACAAAAAGTGAAATTGAATGGAATCCAGCGAAAAAGGCCAACGCGCCATGAAACGCTCTGTTGTGCAACTCAGTCTGGCGGGACTTCCGCTAGGAAACGCAGCCCTGGCAGCAGGAAGTTATTTCTTGTAACGTAACACAAATGAAGCGGAATGTAGGCTGGAGCAGATCGGCGTACTAAAGTTCTGAATAAGCTGGCGCAAGCCAGGTGTGCAAGCTAGAATTGCTTTGGCCTGAGACGCGAAGGCCAAGATCCCCAGTGAATGCGTGGTTCTCTGTATCTCATAGCTTGTGCTGGTTGAGAACCGTTAAAACCCAAACGCGCCTTGAGGCACACTTCTAGGTTTAGTAAAAGGAGGTGCAAGCCGACTGACTGACTACGTCACGCAAGGCTACAGCAGTGAAAGCTAACAGCACTTTTACACCTTTCTTCGCAACCAACTGTTCACCACGCGCTTGTCACGCAGTGCAAGTCTTGAGCCAAGTGAAACGGGGCGCGGACAGAGACTTCAGCACACTCACTTCCGAGGTAAGTCCTAAGGACTCCTAACGGCTTCTCTGCACTGGAAACTCTGCTACACGGCCCAGGTGTTCCCCGGACTTCGTCTAGAAGTCCGTTCTCACAGTAAACAAACTGAAAACACTCTGATGTTCATCATGCTTCAGGAAAGTTCAGGGAAACACCATTCTTAGTGAAAACTCGTGAGGAAAACTCCGGTTGGACACGCTTCTGGTAATGATCACTTTCACCGCAAGGTGAGACAGGAAGCGTGAGCGCAGCGACCGACAGACAGACAACTTTTCCCTACTCCTACCGTTCACAGCTACACCTAAGGTTCTCTAAAACTCACAAAGGAGAAAACAGAAAGTATTCCTGACCTTGGCGAGACACAGGGGCACCATTATAGGATTGAAAATCAACTCCCCCTCATGAACCTGTCGTCGAGAAAAGGTACCGGTCCAGTGGCTGCTGTTGCGTATTGGGCTCGTAGATCTTCTCACGGGCCACGATAGTTTTATGGCTCTTCCAAAAACGGCTGCGGCTGTACAAAGAGGCGTCAGCACCTACCAAGCACTCAAAGCCCTAAGAGCTGTGTGAGCAAAAGCTTCGGGGTAGTGCTGGGTGTTCTTCCGAACGAACATCTTACTATGCTCGTGGTTTCCAGGGCACTTTAATTTATCCATGCAGTGAATGAGAACATGACTGTTCGAGCACAACCTCCAAACCTTCTTCACAGGAAGTGCGTCCATTCCAACCATGCCGCAGGCACAACCATGCACAAGAGCGGTCTCATGCGGATTGATCTTAAGGAATGACTTCGTAGCGGACCATCCCCAGTAAGCACAACGTTGCGGCCACTCAATGACCCAAGTTGCCGAATCAGATGTGTTGACTAGCTTCAAGAAGCTCTTCCAGAGCTGTCGGTGGACTGTGAAAAGTCCTTTCATCCTTTCATCATAGTGATCTGCAGATCGGGCTTGGTGATAGCGCTGCCAAGGCGAACCACCGGTACAGGGCGTCGAGGCCCACACAACAACATGCATGTTCCGACGGTGTGCCGCACGAAGGGCGTGCTCAATGAGCTCGATGGTCTCTGGGAGAGTACCATCCGTTTCTTCCGTCACGGGAATAGCATGGATGCCATAGTGGCTAGCAAGCTTAGTCAACCAGGCTTCTCCAGAGGTGCAGAACTCGACCATCACAATGTAATGCGGTGTCTGCAACCGACAACGACCAACCACCACACTCCAAGGATCATCGACGCTTGCAGAAAACAGACCTTTGAACGCGGCAAACACAAGGCAACGGACCGGGGGCGCATCACCTCGAAGATAGTCACTACGGGTGAGACGTTCCTCAAGACACAACTGTCCTATATGATACCAAGTTTGCGCGACACTCAAGTTCTTTGTTTGCAAGTCGGCGACGTTATCTGTTCCTGGGACGTGTGTAACCAGGATCTTGCCGTTCTCAACCTTATCTTGCAAGTAGCTTTTTTACTTTAAGCCGCGGGACGAGTAGCTGTCCACTAGCGAGCCCGAGATGCGCGCTTGGCATCAAGAGCAAGAGCACTACACGAGATCCGATTTACGGATCTAACTACAAGCCTACCAAAACTACAACTGCGTCTGCAGACTGCAAAAGCGCTTGCTTGGAGGTTGTGACAAGAGGTGTGTGTCCACAACTGCAGTCAGGACAGACACCTGCTTTTGCACCCAACGCCAGGAGCTGGCCACAACGAGCAAGGCTAGAGAGAGAGAGTACACTTGGACAATCGGCTGAAGGCTGAAAAGTGTTCACTGAGCACGGCGTGGCACAGCTGGCAGCCACTACCGAGCGGTTCGAGATCAAACACGAGTCAAGTAAAGCACATAACAGTTGGATTGGATCTCACTCTTGGTTTTGGCATTGGCTAAAGTGGCATGTTTGCCATCATCAGCATACCAGAGTTTGTTCCCTTCGTCAAACAAGGCAGCTCTGTAGTGACCCTCGTGGGGAGTGCTTCCCAAATGGATTGCAGCTGCTTGCAGCTGATAAGCGACGTGGCATACATGGTTAGTCGAAGCAACAAAGCAAGGAAACTGCACCACTCCATCATCAAGGCTAATGTGCGTGTGAAGCTTGCCACGTGGGCCATATCGCGAAAGCTGCAAGACTAGGCACTCAGGAGGTCGCCACAGCGCGTGTACCTGGTCTTGGGCACTCCAGGCTGTCACGAGTTGCTGAACAGTGGCGCCGTCGGTCAGAGGCACTGACAGAGGCAGAGGAGATGTGTCTCCCAGAAATCGCACTTCTCCTGCAGTGGTGCGTGCTTGCCAGACACCGCTCAAACCATTCGTGTCAGCCCCCGCCTGGTATGATTTGATAAACTCTGCGGCATCATGCTGCCGTCCGGGATCCCTCCAATGACGTAGTAGCTGCTTGAACTGCCAAAGATCCCACAGTGAAAAAGGCTTGGCAGCCTTTAGCAGGGCCTCGAGGGACGAAAGTAAAGCACGTGGCAGGAGATCCTGCCGACATTGGCACTGCAGCCAAAGCAAGCATAACATGGTGCAATTGGAGTAGCACACATTGGACCTGTTCAAAAGCTTGGCCTTCAGGAGGCTCAGTCGACTCACCTGAGGGGGTCGGGCATGGGCAGATCGTACGGCATTAGAGGTATTAGGGTCGACAAGGGCTTTAGGGGCGTTAGGAAGGGTATGAGATGCAGAAGGCTGCGCAACAGGAACGGTGGGAGAGTTAGGGGTAGCTGAGGCTCCAGCTGAGCAGTCGGGAGCTGTCGAGCCAGGGCATTGGCCAGAGGGCTGCGCGCCAAGCGCTCCGGCTTGATCGCCATGCCCAAAACCTGGCAGCTGGCATTGGCGCAAAGTGTTTGCAGGGCTGCGTGCAGCTGGTCCGAAGGCGTCGAGCGGTTTGCCACTGAGCACAGGAATGTGATTGACGGTCCCCGAAGCTCTGCTGCCAGTGGACGGGTGGGACAGAATCGAGTGATCAGATCCGCGTCCTGGCTCAGGCGTACGATGTGGTCCACGTTCTCCCGAACTTCCTGCATGTTGAGCGGTTGCTTCTCCGCGTCCGGGACAAGTCGGCCACCCGTCTCCGCGTTGGCCTCCCAGCGGAGGAAGGCCCACCGTCCGTCCTTCAGATAGCCCAACTTCGTCATCATGGACTGGATCTCGGCTGTCAGGAGCTCC
>CAJNDT010004630.1:0-12795 GCA_905221615.1 Symbiodinium sp. CCMP2592
TAGTTTGTTGGTTTGACAGTAGAATGGAAGCAGAAAGCACGAAATTCTCCTACGAAAGCACGAAATCCTCTCCACGAAGGCCCGGAAGTTGGAACAACCCAGTAGGAGAATTTAAGTAAATTGGAGGATGGACCCCCGACAAAAGGTTTAAGTAAATTGAGGTAATATGGCCCTGTCAAGGCACTGGAGGACATCAGATGGCAAGCTTTGTGAGCCATTTTGCCTGGAGGCCAGCAAAAAACGATTTTCTTCAGCTGACAACCAGCCACCAACAGCCTCCTGGGGCAAGCTTTGCGAGCCATTTCGCTTGGAGGCCAACAAAAAAAGATCTTTTTCAGCTGACAACTAGCCACAAACAGCCTCCTGAAACAAGCTTTGTGAGCCATTTCGCCTGGAGGCCAACGAAACAAGATTTTCTTCGGCTGACAACCAGCCACAAACAGCCTCCTGGGCAAGCTTTGTGAGCCATTTCGCCTGCAGGCCAATAAAAAAAGATGTTCTTCAGCTGACAACCAGCCACAAAACAGCCTCCTGGGGCAAGCTTTGCGAGCCATGTCGCCGGAGGCCAATAAAAAAAGATTTTCTTCAGCTGACAACCAGCCACAAAACGGCCTCCTGGCGCAAGCTTTGCGAGCCATTTCGCCTGCAGGCCAACAAAAAAAGATTTTCTTCAGCTGACAACCAGCCACAAACAGCCTCCTGGGGCAAGCTTTGTGAGCCATTTCGCCTGGAGGCCACTAAAAAAAGATTTTCTTCAGCTGACAACCAGCCAGAAACAGCCTCCTGGGGCAAGCTTTGTGAGCCATTTCGCCTGGAGGCCACTAAAAAAAGATTTTCTTCAGCTGACAACCAGCCACAAACAGCCTCCTGGGGCAAGCACAGAGCAGGATAAATAGAAATTGTATTTGCCACACCGTTGGGAAGCACCAAGATGCCAGCAAACAGTGCAGAACAAAAACACACCATTTTGTTAACCCTTGTTGTTGTGCTCAACATCCTTGAAACAAGAAGTCAAGAACCAGTGCAGAAAAAAAGCCCCATTGTGTTAGTCCTAGTTGTCGTGCTCAACATTCTTAAAACAAGAAGCCAAGAACCAGTGCAGAAAAAAAGCCCCATTTTGTTAGTCCTCGTTGTCGTGCTCAACATCCTTAAAACAAAAAGCCAAGACCCAGTGCAGAAAAAAAAAAACCCATTTTGTTAGTCCTGGTTGTCGTGCTCAACATCCTTGAAACAAGAAGCCAAGAACCAGTGCAGAAAAAAAGCCCCATTTTGTTAGTCCTAGTTGTCGTGCTCAACATCCTTAAAACAAGAAGCCAAGAACCAGTGCAGAAAAAAAAAGCCCCCTTTTGTTAGTCCTGGTTGTCGTGCTCAACATCCTTGAAACAAGAAGCCAACAACCGGCCCCTTCCCCCACCGGACCTCTCACGATTGACACCTGCTGTCAATCTGGCAAGGGAGTGTGACAGCCATCCGCCGGGAGGGTCCAGAGCTACTGACAATCCAAAGGGGCAAACGGCCAGCAAGGGAGTGTGACAGCCATCCGCCCCCTTTCCACCAAGCTCCACCCAGATTGCCACCAGCTGACAATCTGAAGCCCTGAAGATTGCCACCTGCTGACAATCCAAAGGGGCAACCGGCCAGCAAGGGAGTGTGACAGCCATCCGCCCCCTTTCCACCAAGCTCCACCCAGATTGCCACCAGCTGACAATCTGAAGCCCTGAAGATTGCCACCTGCTGACAATCCAAAGGGGCAACCGGCCAGCAAGGGAGTGTGACAGCCATCCGCCCCCTTTCCACCAACCCCCACCACGATTGCCACCTATTGGCAATCTGTACCCCCTTAAGATTGCCACCTGTTGGCAATCTGTACCCCCCTAAGATTGCCACCTGCTGACAATCTAGATCCCCTGTGATTGCCACCTATCTGTACCCCCTTAAGATTGCCACCTGTTGGCAATCTGTACCCCCCTAAGATTGCCACCTGCTGACAATCTAGATCCCCTGTGATTGCCACCTGTTGGCAATCTGTACCCCCCTACGATTGCCGCCTTCTGACAATCTAGACCCCCTAAGATTGCCACCCCTTTGGGGCCTGGAGATTGTCACTCGGGGCCTGGCGATTGTCACTTTGGGGCCTGGAGATTGTCACCTGGGGCCTGGCGATTGTCACTTTGGGGCCTGGAGATTGTCACTCGGGGCCTGGCGATTGTCACTTTGGGGCCTGGAGATTGTCACCTGGGGCCTGGCGATTGTCACTTTGGGGCCTGGAGATTGTCACTTTGGGGCCTGGAGATTGTCACTTTGGCGTTGTGGGTGGCCTGGTTGCAAGTTTTTGCAGGTTTTGAGAGGTTTTTAAAGGCTCAGAGTGGTTTTAAAACGTTCTAAGTGGCTTCCGAAGTTATTTCAAAGGGCTTTAAGCAGTCTTGAAGCCGGGCAAAATTGACACCCACCGTCAATCTACGACCGCCCGGGGACCAGGATTTCCCCGACCCGCGCGCGTACACACAATGCGCTTTTGGACCCTCCGCTCGCACCCCAAGGGGGGCATGCCAGGTGTCTTTTGGAAGCTAGTAATGGCGTTGAACTACAGCGACTGCTGTACGCGCCAGTTCACTAGCGAAGCGGCCTCCAAATACCTAAAAAGAGCCGAGGTGCCTTCCTTGAGCATTCCAAAAGTAGGCCACGGTCATACTTTTGGGATGTGTGCCACGGACGCGCTTTGCGCGAGGATCGGTTTGTTTTCCTCAGTGCCAAGGGCCAAGGGGGCTTCCCATTGAGCCTGTCAACGGGAACGCGTGTACTCGCTCGCGGGTGCGCGTTACTACCGGGGATCCGATCTATCTCCAATCGGTGAACACATATGGGCGAAGGATGTTTCAATCCGACCAGAAACATCGGGGAAGCAGGGAGCGTGTGCTGCGGGACATTCTCTTATAAGGCGCCTAAAATAAGGCCATCCCAGTACTAAGTACGCTGGGGGGTGCCTTCGAAGACCTTCACACTCTCATACTTCCCACGCATGCATTCACTGAACATGTCCAAGCCAAGGACTGATTTTTGGTGCAAGCGACTCGGCTGCAATTAAACACGTGCATGTCCACGGCCATCATCAACATATATGTTAACTCAACATGTGCTCGCCCAGGCATTGCTCTGGTGGTCGCAACTCGGCTGCAATCAAACATGTCCACGTCTAGAGCGTGCTTGCGTCATGCTTGCGTCATGCTTGCATCAATTTCCCTGCCGAAGCCAAGGCGCGGTCAGATGAGGCGAGAGCCGCCTCCAGACTGCATCTAGAATCTAGACGCAAAACTCGAGTCCGCACAAGCCTTTCAGGGAGTTTTCAAGGGTTAGTCTGGCAGAATTGCCTCGCTTATTGGGGCTTTGGGAATGAAAACCTCTTGGAGAATTGTTTCGCTTATTGGGGCGTTAGGAAGGAAAACCTCTTGCAGAATTGTTTCGCTTATTGGGGCGCTAGTAAAGAAAATCTCTGGCAGAATTGCTTCGCTTATTGGAGCTTTTGGAATGAAAAACTCTTGCAGAATTGTTTCGCTTATTGGGGCGTTAGGAACCAAATTCTCTGGCAGAATTGTTTCGCTTATTGGGGCTTCAGGAATGAAAACGTCTTGCAGAATTGTTTCGCTTATTGGGGCGTTAGGAACCAAATTCTCTGGCAGAATTGTTTCGCTTATTGGGGCTTCCGGAATGAAATCCTCTTGCAGAATTGTTTCGCTTATTGGGGCGTTTGGAAGCAAAACCTCTCGCGGAATTGTTTCGCTTATTGGGGTGTTAGGAGCGGATATCTCTTGCTGAAGTGCGTCGTTTAGTGGGGAATTTGCTCTACGGGGTTCTTTCTGGCACACTCTTATCCGTAACAAATCGTACTCCCGGGTCTTGGTGATTCTTTCTGGCCCATTCTTATCCGAGGCAAGGAAAATAGACACCAAGTGTCAAGATCTGGGGGCTCCACTGCCACGCGGGGAGTGTAACGCATCGGGCGGGCTTTCCGGCCGGAAGGCGTGGGACGGCATCGGATATCGGCTGGCTTGAGTTGGACGGTCTGTACAAGAAGAACCGCTGCCTTGTTCGAGACAGCCCCGGCCTATTTAACTAGGTGGTAGTGATTGAGACGGGACGCCATGGAAGGAGCGGTAAAATTGCTTGGAACCAACTGCAAGCCAACGTCGCTGCCATCGTGCCTGCAGTGCGAGCAAGCACACTAGCACTCGCCTGCACCGCAGCCCAATTCGTGCTCAAGAGCATCAAAATAAAGCAAAAGTTCCGCAGCTTCCAGCGACAATCTAGGCCGAAGCTGCTTCGGACAGCAAGAGGGAAGGAATGGCAGCATAAGCTTCTCCGCCGGCCCTGCAGGTCAAATCGAAATGTACCCGAGCAACCGGCGCCGATGGGCCGACGTCGAGGACGAGGAGGAACAGGTGGCATGAAGCAAGCTAGCAGTCAAGGCGTACGGCGTACAGACTCTCCCGCACTCAGTCCCTGTCTTCCTGTTTCCAACCAAGGACCAACAGCAGAGAAACCGGGGGAGAGAGAGAGAGAGAGCGAGTGAACAAAACGGCAGAGACGAAGACAGACAGATCGCCAGATCTTGCCGCGCACAGGGGGCGGGATGGTGCTTCGACTTTGAGGCGTTCAAGAAGCAATACCTGGCAACGCAGTGCGCCCTGACGCTGAAGACGCCCGTCCCCGTCCCAGAACTTCATTAGAACACAATGCATGCAACCGCTGCCCATAAATAGCATTGCTCCTGCACGAAACCCAACGAGGCCGGAATGATCAAAATCGACGAGGCGATTGCTTGCGGGCCTCGAACAGCAATCAACACAATGTGCCCGGACCGAGGCATGGAAGACGCATCCGACGACCTCCCGGACACGAAGGTCGGCCCATCGCCCAAGTGGACAGCAACGGGTGCACCGACGCAAGAAGGCACCGCCCTTGCAAACGCTTGAAAGACTCAGATACTTTGCAATCAGTCTGCAGGCACCCGCGCCGACACTACCGAAGCCAACACAGTGGACAGCCGAGGACGATTCCGCACTCGAAGATGCTTTCCAACTGGCAGAGGCGCGGGATGCAGCAACATCCGGGTGACCGAGTGTTCATTCCGAGCAGCTGCAGGCCGAAAGGGCCACTGCGAGAGCTTCCTCGCACGAATGCAGCGACACAAGCGCTGCAACAGCACGGCCGGAGCGGCATCGCCGCACGGCACGGCGACGGAGACAGGCAACGACCAACGTGAATGACACGCAAAACGTCAGGCCCAGCAGCAGCACCGAGGCGGGCTCGCCTATTATTTTGGCTGCGCGTAGAAGCATTTCACTGCCCAGCCATCTGGGCCGCTTGTGAGGTTCCCTTCAGCTTGGCGTATCTGCTCTCGAGCACGGGGCTCGGAGCCATTCTGTTCCCATTCTCCAGATCGCATCAGTTCAATTTGATTTTCATTGCTTCCAAGGTCATCCGAGATTGCATCCCGACAACCGTGCTGACGCAATGGTCATAAGTACGTGGACGATGGGTCGCAGACAGCGGAATCGGCTGCAGCATGCCAGTGCCTGAAGAAGTGCCGCAAGCACATACTGAAGCACGGTGTAACCTTTCCAGATGGTGAAGGCGTGTCCTGCGAGGCTCTTTGTGGCAACACGGCCTCTGCGGACGAGTGCCAGGCTTGGGCACCGACCGCCAGAGTTGGCAACTAGAACTCTGCATGTTCGGCACCTCGATGTAGCAATCGCACAGGCCGCGACAGCAATGTGCAGTTCCAGCACCAGCGAGGCAAATCCTATGGCCATCAATCCTGTGTCGATCTTGCAGGGATCGCGAAGCTCGTTTACTTATTCACTCGGACGTTCTGCCCTTCCCACGCAGATGACCGCTGCTCCGGACACAACCTTCTTGCAGGTAGTGAAAATGGTTGCGGACGGCAACTGCTTGTTCCACGCGCTGGTCCATGCACACAGCCTGGTCCGGAAAGATGACGACAAGCGCCCTCGTCCAGACCTTGGAGCAGCCCTCCGCCAGGAAGTGATAAGTTTCCTGACCGCCAATGCGTTCGAGCAGGGCGACTTCGCGGAGAATTGGTTGGAAGAGGCGGAGCACCTGGAAAGAGGACCGGAAGAGGCCTGGGCTGGCAACGACTCTATCTTGGCGTTCTCCCTTATGAAGAAATGCCGTGTACAAGTGCACACACGCCATCTCGACGGCTCCACCGTCACCGCGATGGACGCAACCCATCAAGATCTTCAAGATTCCGCTGGATTGACCGTGGTTCGTCTACTCTACAACGGCAAAGACCATTACGATGCATTGGTGGAGGCCGAAGACGTGGGACTGCTAGAGCCCGCTTGGCAAGGTCAGACGTGGCCGATGAGGTACTGGCGACTGCCGGAAGAGCTGCCCCCGCAAGATATCGACGATGCGTTGCCGGCGATCAAGAAGACCAGATCGGTGGAAACCGTCACTTCGCCCGAGCTTCCCGACAGCACCGACGACATCCTGGACGAAGTGTGCAAGGCGATCGTGGCGCCGGCATCCACCCATCCGCATCGCCAAATGGAGGATGCCATTACGAAGCTGGCGACGACCAGGCTTCGGGACCATCCCACACTCCCACCTCTTGCCCTGCCGGAAGAAGTGGATGCGGGCGAAGCGTGGCCCCATGCTTTCTGTGCGTTCAGCGGCTGTTTGTGGACGGCCAGAACGGGCACGGAGGACGACCTGCTTCAGCACCTCCACGAGCAGCATGGCCCCGACCTTGATCCACTGGCAAATCTTCTGTGGAATGGCCATGACGAGCACGATCTGCTCAGCATCTACAATGCCGCTCTGAGCGTCAAGTGCCGCTCGGCCGCTCCCCTGGCGGGCAGCTCGCTCGACCGGATCGCCCTGGAAAAGTTCGCAGAGGCGACTGCTGAGGACCACGTGGAATCCCTGATCTGCTTCTCGTGCGCTTGCAGCTACACGCGCATCGCAGAGACGGAAGCTCGGGGCGACATCCAGTGGCACCGCCCTCTGGAGCAGACGAACAAGTTCCTCGGCCAGCCCGTGAAGGTCATCGAGCAGCTCCTGGGATTGGACCAGTTCCTTGGAAAGTACAACCATCTGGTCGAAAACACGAAGTTAACCGACTCCGAGGACTTCGAGAATTGGCACCTCAAACTGGCAGGGGAAGCACAGCACGTTCGCTTGCTTTGCTGCCCCGAAGATCACAGATGCACAAGGAATCCAGAGCATCCCCGCGCCAGAGTTCTCTGCGAGCATTGCGAGGTGCCGGTTTGTCGCGGTTGCCTGGACTGCTTGAGCAGGAAGAAGCTGCCTCCGGCGAGCCTCGCAAATGACATGTGGACAGGTTACGGCCCCGAAAGGCTTTACCAGGACAACGTGACGGTCATGGAAATGTTGTGTGCCAGTCCCTACATCACGACCCTCGTTTGCTTGACGATGGAGGCTCGCTACCGGGCGGAGGGAGCGCCCTTGGACCAGACGGCTCACATGCCGCGCCATCGTTTGGGCGCCCGCGGCAATGCGATTACCTTTCCTTTGCCTTGGGAGGACCTGCTTCGTAAGCTGGAGGGCCAGGACACCACCCCTTCCGACTTACCCCGGGGCCCCAACGAGCTCTCCGACGTCGTCCGGGTGATCCTCAAGACCAACAAGACGGGCCAGACTTCCGAGGCGGACTTGAAGAACTTGATTCACCAGGCAAGAGTCCGGCGGCACGTGGTGGTGCAGCTCATCTTGGACATGCGCCGTTGTGGACACCCTTCCTTCCAAGAAATCCAAGAAGAGAAAATGAGGGAGAAGGCAAGCTCGCTGCCGGAGGACGGTGTGCCGCCCGAAGTCGTGAAGATCTTCGGCGAGCTGGACGACTCGCAGGAGAAGCTCCAGCCACAGAAAGCCGCCACGCCGGTTGACGGCCTCAGGAGCATCGATCAGGCAGGGAAACTATAACGAGAATTTGTCAGAGGCTAAACCCTAAACCCTAAACCCTAAACCCTAAACCCTAAACCCTAAACCCTAAACCCTAATCATATAGTAATTTAAACCTTAATGGAATTCGTGGATCAGGCCCAAAATTGGGCCCATAATTCGTGGACCAGGCCCAAAATCCACGAATCCAGGCCCAAAATTGGGCCCATAATTCGTGGACCAGGCCCAAAATCCACGAATCCAGGCCCAAAATTCCAGGCCCAAATCCAGGATCCACGAATCCCAGGCCCAAAATCCACGAATCCAGGCCCAAAATCCACGAATCCCAGGCCCAAAATCCACGAATCCAGGCCCAAAATCCACGAATCCAGGCCCAAAATCCACGAATCCAGGCCCAAATCCAGGATCCAAAATTGGGCCCAAACTTCGTGGACCAGGCCCAAAATCCACGAATCCAGGCCCAAAATCCACGAATCCAGGCCCAAAATCCACGAATCCAGGCCCAAAATCCACGAATCCCAGGCCCAAAATCCACGAATCCAGGCCCAAAATCCACGAATCCCAGGCCCAAAATCCACGAATCCAGGCCCAAAATCCACGAATCCAGGCCCAAAATCCACGAATCCAGGCCCAAAATCCACGAATCCTGCCGGGCAGAGCTTTGAAGGATCTAGGGTGGGTTGGGGAGTTGCACTGGACAAAGCTTGGAAGCATCCAAAGGGTGGCTTGTGGGAAGTTGCTTGATACGGGTATGCGCATACTTTGCCGTGAAGCTACCCTTCATGCGGAAACTGGTGTTCAAGGGGAGCCGCGGGAGGGCCATAGATGGACAGGGGAGGTCAAACTATGTCCGCAAACCCACTCCCGAGCTTACCCTTTTGATTGCAGGGTCCGCGTGAACTGTTGTGCGAAAAGGTCTTTGGAGGCCTGGCGGTGAAGGGTTTCAGCTCAACGGTCATCGCAAAGAAACTTGATAGCTGTGGTTGCGCTATCGTAAAACGATGGCGTGACCGCAGCTTCAACGGTTGGAGGCAATGTTGTCAGGCAGTGGACACAGTCCGATGTGGAAACATTGAAATCGAATTCGATAGCTGTTCTAGGTGAGGAGATTCGAGTCATGACACTTGACAGCTATGGTTGCTATCGTAAAGCGATGGCGTGACCGCAGCTTCGGCGGGTTAGGGCGATCTTGTGTTTCTTAACTAGCTCTCTTAGAAAGCTGGATAGCTGTGGTTGCTAGTTGAGGAGATTCGAGTCATGACACTTGACAGCTATGGTTGCTATCGTAAAGCGATGGCGTGACCGCAGCTTCGGCGGGTTAGGGCGATGTTGCGTTTCTTAACTAGCTCTCTTAGAAAGCTGGTCGGCAGCATTAACTCTTAAAGTGAAGCGTGTTGCAAGAACGACTGTACTTTAATCTTTCAGCTGGTTGTGTTGACACCATAAGCAAACTAGGGTTTAGCGACAACAGCAACTGGAAGCGTCTGAAGAGAATGTCGACGGAGACCGAACAACAACATTCTCGTGCTGGCCTTCAACCAAGCAGTAGTTGAGTTTAGGGCCTAGGGTTTGACTATAACATCATAGTCATAGAGGTGTGTGAAGCTAAGTTGTAGATAGGTGCTTCGAAGGATGAAAAAAACCCTCTATTTTCTTAATGTTATGGGATTCTGAGGGTGGGTGGGTGTTATTCTTAAACCATAGACACAACACTACTTTAAAACTGCTCGACCCGGAGCTGACCTCTTTATCATATAGTAATTTAAACCTTAATGGAATTCGTGGATCAGGCCCAAAATTGGGCCCATAATTCGTGGACCAGGCCCAAAATCCACGAATCCAGGCCCAAAATTGGGCCCATAATTCGTGGACCAGGCCCAAAATCCACGAATCCAGGCCCAAAATCCACGAATCCAGGCCCAAATCCAGGATCCACGAATCCCAGGCCCAAAATCCACGAATCCAGGCCCAAAATCCACGAATCCCAAGCCCAAAATCCACGAATCCAGGCCCAAAATCCACGAATCCAGGCCCAAAATCCACGAATCCAGGCCCAAATCCAGGATCCAAAATTGGGCCCAAACTTCGTGGACCAGGCCCAAAATCCACGAATCCAGGCCCAAAATCCACGAATCCAGGCCCAAAATCCACGAATCCAGGCCCAAAATCCACGAATCCAGGCCCAAATCGAGGATCCACGAATCCCAGGCCCAAAATCCACGAATCCAGGCCCAAAATCCACGAATCCAGGCCCAAAATCCACGAATCCAGGCCCAAAATCCACGAATCCTGCCGGGCAGAGCTTTGAAGGATCTAGGGTGGGTTGGGGAGTTGCACTGGACAAAGCTTGGAAGCATCCAAAGGGTGGCTTGTGGGAAGTTGCTTGATACGGGTATGCGCATACTTTGCCGTGAAGCTACCCTTCATGCGGAAACTGGTGTTCAAGGGGAGCCGCGGGAGGGCCATAGATGGACAGGGGAGGTCAAACTATGTCCGCAAACCCACTCCCGAGCTTACCCTTTTGATTGCAGGGTCCGCGTGAACTGTTGTGCGAAAAGGTCTTTGGAGGCCTGGCGGTGAAGGGTTTCAGCTCAACGGTCATCGCAAAGAAACTTGATAGCTGTGGTTGCGCTATCGTAAAACGATGGCGTGACCGCAGCTTCAACTGTTGGAGGCAATGTTGTCAGGCAGTGGACACAGTCCGATGTGGAAACATTGAAATCGAATTCGATAGCTGTTCTAGGTGAGGAGATTCGAGTCATGACACTTGACAGCTATGGTTGCTATCGTAAAGCGATGGCGTGACCGCAGCTTCGGCGGGTTAGGGCGATCTTGTGTTTCTTAACTAGCTCTCTTAGAAAGCTGGATAGCTGTGGTTGCTAGTTGAGGAGATTCAAGTCATGACACTTGACAGCTATGGTTGCTATCGTAAAGCGATGGCGTGACCGCAGCTTCGGCGGGTTAGGGCGATGTTGCGTTTCTTAACTAGCTCTCTTAGAAAGCTGGTCGGCAGCATTAACTCTTAAAGTGAAGCGTGTTGCAAGAACGACTGTACTTTAATCTTTCAGCTGGTTGTGTTGACACCATAAGCAAACTAGGGTTTAGCGACAACAGCAACTGGAAGCGTCTGAAGAGAATGTCGACGGAGACCGAACAACAACATTCTCGTGCTGGCCTTCAACCAAGCAGTAGTTGAGTTTAGGGCCTAGGGTTTGACTATAACATCATAGTCATAGAGGTGTGTGAAGCTAAGTTGTAGATAGGAGCTTCGAAGGATGAAAAAAAACCTTCTATTTTCTTAATGTTATGGGATTCTGAGGGTGGGTGGGTGTTATTCTTAAACCATAGACACAACACTACTTTAAAACTGCTCGACCCGGAGCTGCTGAACCCTAAACCCTAAACCCTAAACCCTAAACCCTAAACCCTAAACCCTAAACCCTAAACCCTAAACCCTAAACCCTAAACCCTAAATTTAGACGGCTTGCGCCGAAGGTGCGCCAGCGCAGCTTCTGGTTTGATGCCCAGCAGGTACGCAGGATTTAAGGCAAGCAACGGTCGACCACAGGGCAGTTTAAGTAAATTGACAAGTTTTTTCTAAGTGCAACTGAACGGTTTAAGTAAATTGAAATGACCCAAGCAACACACCCAACCCTAAACCTTTAACCCTAAACCCTAAACCCGAAAACCCTAACCCCTAACCCCGAAAACCCTACCTAAACCCGAAAACCCTAAACCCTAAGCCTAAACCCGAAACCCCTAAACCCTAACCCTAACCCTAAACCCGAAAACCCTAAACCCTAAGCCTAAACCCGAAACCCCTAAACCCTAACCCTAAACCCAAAAACCCTCAACCCCTTAACCCGAAAAGCCTTAGCGTCCACAAGGGTTGGTTTCAGTAAATTGAAAGGGTTGCCCCCCCCCCCCCACGAGGGTTTAAGTAAGTTGAAAGGTTTAAGTATATTGAGAAGGTTAGCCCCCACGAGGTTTTAAGTAAATAAGATGACCCAAACAACCTACCCGCAACCTTAACCCCAAACCCCAAAAATGCGAGGGCGAACCCTAAACCCTGACGAACCTTACGTTCCAACCAACCCCAAGCCCTAACAAACAAACGCCCTAAAAGCACGCACTCACAAACCTGGCTGCCTCTGAGCCCCAAGCCACCTCCCAAAGCCGAAGGACCCTCAACACCCAAGCCTCGCGCACTCGGACCTCTCTGCCTCGCAGCCCCAACCCACCTGGAACCCCCGAAGCCTCGCGAGGGGGGGCCCCGGCCACGCAAAAGCAGCAGCGACGAGCCTGGGCAAAAAGAAAAGGGCAACTCCTAACAAACCCTGAACCCTACAGCCCTCTCAGAGCCTGCAAGAGGGTCCTCCACAGCCCTGCAAGAGGGTCTTCCCCAGCCCACAGAGGAGCTTTTGCTGCTCTCTCAGAACCTCTAAGAGCCTCTCTCAGAGGCTCTGCTGCTCTCTCAGCGGCTCTAAGCTGCCCTATCAGAGGCTCTAAGAGGGGTCTTGGTAGTGGGCTACAGCCCTCTCAGAGCTTGCAAGAGGGTCTTCCCAGCCCACAGAGGAGCTTTTGCTGCTCTCTCAGAACCTCTAAGAGCCTCTCTCAGAGGCTCTGCTGCTCTCTCAGAGGCTCTAAGCTGCCCTATCAGAGGCTCTAAGAGGAATCTTGGTAGTGGGCTACAACCCTCTCAGAGCCTGCAAGAGGGTCTTCCCCAGCCCACAAAAGGAGCTTTTGCTGCTCTGTCAGAGGCCCTAAGAGCCTCTCTCAGAAGCTCTGCTGCTCTCTGAGAGGCTCTAAGCTGCCCTATCAGAGGCTCTAAGAGGAGTCTTGGTAGTG
>CAJNDT010004631.1:0-12787 GCA_905221615.1 Symbiodinium sp. CCMP2592
TTTTTCCATATGGCCTATGGATTCCCTCTGGCAGAAAGTGTCCGGAACCTCGTTTTTCCACATGGCCTAATGGATTCCCTCTGGCAGAAAGTGTCCGGAACCTCGTTTTTCCATATGGCCTAATGGATTCCCTCTGGCAGAAAGTGTCCGGAACCTCGTTTTTCCATATGGCCCAATGGGTTCCTGTGGAAGAAAGTGTCCGGAACCTCGTTTTTTCATATGGCCTAATGGATTCCTTATGACCTATCCTATGGCCTAACCTATGGCCTAATACACCTTCCCTATGACCTAATCATTTCCGTGTGGGAAAAGAAAAGATTGTATTCCTAAAACGCGAAAATGATTAGGTTATAGGGAAGGTGTATTAGGCCATAGGTTAGGCCATAGGATAGGTCATAAGGAATCCATTAGGCCATATAAAAAAACGAGGTTCCGGGCACTTTCTGCCACAGGAATCAATTAAGCCATATGGAAAAACGAGGTTCCTGACACTTTCTGCCAGAGGGAATCCATTAGGCCATATGGAAAAACGAAGTTCCGGACACTTTCTGCCATAGGGAATCCATTAGGGCATATGGAAAAACAAGGTTCGGGACACTTTCTGCCGGAGGGAACCCATTAGGCCATATGGAAAAACGAGGTTCCTGATTTTTCTGCCACAGGGAATCGATTAGGCCATATAAGGAACAACGAGGTTCCGGACACTTTCTGCCAGAGAGAATCCATTAGGCAAGAAAGTTCCGGACAGGTCCTGCTACGCAGAGGACATCCAGTAGGCAGATAGAGAAACGACACTCCAGGCTCCTTCGGCCTGGGAACCCATAGGCCATCAGCAAACCCAAGCAGGCAGCCTTTAAAGGCGTTTTGAAAGACAGAAAGAAGATGAATATGGCTGGTGGCCTCCTTTTTGGCAGCATTCAAGGCTTTTCGTTCCTGCTTATGAGTCGCTCCACGCGATCCACCAAGGAGTTCTCCATATGATCAGGGAGGGCGAAAGCACAACAACGTCGAGCCGCAAAAAGAAAGAAGATGAACATGGCCCATCCGCAAGGACACAATGCTAGAACTCCAGAAGATTACTGTGGCGATGGTTTGGAAACCCAAACCATCCAACAGACTTTGCGAGACACATCACAGTTCCTGTGCAGTACAGAGAGTCTGCATGGCTTGATCTGCTGTATTCAGCAAACGTTGGAGTCACCTCTGGAAAAATTTCCCTGTCTTTGTACGATCTCTGTTTTGGTTACCTCCATAGCTGCATAGTCTGGCCGACGAGTTTGCAAAACCAAAAGGGAAACGTTGAAGCCACGGTCGGTCAACTTCCCAGAGCTTGAACGACTCCCATCCACAGAAAGAACACCAAAAATCCGCGCGGGTCAACTGGCGAGCCCGCTGCACTGCCAGGACCTCTCTCTGGGGAGGGTGTTCCAGTTCTCCACTCTGTAGTAGCTACGAGGCTAGTTTCGAGACATAGCCTAGAATTCCATACTTCGAAGGCCTGTCGATTTTGCGGGCTGGAGGCTCTAGGGCTCGCGATCTTAGGGGCTCTAAAGTGCTTGCAAAACGGGCGCGCGTGGCATCGGAGGCGCTTTGGAGGCGCGCCGTCGTGCTCCGGAGCTGTTTGGGAGCGACGCGCGCTTACGCGCGCTCGTTCGGCGCGGAGGGCGTGGGAGCAGCTCGTGCGTTGCTCGTAGGCGGCCGGCGAGTGCTCGTGAGTTGCAAGCAAGCAGCTCGTGAGTTGCGAGCAGCTCGTGAGCAGGACGCTCGAAGAATTTTCAGGGCTGTCAGTCAATTTGACTGACAGGTTGTTGCGAAATTTCCCGAGCGAGTGCTCTTAAGTTGCCAGCAAGTAGCTCGTGAGCTTTTGCGCAGGGCGCTCGAAGAATTTTCAGGGCTGTCAAGCAATTTGACTGGTCCTGCCGTCGGGTAGCTTGTGAGTTGCCAGCAAGTAGCTCGTAAGCTGGCGAGTGCTCGTAAGTTGCCAGCAAGTAGCTCGTGAGCTGCTGGCGAGCACTCGTCGGCTGCTGGCAAGTGGCGCGCCCTTAAAGTTCCTCTAAAGCCCGTTTTGCAAAGACTTTAGAGCCCCTAAGATCGTCGGAGCTGCGGGCCGTAGGCCCGCGAATCGATAGTGCTCGAAAGTACCGAATTCTGACCTATGTCTCGAACTGAGGCCTGTAGCTATCACAGAGTGGAGAGCTGGAACACCCTCCCCAGAGAGAGAAAAAAATCCTCCGGGCCCGGCCCCGTACTGGTTAGCTCGGCAGCGGAAAGCCCGCTTCTCTCAGTGCCTCTCGGTGCTGCTCGGTTGCCCGAGCATAGGCTTGCGGAACGTAAGCAGCGAGAGCCCACATGCTGCCCTCGTGCGGCTCCACCATGTGATACCGGCGAGCGTCGAAGCTCACCGGCTTGTCGTGCATGTCGAGCCATCTACCCGGCAGCTCTCGCCCCCTTTTCTTGTCGGCCAGCCAGGCCGTGGAGTCCCCCTCGTCATCTTCGATCCACACCCGCCCTCCTGTGTACTCGCCCAGAGCCAGCGCGTGATTCGCGTGCCCTGGCATGTTCTGAATGTCCCGGTGCAGCCCCATGCGCGGGTTGAAGAGCACAGCTATGGACGTCCAGGTGCCGTTCGGAAAGCGGCTCTTGAGAAAGCTGTTCACGGCTGCACAGGCTGCCCGCAGGCCCGTGGCATTGGAGACCCCGACCACGCCGCCGTGCCCGAAAAGCCCCAGCGTGGCATATCGCTCATAGTCATTCATGAGCCTAGGGGTGCTTCTCAGCAGGGGTACTTCTCAGCCACTACCGAAGATTTAAGAAGATTGTTGAATTATTTGGAAGATTGTTGAAGAAAAACGAATTATTTGGAAGATTGTTGAAGAAAAATGAAGAAAAATGAATTATTTGGAAGATTATTGAAGAAAAAACAAATTATTTGGAAGATTGTGGCAGAAATGCGAATTATGTGAGGGTTTCAATTTGAAGCTTAAACACGGTTTAGGGTTTAGGGCTCATGGTTTAAGGCTTCCTGGCACGGCTCGAGGACCTGCCAAAATGGAACACCGAGGTTTAGGGTTTAAAGATTCTAGGTCTAGTATTGGTCAGCTTCGGGGCCCACAAAGTTTAGGGTGCCAACTTCCGAGGTTCAGGGTTTAAAGGTTTAGGGTTTAGGGCTTACGGTTGTTCGGGTCTAAAGGTGTAGGGTTTAGGGTTTAGGGTTTGGGTGCAAACACCCACTTTGTGGGAGTACTAGAGTTGAAAACAAATATGAGTAATCGAGTAGTGAAGTAATAGAGTAATAGAATAATAGAGTAGTAGACTAATAGAGTACTAGAGTATTTGAGTAATAGAGTAATAGAGTAATAGAGTAATAGAGTAATAGAATAATAGAGTAATGGAGTAACAGAGTAATAGACTATGTGTGTGGAAAATTGAAACCCTTTGCTATGTTCGCGAAGCGAGGAACTTTTTTTGTTTTTTATGCAAAATTCATGCAAATGCTTTTGGTGCGAGTGTCTGGAGCAAGCCTTGAAGTGTGTGTGGAGTACTAGAGTTGAAAACAAATATGGATGTTCGCGAAGCGAGGAAATTTTTTGTTTTTTTATGCAAAATTCATGCAAATGCTTTTGGTGCGAGTGTCTGGAGCAAGCCTTGTAGTGTGTGTGGAGTACTAGAGTTGAAAACAAATATGGATGTTCGCGAAGCGAGGAAATTTTTTGTTTTTTTTATGCAAAATTCATGCAAATGCTTTTGGTGCGAGTGTCTGGGGCAAGCCTTGTAGTGTGTGTGGAGTACTAGAGTCGAAACCAAATATGGATGTTCGCGAAGCGAAGAAATTTTTTGTTTTTTTATGCAAAATTCATGCAAATGCTTTTGATGCGAGTGTCTGGCGTCTGGAGCAAGCCTTGTAGTGTGTGTGGAGTACTAGAGTTGAAAACAAATATGGATGTTCGCGAAGCGAGGAAATTTTTTGTTTTTTTATGCAAAATTCATGCAAATGCTTTTGGTGTGAGTGTCTGGAGCAAGCATTGTAATTAGTGTGTGTGGAGTACTAGAGTTGAAAACAAATATGGATGTTCGCGAAGCGAGGAAATTTTTTGTTTTTTATGCAAAATTCATGCAAATGCTTTTGGTGTGAGTGTCTGGAGCAAGCCTTGTAATTAGTGTGTGTGGAGTACTAGAGTTGAAAACAAATATGGATGTTCGCGAAGCGAAGAAATTTTTTGTTTTTTATGCAAAATTCATGCAAATGCTTTTGGCGCGAGTGTCTGGAGCAAGCCTTGTAGTGTGTGTGGAGTACTAGAGTTGAAAAACAAATATGGATGTTCGCGAAGCGAAGAAATTTTTTTGTTTTTTTATGCAAAATTCATGCAAATGCTTTTGGTGCGAGTATCTGGAGCAAGCCTTGTAATTAGTGTGTGTGGAGTACTAGGAGTCGAAACCAAATATGGATGTTCGCGAAGCGAAGAAATTTTTGTTTTTTTATGCAAAATTCATGCAAATGCTTTTGATGCGAGTGTCTGAAGCAAGCCTTGTAGTGTGTGTGGAGTACTAGAGTTGAAAACAAATATGGATGTTCGCGAAGCGAGGAATTTTTTTGTTTTTTATGCAAAATTCATGCAAATGCTTTTGGTGCGAGTGTCTGGAGCAAGCCTTGTAGTGTGTCTGGAGTACCAGAGTTGAAAACAAATATGGATGTTCGCGAAGCGAGAAAATTTTTGGTTTTTTTATGCAAAATTCATGCAAATGCTTTTGGTGTGAGTGTCTGGAGCAAGCCTTGTAATTAGTGTGTGTGGAGTACTAGAGTCGAAACCAAATATGGATGTTCGCGAAGCGAAGAAATTTTTTGTTTTTTATGCAAAATTCATGCAAATGCTTTTGGTGCGAGTGTCTGGGGCAAGCCTTGTAGTGTGTGTGGAGTACTAGAGTCGAAACCAAATATGGATGTTCGCGAAGCGAAGAAATTTTTGTTTTTTTATGCAAAAATTCATGCAAATGCTTTTGATGCGAGTGTCTGGAGCAAGCCTTGTAGTGTGTGTGGAGTACTAGAGTTGAAAACAAATATGGATGTTCGCGAAGCGAGGAAATTTTTTGTGTTTTTTATGCAAAATTCATGCAAATGCTTTTGGTGCGAGTGTCTGGAGCAAGCCTTGTAGTGTGTGTGGAGTACTAGAGTTGAAAACAAAATATGGATGTTCGCGAAGCGAAGAAATTTTTTTGTTTTTTATGCAAAATTCATGCAAATGCTTTTGATGCGAGTGTCTGTAGTGTGTGTGGAGTACTAGAGTTGAAAACAAATATGGATGTTCGCGAAGCGAGGATTTTTTTTTGTTTTTTTATGCAAAATTCATGCAAATGCTTTTGGTGCGAGTGTCTGGAGCAAGCCTTGTAGTCTTCCCTGTTCTACGTAAGACTGCTGCATGCTTTTAAATTCTTCTAAATTCTTCTCGATTCGTCGGAATTCTGCAATTTTCTTCCAAAATCTTCCGGTTTCTGCCTGTCTGTCAAGACATGCCTGGTTCCCAACACCATTTTTTTCATTTGTACACACACACGGTATCCCCCATTTCTTCGTTTTTCTACCTTTTTCTACCTTTTTCTACCTTTTTCTACCTTTTTCTACCTTTTTCTACCTTTTTCTACTTTTTTCTACCTTTTTCTACCTTTTTCTACCTTTTTCCACCTTTTTCTACCTTTTTCTACCTTTTTCTACCTTTTTCTACCTTTTTCTACCTTTCTCTACCTTTTTCTACCTTTTATTCGGTTGAGGTTTGTTTTTTTTTCTCTTTTTTTTCCCCTTTCTACCGGCATGCTTGGGGGAAGGAAATGCTGCCCGATTTTCAGCCCCTCCCCCCCCCCTCCCCTAGGCCATACGTTTAGGGCCTTAGGTTTAGGGCCTAGGGTTTGGGGCCTTAGGTTTAGGGCCTAGGGTTTGGGGCCTTAGGTTTAGTGCCTAGGGTTTAGGGCCTTGCGTTTAGGGCCTTGGGTTTAGGGCCTAGGGTTTAGGGCCTAGGGTTTGGGGCCTTAGGTTTAGGGCCTAGGGTTTAGGGCCTTACATTTAGGGCCTAGGGTTTGGGGCCTTAGGTTTAGGGCCTAGGGTTTGGAGCCTTAGGTTTAGTGCCTAGGGTTTAGGGCCTTACGTTTAGGGCCTAAGGTTTAGGGCCTAGGGTTTAGGGCCTAGGGTTTGGGGCCTTAGGTTGACGGCCTAGGGTTTGGGGCCTTAGGTTTAGGGCCTAGGGTTTAGGGCCTTACGTTTAGGGCCTAGGGTTCAGGGCCTTAGGTTTAGGGCCTAGGGTTTAGATGTATGTATATACGTGTGTATGTATGTATGTTTGTATGTATGCATGAATATGTATGTATGTATGTATGTATGTACATGTGTGTGTGGGTGTGCAGGTGTGTATGTTCGTATGTGTAGGTGTTTATGTGTGTGTGTGTCTGTGTGTGTATGCATGTGCTTATGTATGTATGCATGTATGGATGTATCTGCCTATGTATGTATGTATATATGTATGTATGTACCTATGTATGTACTCATTTACACACACATACAAATGTATAAATAATTGCGCATACGTATATACATGCATGTGTATATATTTATAGGTGCGTATATATAGATATATATGAAGATACACAAACATGTCTGTATATATATATATATATATATGTATACATGTCTGTATCTATATATATATATATTGTTTGTGTATGTATATACATACACATGTATGTATATACGTGTGTGTCTACCTATATGTAATATCTGTAAACAGATATAAATATATGAAGAATCGCCATTAAGGTCATCACCAACCTCGCCATAATTATTAAAACCATCATCATGCTCGTCATAATTATCAAACCACCATCATCGTCTTCATAGCCCTAGTCTTCTTCGTAGAACCCAGGTTTTATAATCATCAACATCATCATCACATATCATCATACACATCGCCCACGACATATTCACAATCGTCATCATAATCAGCATCGGCCATCATCAGTCATCGTTGTTATCATCCACATAGAACGTTGTTATAGTCATCATCATAAACATCGAATCATCAATGAGATAGAAGCCAAGAAGCTGGAATAATTACCAGTACTTTTGCTCAGGGCTCAAGGCTCCTTGTTTTTACTGTTACACATCCCGGCGTTCACGGCTTTGAAACATGCGACAATAATCAACAACATGTTGTTACGAAACAGAGTCTACTTAATGTATTTCCGAACAGGGTGAGAATTGAAATTTCCTATAGGATTTGTGTTTGGAATCCAAGAAAAACAAGGCTGCGAATTGTAATTTCCCATAGGATATGTATTTCCGAACAGGGTGCGAATTGTAATTTCCCATAGGATTTGTACTTGGAATCCAAGAAAAACAAGGGTGCGAATTGTAATTTCCCATAGGATATGTATTTCCGAACAGGGTGCGAATTGTCATTTCCCATAGGATTTGTGCTTGGAGTCCAAGAAAAACAAGGCTGCGAATTGTAATTTCCCATAGGATATGTATTTCCGAAAAGGGTGCGAATTGTAATTTCCCATAGGATTTGTGCTTGGAATCCAAGAAAAACCAAGGGGCGAAAATTGAAATTTCCATAGGATATGTATTTCCGAACAGGGTGCGAATTGTAATTTCCCATAGGAAGTGTGTTTGTGCAATCAAGCAAAAACCACGGTGCGGAATTGTAATTCTCATAGATATGGATTCCGAACAGGGTGCGAATGTCATTTCCCATAGGAATTCTTTTGGTTTGTTTTGTGCTTTGTTACTTGGAGGCTTTCCCAAAGAAAAAACAATGCCTGGAATTGTAATTTCCATTAGGATTAATGTATTTGCACGACAGGGTGCGAGTGGTAAGTTTCCATAGGATTTGTGCTTGGAATCCAAGAAAAACAAGGGGGTGAAATGTAATTTCCCATAGGATATGTATTTCCGAACAGGGTGAGAATTGTAATTTCCCATAGGATTTGTGCTTGGAATCCAAGAAAAACAAGGGTGCGAATTGTAATTTCCCATAGGATGCTGTACCTGGATGCCAAGAAACAGAGTCTACTTAATGTATTTCCGAACAGGGTGCGAATTGTAATTTCCCATAGGATTTGTACTTGGAATCCAAGAAACACAAGCGCTAATCAGGGTGCGAGCGGGTGCGAATTGTAATTTCCCATAGGATATGTGCTTGGAATCCAAGAAAAACAAGGGTGCGAATTGTAATTTCCCATAGGATGCTGTACCTGGATGCCAAGAAACAGAGTCTACTTAATGTATTTCCGAACAGGGTGCGAATTGTAATTTCCCATAGGATTTGTGCTTGGAATCCAAGAAAAACAGGGGGAATGAATTTTCCCACTAGGATGCTTGAAGGATGCCAGGAAAACAGAGTATACTTATTAATGTATTTCAGCAACAGGGTGCGACTTGTAATTTCCCCAAGGATTGGTGCTTGGAATCCAAGAAAAACAAGGCTGCGAATTGTAATTTCCCATAGGATGCTGTACCTGGATGCCAAGAAACAGAGTCTACTTAATGTATTTCCGAACAGGGTGCGAATTGTAATTTCCATAGGATTTGTGCTTGGAATCCAAGAAAAACAAGGGTGCGAATTGTAATTTCCCATAGGATATGTATTTCCGAACAGGGTGCGAATTGTAATTTCCCATAGGATTTGTGCTTGGAATCCAAGAAAAACAAGGGTGCGAAGTGTAATTTCCCATAGGATATGTTTTTCCGAACAGGGTGCGAATTGTAATTTCCCATAGGATTTGTGCTTGGAATCCAAGAAAAACAACGGTGCGAATTGTAATTTCCTATAGGATATGTATTTCCGAACAGGGTGCGAGCTGGCGGTTTCAGCTGGGGGAAACAAGCAGAAGTCTAGAAAAGTGTTTGAATTCTCCGCAGATACAACGAAGAATTTCGAAGAATTTCGAAGATTTACGAAGATCTGAGAAGAATGGTCTAGAAAAGTGTTTGAAGTTCTCCGCAGATACAACGACGAATTTGGAAGAATTTCGAAGAATTTCGAAGATTTACGAAGATCTGAGAAGAATGGTCTAGAAAAGTGTTTGAAGTTCTCCGCAGATACAACGAATAATTTGGAATAATTTGGAATAATTTCGAATAATTTCGAATAGTTTCGAATAATTTCGAATAGTTTCGAATAATTTCGAAGATTTACGAAGATCTAAGAATAATGGTGAAGAACCTGGAAGAATGAAGAATATTATGGAAGTTTACCGAAGAAAACGTAATATTTCCGAATATTTAAGCAGAAATTCAAACATTTCTGAATATTGTTGAATAGGGTTAAACACACTGAGAAGTACCCTTCTGAGAAGCCTCCCTATCCTCACAGAAGACTTTCGCTTGGGCAAGGCTTTGCTTTTCGCAGTTGCACTCGCACCTTTGGTCTCCGGGACCTCGGTAGCCATCTCATCCTCGGAATCATGCTCTGAATGCTCCTCCTCGTCACTCCTATCGCATGCCACAGGCTCAGATTTGCCACGACCTCCTCGGCCACGTCCACGGCCCCCACGCCCACGGCCTCGGCTTCTACCGCGACCGTTCGGATCCTTGTCCGGCTTCACAAGCTTTGACTGCTCAGCCGGGGAAATTGCCCGGAGTTTCTGCAAGCAGGCAGGGGCCGCCAGTGCACTCGGTGCTTCGGCACCATCAGCGGCAGCATCGTCCATTGCCATAGCTGTTGGATCGGAGGGCTCGGATTCAGGAGCACTCAGTTCTGCTGCGACACCATCCGCAACAGGATTGGAGGACTCAGCCTCAGGTGCTGCATCATCATTTGATGCCACATCGTCCATAGCTGTTGGATCGGAGGCCTCGGAATCAGGAGCACTCGGCTTTGCTGCGACACCATCCATATCAACATCGCCCACCGTCGCTGTTGGATTGGAGTCCTCGGGCTCAGGAGCTTCGGCAGCTGTAGCTGGAGCTGGAACCATGGCTTCACAAGCCCCTGGATCAATTTGCACCGCTCGCTGCAGCTTGGGCTTTTCCTCGCACTCTTCATCATCGTACGGGTGCAAGCCGAGCTCTTTCCAGCTGTCAGCTTCTAGCCTGGAAGCATCCTCCAGCAGGGGCTCAACCGGAGGAGCCCACTCCCCATGGGAGTGATCATCCCAAACCATTGGAAGCGTCTCCAGCTCATCGGGACCTGGGATGAATCAGTGTGCATATATACGCACACCCCGTGTTCCATGTCATGCTTGCATGCCATGTATGTATAATCTCACGAATGTAGCTGAGTAGCTGGGTGCTGTCTTGGAGATTGGCAGGGGTTCGGGCTTATCCTCCAGCTCCAATCTAGAGAGTAACTTGCCCAATTCAAGTTCCTCGGCATATAGCTGCTCCATGATTTGCAACTGCTCTAACACAGCCTCTTGCTGCGCCAGCTCGGCTGCAATCGTCTCACACACCGAGGCATCATTGAAGTTGGGCACCGGCGGAAGCGTGCGATGTCCTCGGATAGGTTTGGGGTTATTTCTGTGTTTCTTTGCAGGATGCACAGGAAATTGCATACAAGCTTCTGTTGCTGGAAGTAGGCTCAGAGGCAGACACAGGGGACAATCTCTCGGTCGGTGTGATGCTTGCACTTCTCTCTGAAATCACCCAGGGATTATCGGAAGAACTCAGGCTCGCAGAGGATAATCGTAGCGCTTCATCACAACCCGTTGATCCCTGTTCGTTGTCCTCCAAGGCATCCACCGGATGGGAACCTGGATGAGGCTTGATCTCATGCCCTCAATGGGGGTTGAGGGGTTTAGGTTTAAGGATTCTGCGGTATCGAGGTTCTCGGAATGAAGCCCAGGAGCTTTTTTCATCGCAAATCGGCATTGCCTCGTCCTGACTGTACTGCAGATCAGAAACTAGTACTTACACGCGTCACTTCGATTCCCGTTCATCCTTAACGCCCGGGGTGACTAAGCTAATATTTCACCTAGGAAGGCCTGGGAGGATTAAGCCTAAGTTTGGGTGCTACACTTCAAGGATTTAGGCCGGTTTGGAGTTTATCGATTTTGCTCAATACATTGGGTCCTCGCTGAAGTCAGACTCCGACTCGACTTCCTCACTCTCACTGCTAGAGCCATCATCCTCGCCCTTCTCACAAGAGGAATCATCATCATCTGCAGTTCCTCGGGTATGTTGACTATGCCATACATATCGATGTCATACATGCTAGAAGAACGGAGCAACAGGAACATATATGCATGAGGGACACTCTCAGGCAGCGGGATACCCGAAGCTTCATAGATCTTCTTCATCGCTAGTTCTCTCGGCACATGCCCACGGCGTGCCGCACGCCCGAAAATGCTTATCAACCTCTTCAGGATCCACGCCTGCAGGCGTACCTGATCACCTCAGCAATTGCTGTGCTATGCAGGCCTACGGCAACTACACGACATTCACGATGATGCATTGGCACATGGCTGCTTGGCTGTATATGCGGGAGAGCTGCTCTTCACTGCTGGTTTTGACCGTGGTCTTGACATCTGGAAGAAGGCATGGACATCTTGTGCGATCGCATCCACGGAGGGACGCATGCCGTGGAATCGTAGAATCGGGATTATGCACTGAGCATTGTTAATGCAATCACCTCTGCTGAGTGATTCTCCAGCAATCAACGTGAGGCACCCAGCCGCCCCCCGATTCGAGAGTACGGCATTGGAAAGCCAATACTGCACTACAGGAGAGCCCATTGTGTTGCTGGCAAAATGCCAAGCAACAAACCTACGAGACCTGCAGAGCCCAGCAGAGCCACAAGCATGTATCATCAGAAATATGCGACTTGCCCGACGTGTTAATCAAGCCAATCCAGCACGATCCCTTGACCCCAAAGCAGCTGGCCTCAAGGACTCGAGGTTCGTAGTCCGATCATGTACCTCTTGAAGCAGCTGAGGCTACTCTTCGCTGGTGGATGGTGGCATCTACATACATATGCACAGACCAGCGGGAGGGGAGCGCACGTGGAAGCAATCGGAAGGCTTTCCAGAAAGAAAGGGGCTCGTGGCCCCCAGAGCACACAATACTGCTAAGATCATAGCCAGCACTGCGGTTGCAAGGTGTTTGCTTTCAGCATCACACTCAAACTCCCGAAAACGCTCGTTTATTCGGGAAACGCACGTGTAGCAAGATTTGCGCTACGAACTTCTGATTTAAGGTACCTTTATCTATTTATGCTACGAACCAGGCTGCGCCATAAATTTATGCTACGTTGGAGGGTGCAGGTATTTGTCGGAGAAAGCTGTCGATAGCTTATGACAGTAAAGCATAGATAGACCCACGTGGAGTGCAGGTTGGAGTTGACAAACTCTGTCAAGCATCATTCATGATAGAAACCCCACCGTCGTGAAGCATTGCAAAGCATGTGTTATGACATGCATGTTGCGGATCATGGAGTGTTGAGGGGCCCCACCTGCAACGTGAGGCTTAGGAACCTCGACTTGTGCAAACTGGGAACTGTGAGGAGGCTCCGCTTGTGCAAACTGAGGGTTGAGAGGCTCGATACGTGCAAACTGAGGCTTGGGAGGTACTAGTACTAGTACTAGTACTAGTACTAGTACTACTACTACTACTACTACTACTACTACTACTACTACACCTACTACGACTACTACTACTACTACTACTACTACTAGTACTAGTACTAGTACTGGTACTGGTACTGGTACTGTACTACTACTACTACTACTACTACTACTACTACTACTACTACTACTACTACTACTACTACTACTACTACTACTACTACTACTCCTAATACTACTA
>CAJNDT010004632.1:0-12767 GCA_905221615.1 Symbiodinium sp. CCMP2592
TCCTCTGCAGCCTTTCTCTCCGGGCTACTTTGCCTTTGCTTCTTCTTCTTCTTGAGATCCTCTGCAGCCTTTCTCTCCGGGCTACTTTGGTTTGCTTCTTCTTCTTGGGATCCTCTACAATCTTTCTCCGGGCTACTTTGCCTTTGCTTGTTCTTCTTCTTGGGATCCTCTGCAGCCTTTCTCTCCGGGCTACTTTGCCTTTGCTGCTTCTTCTTCTTGGGATCCTCTGTAGCCTTTCTCTCCGGGCTACTTTGCCTTTGCTTCTTCTTCTTCTTGGGATCCTCTGCAGCCTTTCTCTCCGGGCTACTTTGCGTTTATTTCTTCTTCTTGGGATCCTCTACAGCCTTTCTCTCCGGGTTACTTTGCCTTTGCTTCTTCTTTTTCTTGGGATCCTCTGCAGCGTTTCTCTCCGGGCTGCTTTGCCTTTGCTTCTTCTTCTTCTTCTTGGGGTCCTCTGCAGCCTTTCTCCGGACTACTTTGCTTTTATTTCTTCTTCTTGGGATCCTCTGCAGTCTTTCTCTCCGGGCTATTTTGCCTTTGCTTCTTCTTCTTCTTGGGATCCTCTGCAGCCTTTCTCTCCGGGCTACTTTATCTTTGCTTCTTCTTCTTCTTCTTGGGATCCTCTGCAATCTTTCTCTCCGGGCTACCTTGCCTTTGCTTCTTCTTCTTCTTGGGATCCTCTGCAATCTTTCTCTCCGGGCTCTTTTACCTTTGCTTCTTTCTTCTTCTGGGGGATCTCCGTCAGCCTTTTTCTCTCCGCTATTTGCCTTTGCTGTCTTCTTTCCTTCTTCTTGGATCCTCTGCCCCTTTTCTCCTCCGGCTATTTTGGTGCCTTTGCTCTTCTTCTTCTTGGGATCCTCTGCAGCCTTTCTCTCCGGGCTATTGTGCCTTTGCTTCTTCTTCTTCTTGGAGTCCTCTGCAACCTTTCTCTCCGGGCTACTTTGCCTTTGCTTCTTCTTCTTGGGATCTTCAGCAGCCTTTCTCTCCGGACTATTTTGCTTCTTCTTCTTCTTGGGATCCTCTGCAGCCTTTCTCTCCGGGCTACTTTGCCTTTGCTTCTTCTTCTTGGGATCCTCTGCAGCCTTTCTCTCCGGGCTACTTTACCTTTGCTTCTTCTTCTTCTTGGGATCCTCTGCAGCCTTTCTCTCCGGGCTGCTTTGCCTTTGCTTCTTCTTCTCCTTGGGATCCTCTGCAGCCTTTCTCTCCGGGCTATTTTGCCTTTGCTTCTTCTTCTGAGGGATCCTCTACAGGCTTTCTCTCCGGGCTACTATGCCTTTGCTTCTTCTTCTTCTTGGGATCCTCTGCCGCCTTTCTCTCCGGGCTACTTTGCCTTTGCTTCTTCTTCTTCTTGGGATCCTCTGCAGCCTTTCTCTCCGGGCTACTTTGCCTTTGCATCTTCTTCTTCTTCTTGGGATCCTCTGCAGCCTTTCTCTCCGGACTTTTTTGTCTTTGCTTCTTCTTTTTCTTGGGATCCTCTGCAGCCTTTCTCTCCGGGCTACTTTGCCTTTGCTTCTTCTTCTTCTTGGGATCCTCTGCAACCTTTCTCTCCGGGCTATTTTGCATTTGCTCCTTCTTCTTCTTCTTGGGATCCTCTATAGCCTTTCTCTCCGGGCTACTTTGCCTTTGCTTCTTCTTCTTCTTGGGATCCTCTGCAGCCTTTCTCTCCGGGCTACTTTGCCTTTGCTTCTTCTTCTTCTTCTTGGGATCCTCTGCCGCCTTTCTCTCCGGGCTACTTTGCCTTTGCTTCTTCTTCTTCTTCTTAGGATCCTCTGCAGCCTTTCTCTCCGGGCTACTTTGCCTTTGCTTCTTCTTTTTCCTTGGGATCCTCTGCACCGTTTCTCTCCGGGCTACTTTTCCGTTGCTTCTTCTTTCTTTCGTCGTACTGGGAGCCTCTGCGCTTCTCTCCGGGCTACTTTGCCTTTTGCTTCTTCTTCTTCTTGGGACCCTCTGCAAGGCCTTCTCATCCGGGCCATTTTACCCCTTAGCTTCTTCTTCTTCTTGGGGTCCTCTGCAAGGCTTTCTTTCCTTCCAGGGCTACTTGGCCTTGCTTCTCTTCTTGTTCTTGGGATCCTCTGCAGCCTTTCTCTCCGGACTTTTTTGCCTTTGCTTCTTCTTCTTCTTCTTGGGATCCTCTGCAGCCTTTCTCTCCGGACTACTTTGCCTTTGCTTCTTCTTCTTGAAATCCTCTGCAACCTTTCTCTCCGGGCTACTTTGCCTTTGCTTCTTCTTCTTGGGATCCTCTGCAGCCTTTCTCTCCGGGCTATTTTTCCTTTGCTTCTTCTTCTTCTTCTTCTTGGGGTCCTCTGCAGCCTTTCTCTCCGGACTCTTTTGCCTTTGCTTCTTCTTCTTGTTCTTGGGATCCTCTGCAGCCTTTCTCTCCGGGCTTTTTTGCCTTTGCTTCTTCTTTTTCTTGGGATCCTCTGAAGCCTTTCTCTCCGGGCTACTTTGCCTTTGCTTCTTCTTCTTCTTGGGATCCTCTGCAGCCTTTCTCTCCGGGCTACTTTGCCTTTGCTTCTTCTTCTTCTTGAGATCCTCTGCAGCCTTTCTGTCCGGGCTACTTTGCCTTTGCTTCTGCTTCTTGGGATCCTCTGTAGCCTTTCTCTCCGGGCTACTTTGCCTTTGCTTCTTCTTCTTCTTGGGATCCTCTGCAGCCTTTCTCTCCGGACTACTTAGCCTTTGCTGCTTCTTCTTGGGGTCCTCTGCAGCTTTCTTTCCTGGCTACTTGGCCTTTGCTCCTTCTTCTTCTTCTTGGGATCCTCTGCAGCGTTTCTCTCCGGGCTACTTTGCCTTTGCTTCTTCTTCTTCTTGGGATCCTCTGCAGCGTTTCTCTCCGGGCTACTTTGCCTTTGCTTCTTCTTCGTCTTACTGGGATCCTCTGCAGCCTCTCTCCGGGCTACTTTGCCTTTGCTTCTTCTTCTTCTTGGGACCCTCTGCAGCCTTTCTCTCCGGGCCATTTTACCTTAGCTTCTTCTTCTTGGGATCCTCTGCAATCTTTCTCTCCGGGCTACTTTGTCTTTACTTCTTCTTCTTGGGATTTTCTGCAGCCTTTCTCTCCGGGCTACTTTGCCTTTGCTTCTTCTTCTTCTTCTTCTTGGGATCTTCTGCAGCCTTTCTCTCCGGGCTATTTTGCTTCTTCTTCTTGGGATCCTCTGCAGCCTTTCTCTCCGGGCTATTTTGCCTTTGCTTCTTCTTCTTCTTGGGATCCTCTGCAGCCTTTCTCTCCGGGCTATTGTGCCTTTGCTTCTTCTTCTTCTTCTTGGAGTCCTCTGCAGCCTTTCTCTCCGGGCTACTTTGCCTTTGCTTCTTCTTCTTCTTGGGATCCTCTGCAATCTTTCTCTCCGGGCTACTTTGCCTTTGCTTCTTCTTCTCCTTGGGATCCTCTGCAGCCTTTCTCTCCGGGCTATTTTGCCTTTGCTTCTTCTTCTGATGGATCCTCTACAGGTTTTCTCTCCGGGCTATTTTATCTTTGCTTCTTCTTCTTCTTCTTGGGATCCTCTGCCGCCTTTCTCTCCCGGCTACTTTGCCTTTGCTTCTTCTTCTTCTTGGGATCCTCTGCAGCCTTTCTCTCCGGGCTACTTTGCCTTTGCTTCTTCTTCTTCTTCTTGGGATCCTCTACAGCCTTTCTCTCCGGGCTACTTTGCCTTTGCTCCTTCTTCTTCTTGGGATCCTCTACAGCCTTTCTCTCCGGGCTATTTTGCTTTTGCTTCTTCTTCTTCTTGGGATCCTCTGCAGCCTTTCTCTCCGGGCTATTTTGCCTTTGCTCCTTCTTCTTCTTCTTGGAATCCTCTGCAGCCGTTCTTTCCGGGCTACTTTGCCTTTGCTTCTTCTTCTTCTTTTTGGGATCCTCTGCAGCCTTTCTCTCCGGGCTACTTTGCCTTTGTTTCTTCTTCTTGGGATCCTCTGCAGCCTTTCTCTCCGGGCTACTTTGCCTTTGCTTCTTCTTCTTCTTGGGATCCTCTGCAGCGTTTCTCTCCGGGCTACTTGCCTTTGCTTGCTTCTTCTTGGGATCCTCCACTTCTCCCGGTCCCCTTTGCCTTTCTTCTCTTCTTCTTCTTGGGATCCTCTGCAGCCTTTCTCTCCGGGCTACTTTGCCTTTGCTTCTTCTTTTTGGGATCCTCTGCAGCCGTTCTCTCCGGGCTACTTTGCCTTTGCTTCTTCTTCTTCTTGGGATCCTCTGCAGCCTTTCTCTCCGGGCTACTTTGCCTTTATTTCTTCTTCTTGGGATCCTCTGCAGCCTTTCTCTCCGAGCTACTTTGCCTTTGCTTCTTCTTCGTCTTACTGGGATCCTCTGCAGCCTCTCTCCGGGCTACTTTGCCTTTGCTTCTTCTTCTTCTTCTTGGGATCCTCTGCAATCTTTCTCTCTGGGCTAATTTGTCTTTGCTTCTTCTTCTTCTTCTTGGGATCCTCTGCAATCTTTCTCTCCGGGCTACTTTGCCTTTGCTTCTTCTTCTTGGGATCCTCTGCAGCCTTTCTCTCCGGGCTTCTTTGCCTTTGCTTCTTTTTTTTCTTGGCATCCTCTGCAGCCTTTCTCTCCGGGCTACTTTGCCTTTGCTTCTTCTTCTTCTTGGGATCCTCTGCAGCCTTTCTCTCCGGACTACTTAGCCTTTGCTGCTTCTTCTTGGGTTCCTCTGCAGCTTTCTTTCCGGGCTACTTGGCCTTTGCTTCTTCTTCTTGTTCTTGGGATCCTCTGCAGCCTTTCTCTCCGGGCTTTTTTGCCTTTGCTTCTTCTTTTTCTTGGGACCTCTGCAGCCTTTCTCTCCGGGCTACTTTACCTTTGCTTCTTCTTCTTCTTCTTGGGATCCTCTACAGCCTTTCTCTCCGGGCTACTTTGCCTTTGCTTCTTCTTCTCCTTGGGATCCTCTGCAGCTTTTCTCTCCGGGCTATTTTGCCTTTGCTTCTTCTTCTTGGGATCCTCTGCAGTCTTTCTCTCCGGGCTGTTTTGCCTTTTCTTCTTCTTCTTCTTCTTCTTGGGATCCTCTGCAGCCTTTCTCTCCGGGCTATTTTGCCTTTGCTTCTCCTTCTTGGGATCCTCTGCAGCCTTTCTCCCCGGGCATTTTTGCCTTTGCTTCTCCTTCTTGGGATCCTCTGCAGCCTCTCTCCGGGCTACTTTGCCTTTGCTCCTTCTTCTTCTTGGGATCCTCTGCAGCCTTTCTCTCCGGGCTACTTTGCCTTTGCTTCTTCTTCTTCTTCTTGGGATCCTCTGCAGCCTTTCTCTCCGGGCTACTTTGCGTTTATTTCTTCTTCTTGGGATCCTCTACAGCCTTTCTCTCCGGGTTACTTTGCCTTTGCTTCTTCTTTTTCTTGGGATCCTCTGCAGCGTTTCTCTCCGGGCTACTTTGCCTTTGCTTCTTCTTCTTCTTCTTGGGACCCTCTATAGCCTTTCTCCAGGTTACTTTGCCTTTGATTCTTCTTCTTGGGATCCTCTGCAGTCTTTCTCTCCGGGCTATTTTGCCTTTGCTTCTTCTTCTTCTTGGGATCCTCTGCAGCCTTTCTCTCCGGGCTACTTTATCTTTGCTTCTTCTTCTTGGGATCCTCTGCAATCTTTCTCTCCGGGCTAATTTGCCTTTGCTTCTTCTTCTTCTTGGGATCCTCTGCAATCTTTCTCTCCGGGCTCTTTTACCTTTGCTTCTTCTTCTTGGGATCTTCTGCAGCCTTTCTCTCCGGGCTACTTTGCCTTTGCTTCTTCTTCTTCTTACTGGGATGCTCTGCAGCGTTTCTCTCCGGGCTATTTTGCCTTTGCTTCTTCTTCTTCTTGGGAACCTCTGCAGCCTTTCTCTCCGGGCTACTTTGCCTTTGCTTCTTCTTCTTCTTGGGATCTTCTGCAGCCTTTCTCTCCGGGCTATTTTGCTTCTTCTTCTTGGGATCCTCTGCAGCCTTTCTCTCCGGGCTACTTTGCCTTTGCTTCTTCTTCTTGGGATCCTCTACAGCCTTTCTCCGGGCTACTTTACCTTTGCTTCTTCTTCTTCCTGGGATCCTCTGCAGCCTTTCTCTCCGGGCTACTTTGCCTTTGCTTCTTCTTCTTCTTGGGATCCTCTGCAATCTTTCTCTCCGGGCTACTTTGCCTTTGCTTCTTCTTCTTCTTGGGATCCTCTGCAATCTTTCTCTCCGGGCTATTTTGCCTTTGCTTCTTCTTCTGAGGGATCCTCTACAGGCTTTCTCTCCGGGCTACTTTGCGTTTATTTCTTCTTCTTGGGATCCTCTGCCGCCTTTCTCTCCCGGCTACTTTGCCTTTGCTTCTTCTTCTTGGGATCCTCTGCAGCCTTTCTCTCCGGGCTACTTTGCCTTTGCTTGTTCTTCTTCTTGGGATCCTCTGCAGTTCTTGGGATCCTCTGCAGCCTTTCTCTCTGGGCTATTTTGCTTTTGCTTCTTCTTCTTCTTGGGATCCTCTGCAGTCTTTCTCTCCGGGCTACTTTGCCTTTGCTCCTTCTTCTTCTTGGGATCCTCTACAGCCTTTCTCTCCGGGCTACTTTGCCTTTGCTGCTTCTTCTTCGTTTTGGGATCCTCTGCAGCCTTTCTCTCCGGGCTACTTTGCCTTTGTTTCTTCTTCTTGGGATCCTCTGCAGCCTTTCTCTCCGGGCTACTTTGCCTTTATTTCTTCTTCTTGGGATCCTCTGCAGTCTTTCTCTCCGGGCTACTTTGCTTTTGCTTCTTCTTCTTCTTGGGATCCTCTGCAGCGTTTCTCTCCGGGCTACTTTGCCTTTGCTTCTTCTTCTTCTTGGGATCCTCTGCAGCGTTTCTCTCCGGTCTTTTTTGCCTTTGCTTCTTCGTCTTCTTGAGATCCTCTGCAGCCTTTCTCTCCGGGCTACTTTGCCTTTGCTTCTTCTTCTTCTTCTTGGAATCCTCTGCAGCCTTTCTCTCCGGGCTACGTTGCCTTTGCTTCTTCTTCTTCTTGGGATCCTCTGCAACCTTTCTCTCCGGGCTACTTTGCCTTTGCTTCTTCTTCTTCTTGGGATCCTCTGCAGCCTTTCTCTCCGGGCTATTTTGCCTTTGCTTCTTCTTTTTCTTGGGATCCTCTGCAGCTTTTCTCTCCGGGCTACTTTGCCTTTGCTTCTTCTCTTCTTGGAATCCTCTGCAGCCTTTCTCTCCGGGCTATTTTGCCTTTGCTTCTTCTTCGTCTTCTTCTTGGGGTCCTCTGTAGCCTTTCTCTCCGGGCTACTTTGCCTTTGCTTCTTCTTCTTCTTGGGATCCTCTGCAAGGCTACTTTGCCTTTACTTTTTCTTCTTGGGATCCTTTGCAGCCTTTCTCTCCGGGCTATTTTGCCTTTGCTTCTTCTTCTTCTTGGGATCCTCTACAGCCTTTCTCTCCGGGCTACTTTGCCTTTACTTCTTCTTCTTCTTGGGATCCTCTGCAGCCTTTCTCTCCGTGTTACTTTGCCTTTGCTTCTTCTTCGTCTTGGGATCCTCTGCAGCCTTTCTCTCTGGGCTACTTTGCCTTTGCTTCTTCTTCTTCTTGGGATCCTCTGCAGCCTTTCTCTCCGGACTACTTTGCCTTTGCTTCTTCTTCTTCTTTTTCTTCTGCTTCTTCTTGGGATCCTCTGCAGCCTTTCTCTCCGGGCTACTTTGCCTTTGCTTCTTCTTCTTCTTTTTCTTGGGATCTGCTGCAGTTTTTCTCTCCGGGCTACTTTGCCTTTGCTTCTTCTTCGTGCGATGCTCTGCAGCCTTTCTCTCCGGGCTACTTTGCCTTTGCTTCTTCTTCTTGGGATCCTCTGCAGCCTTTCTCTCCGGTCTATTTTGCTTTTTTTGCTTCTTCTTCTTGGGATCTTCTGCAGCCTTTCTCTCCGGGCTGTTTTGCCTTTGCTTCTTCTTCTTGGGATCCTTTGCAGCTTTTCTCTCCGGACTTTTTTTATCTTTGATTCTTCTTCTTCTTGGGATCCTCTGCAGCCTTTCTCTCCGTGTTACTTTGCCTTTGCTTCTTCTTCTTCTTGGGATCTTCTGCAACCTTTCTCTCCGGGCTATTTTGTCTTTGCTTCTTCTTCTTCTTGGGGTCCTCTGCAGCCTTTCTCTCCGGCCTCTTTTGTCTTTGCTGCTTCTTCTTGGGATCCAATGCAGCCTTTCTCTCCGGGCTACCACTAGTTTGCCTTTGCTTCTTCTTCTTCTTGGGATCCTCTGCAGCCTTTCTCTCCGGACTATTTTGCCTTTGCTTCTTCTTCTTGGGATCCTCTACAGCCTTTCTTTCCGGACTTTTTCGCCTTTACTTCCTTCTTCTTCCAGGGATCCTCTACAGGCTTTCTCTCCTGGCTACTTTGCCTTTACTTCTTCTTCTTCTTGGGATCCTCTACAGGCTTTATCTCCTGGCTACTTTGCCTTTGCTTCTTCTTCTTGGGATCTTCTGCAGCCTTTCTCTCCGGGCTATATAGCCTTTGCTTCTTCTTCTTGGGATCCTCTACAGCCTTTCTCTCCGGGCTACTTTGGCTTTGCTTCTTCTGCTTCTTCTTGGGATCCTCTGCAGCCTTTCTCTCCGGCCTATTTTGCCTTTGCTTCTTCTTCTTGGGATCCTTTGCAGCCTCTCTCTCCGGGCTTTTTTACCTTTGCTTCTTCTTCTTCTTGGGATCCTCTGCAGCCTTTCTCTCCGTGTTACTTTGCCTTTGCTTCTTCTTCTTCTTGTGATCCTCCGCAGCCTTTCTCTCCGGGCTATTTTGTCTTTGCTTCTTCTTCTTCTCGGGGTCCTCTGCAGCCTTTCTCTCCGTTTTCTTTTGCCTTTGCTGCTTCTTCTTGGGATCCTCTGCAGCCTTTCTCTCTGTGCTACTTTGCCTTTGCTTCTTCTTCTTCTTGGGATCCTCTGCAGCCTTTCTCTCCGGGCTATTTTGCCTTTGCTTCTTCTTCTTCTTGGGATCCTCTGCAGCCTTTCTCTCCGGGCTAGATTGCCTTTGCTTCTTCTTCTTCTTCTTGGGATCCTTTATAGCCTTACTCTTCGGGCTACTTTGCCTTTGCTTCTTCTCTTCTTGGAATCCTGTGCAACCTTTCTCTCCGGACTATATTGCCTTTGCTTCTTCTTCTTGGGATCCTCTGCAGCCTTTCTCTCCGGGCTACTTTGCCTTTACTTCTTCTTGTTCTTGGGATCCTCTGTAGCTTCTCTCTCCGGGCTACTTTGCCTTTGCTTCTTCTTCTTCTTGGGATCCTCTGCAGCTTTTCTCTCCGGGCTACTTTGCCTTTGCTTCTGCTTCTTCTTGGGATCCTCTGCAGCCTTTCTCTCCGGACTACTTTGCCTTTGCTTCTTCTTCTTCTTCTTGGGATCCTCTGCAGCCTTTCTCTCTGGGCTACTTTGCCTTTGCTTCTTCTTCTTCTTCTTGGGATCTTCTGCAGCCTTTCTCTCCGGGCTATATAGCCTTTGCTTCTTCTTCTTCTTCTTGGGATCCTCTGCAGCCTTTCTCTCCGGGCTACTTTGCCTTTGCTTGTTCTTCTTCTTGGGATCCTCTGCAGTCTTTCTCTTCGGGCTACTTTGCCTTTACTTCTTCTTCGTCTTGGGATCCTCTGCAGCCTTTCTCTCCTCGCTACGTTGCCTTTGCTTCTTCCTCTTCTTGGGATCTTCTGCTGCTTTTCTCTCCGGGCTACTTTGCCTTTGCTTCTTCTTTTTGGGATCCTCTGCAGCCTTTCTCTCCGGGCTACTTTGCCTTTGCTTCTGCTTCTTGGGATCCTCTGCAGCCTTTCTCTCCGGGCTACTTTGCCTTTGCTGCTTCTTCTTCTTCTTGGGATCCTCTGCAGCCTTTCTCTCCAGACTACTTTGCCTTTACTTCTTCTTCTTCTTGGGTCTGCAGCCTTTCTCTCCGGGCTACTTTGCCTTTGCTTCTTCTTCTTCTTCTTGGGATCCTCTGCAGCCTTTCTCTCCTGGCTATTTCTTCTTCTTCTTGGGATCCTCTGCAGCCTTTCTCTCCGGGCTACTTTGCCTTTGCTTCTTCTTCTTGCGATCTTCTGCAGCCTTTCTCTCCGGGCTACTTTGCCTTTGCTTCTTCTTCTTGGGATCCTCTGCAGCCTTTCTCTCCTCGCTACTTTGCCTTTGCTTCTTCTTCTTCTTGGGATCTTCTGTAGCCTTTCTCTCCGGGCTACTTTGCCTTTGCTTCTTCTTCTTGGGACCCTCTGCAACCTTTCTACTTTGCCTTTGCTTCTTCTTCTTCTTGGAATCCTCCGCAGCGTTTCTCTCCGGGCTAGTTTGCCTTTGCTTCTTCTTCTTCTTGGAATCCTCTGCAGCCGTTCGTTCCGGGCTACTTTGTCTTTGCTTCTTCTTCTTCTTGGGATCCTCTGCAACCTTTCTACTTTGCCTTTGCTTCTTCTTCTTCTTGGGATCCTCTGCAGCCTTTCTCTCCGGGCTACTTTACCTTTGCTTCTTCTTCTTGGGGTCCTCTGCAGCCTTTCTCTCTTCGGACTCTTTTGCCTTTGCTTCGTCGTCTTCTTCTTCTTGGAATCCTCTGCAACCTTTCTCTCCGAGCTGCTTTGCCTTTGCTTCTTCTTCTTCTTGGGATGCTCTTCAGCCTTTCTCTCCGGACTACTTTGCCTTTGCCTCTTCTTCTTCTTGGGATCCTCTGCAGCCTTTCTCTCCGGGCTACTTTACCTTTGCTTCTTCTTCTTGGGGTCCTCTGCAGCCTTTCTCTCCGGACTCTTTTGCCTTTGCTTCTTCTTCTTCTTGGGATCCTCTGCAGGGCTACTTTGCCTTTGCTTCATCTTCTTCTTGGGATCCTCTGCAGCCTTTCTCTCCGGGCTACTTTGCCTTGGCTTCTTCTTCTTGGGATCCTCTGCAGCCTTTCTCTCCGGGCTACTTTGCCTTTGCTTCTTCCTCTGCAGCCTTTCTCTCCGGGCTACTTTGCCTTTGCTTCTTCTTCTTCTCGGGATCCAATGCAGCCTTTCTCTCCGGGCTACCAATTTTTTGCCTTTGCTTCTTCTTCTTCTTGGGATCTTCTGCAGCCTTTCTCTCCGGGCTACTTTGCCTTTACTTCTTCTTCTTGGGATCCTCTGCAGCCTTTCTCTCCTTTCTCTCCGGGCTATTTTGCCTTTGCTTCTTCTTCTTGGGATCCTCTGCAGCTTTTTCGCTCCTACGCTTTGCCCTTTGCTTCTTCCTTCTTCTTGGATCCTCCTACAGCCTTTCTCGAACGGCTACGCATACTTGTTTGCCTTTGCTTCTCTTTCCCGTCTGGGATCTTCTGCAAGCCTTTCTCTCCGGGCTACTTGCCTTTGCTTCTTCTTGTTCTTGGATCTTCTGCAGCCTTCTCTCCGGGCTATTTTGCCTTTCTTCTCTTCTTGGAATCTCTCTGCAGCGGTTCTCTCCGGGCTAACTTTGCCCTTTTGCTTCTTCTTCTTGGATCTTGTCCTGCAGCCTTTCTCTCCGGGCTATATAGCCTTTGCTTCTTCTTCTTGGGATCCTCTACAGGCTTTCTCTCCGGACTTCTTTGCCTTTGCTTCTTCTTCTTCTTGGGATCCTCTATAGCCTTTCTCTCCGGACTACTTTGCCTTTGCTTCTTCTTCTTGGGGTCCTTTATAGCCTTTCTCTCCGGGCTACTTTGCCTTTGCTTCTTCTTCTTTTTGGGATCCTCTACAGCCTTTCTCTCCGGGCTACGTTGCCTTTGCTTCTTCTTCTTCTTGGGATCCTCTGCAGCTTTTCTCTCCGGGCTACTTTGCCTTTGCTTTGCTTCTTTTTGGGATCCTCTGCAGCCTTTCTCTCCGGATTACTTTGCCTTTGCTTCTTCTTCTTGGGATCCTCTGCAAGGCTACTTTACCTTTGCTTTTTTCTTCTTGGGATCCTCTGCAGCCTTTCTCTCCGGACTTTTTTGGCTTTGCTTCTTCTTCTTCTTGGGATCCTCTGCAGCCTTTTTCTGCGAGCTCTTTTGCCTTTGCTTCTTCTTCTTCTTGGGATCCTCTGCAGCGTTTCTCTCCGGGCTATTTTGCCTTTACTTCTTCTTCTTCTTGGGATCCTCTGCAGTCTTTCTCTCCGGGCTACTTTGCCTTTGCTTCTTCTTCTTGTGATCCTCTGCAGTCTTTCTCTCCGGGCTACTTTGCCTTTGCTGCTTCTTCATGGGATCCTCTACAGCTTTTCTCTCCGGGCCACTTTGCCTTTGCTTCTTCTTCTTCTTGGGATCCTCTTCAACCTTTCTCTCCGGGCTATATAGCCTTTGCTTCTTCTTCTTCTTGGGATCCTCTACGGCCTTTCTCTCGGGGCTACTTTGCTTCTTCTTCTTCTTGGGATCCTCTGCAACCTTTCTCTCCGGGCTACTTTGCCTTTACTTCTTCTTCTTCTTGGGGTCCTCTGCAGCCTTTCTCTCTGGGCTATTTTGCCTTTGCTTCTTCTTCTTCTTGGGATCTTCTGCAGCCTTTCTCTCCGGGCTACTTTGCCTTTGCTTCTTCTTTTTGGGATCCTTTGCAGCCTTTCTCTCCGGGCTACTTTGCCTTTGCTTCTTCTTCTTCTTGGGATCCTCTGCAGCCTTTCTCTCCGGGCTACTTTGCCTTTGCTTCTTCTTCTTCTTGGGATCCTCTGCAGCCTTTCTCTCCAGACTCCTCTGCTTCTTCTTCTTCTTCTTGGGATCCTCTGCAGCCTTTCTCTCCGGGCTACTTTGCCTTTTCTTCTTCTTCTTGAAGTCCTCTGTAGCCTTTCTCTCCGGGCTACTTTGCCTTGGCTTCTTCTTCTTGGGATCCTCTGCAGTCTTTCCCTCCGGGCTACTTTGCCTTTGCTTCTTCTTCTTCTTCTTGGGATCCTCTGCAGCCTTTCTCTCCAGACTACTTTGCCTTTGCTTCTTCTTCTTCTTGGGATCCTCTGTAACCTTTCTCTCCGGGCTACTTTGCCTT
>CAJNDT010004633.1:0-12765 GCA_905221615.1 Symbiodinium sp. CCMP2592
GCCATGCAGAGTTATGGTATCGAGAAGGTCGGCCGGAACAGATCATACAAGAGCGGCGGAATTTTCTGGAAGGCATCTCCAACAGATCTGAACAGGACTTCTTGAGCTGTGTAGAGTTATGGTATCGAGAGGTGCGGCTGACGGTTCGGAATTTGTGCACGGTGCTTAACTCCAAAACCCCTCATGCACGACATGGGCTCACCTGGCTCTCGCCAGATTTTTTTTGCTCTTTTAGCAGAGACCCATTTGCAACATTCTTTGCCTCTGCCTTGCTTCTGATTGCCTTTGCTGTTGCTAGACCAGTGGTTGCGTTCCCTCAAAAAACCAAACTGCACTTTTCGCTGTTCTCGGAGATTGCACCTCTGCTTCAATTTCTTTTTGCTCTCTGAGTCAGTTCCATCGTCAAATCGGGTCTTTTTTGCTTTATGGTTGCGTGTGTCTTTGCGCAGGATGGTTGCATCCGCTGTCACAAACCGACAAAAAAAAGATCGCTCGCAGCCGGCGCTCCAACCGACTTTGTTGCTCAGCAAATCGACATGTCTGCGCAACACAGACCCGTGCCGCTGCTGCTCCCGCAACACAGGTTTTTCGCTTTGTCTCTGCTTTTGAATCAGGTTAGTGACCGCACTCGTTTTGTCTCGTTTCGTTTTGCTTCGAATGTTTTTACTCTGTCCAGAGTAGCTCAAGAAAAAGATCGAGTGCTGCGCACTCTGTTTTTCTTGTTAGTGGACTTCTGAAAGCTGTAAACCGCCACGGCCTCGCCTGTGAAAGGTTCGAGTTGAGAGTTCTCCCAGAAGGTACCTGTGCCTGAGAAAGCATCGACCAGATCCTGTTTGGTCCCATGAGTCCGCCTGCAACTTAAAGGTGGAAGTGTTCTAGCTGCTGTGTCGGGCACGTGTTCGGCCACCAGTGCCGCCGACGTCCACTTTCGGCGAACCAACTGCAGCACACGCGGCTCCAAATGTGGGGTCGAACAAGCTTAGCAATTTTGGCTTCGCTTGAGTGGCTGTCACTTCCACGGGCAAGCTGTCTGTTGGAATTCTTGTTGGAGAACGATTTTTCCACACTGGATGCCTGCCTGTGGGCGAGTCGCCTTGATGTAGCAGTGTGGAACGCACGGGCTTGGGCTTGGGCACCAAAATGAGGAATTCGCGACCCCAAAATAGGGGCCGCCAAGCGGCCCCGATTTTGGGGTCCTCTGGTTGCCAGTCAAAAGATGTTGAAGGAGGTTGACTGGATTTCGCGGCTCCTTTTCTGGGGCCGCGAGACGGCCCCATTTTTGGGGTCGCAAGTTTGATTCCTGCACCCACAGCGGCTGAATCTCGTCAGCTGCGCATGTCATTGATTGTATTGACTTTGGGGAGCGTCGTGCTGCAGCCAGCGGAATGCAACTGTGGAGGGCCGACCTCGCGAAGCCAGAATTGCTTGTGTTTTGCGGGCCTTAAAATGGGGTCGCCCGACAGCCTCATAACTGTGCAGATCGTACAAAGACAGGGAAATTGTTGCAGAGGTGACTCTGCATTTCTGAACAGAGCAGATCAAGCCATGCAGAGTTATGGTATCGAGAAGGTCGGCCGGAACAGATCATACAAGAGCGGCGGAATTCTGGAACTCCACCAGATCTGAACAGGACTTCTTGAGCTGTGTAGAGTTATGGTATCGAGAGGTGCGGCTGACGGTTCGGAATTTGTGCACGGTGCTTAACTCCAAAACCCCTCATGCACGACATGGGCTTACCTGGCTCTCGCCAGATTTGTTTTGCTCTTTTCGCAGAGACCCATTTGCACCATTCTTTGCCTCTGCCTTGCTTCTGATTGCATTTGCTGTTGCTAGACCAGTAGTTGCGTTCCCTCAAAAGCCGAACTGCACTTTTCGCTGTTCTCTGCACCTCTGCTTCAATTTCTTTTTGCTCTCTGAGTCAGTTCCATCGTCAAATCGGGTCTTTTTTGCTTCATGGTTGCGTGTGTCTTTGCGCAGGGTGGTTGCATCCGCTGTCACAAACCGACAAAAAAAAGATCGCTTGCAGCAGGCGCTCCAAGCGACTTTGTTGCTCAGCAAATCCACATCTCTGCGCAACACAGACCCGTGCCGCTGCCGCCCCCGCAACACAGGTTTTTCGGTCTGCCTCAAATGGAAGAACTGCTTTTGAATCAGGTTAGTGACCGCACTCGTTTTGTCTCGTTTCGTTTTGCTTCGAATGTTTTTAGCTCAAGAAAAAGATCGAGTGCTGCGCACTCTGTTTTTCTTGTTAGTGTGCAAGGTTGGAGTTGAGAGTTCTCCCAGAAGGTACCTGTGCCTGAGAAAGCATCGACTTTGACCTGTTTGGACCAGATCCTGTTTGTCCCATGAGTCCGCCTGCAGCTCAAAGGTGGAAGTGTTCTGGCTGCTGTGTCTGGAACGTGTTCGGCCACCAGTGCCGCCGACGTCCACTTTCGGTGCGAACCAACTGCAGCACACGCGGCTCCAAATGTGGGGTCGAACAAGCTTAGCAATTTTGGCTTCGCTTGAGTGGCTGTCACTTCCACGGGCAAGCTGTATGTTGGAAATTCTTGTTGGAGAACGATTTTTCCACACTGGATGCCTGCCTGTGGGCGAGTCGCCTTGATGTAGCAGTGTGGAACGCACGGGCTTGGGCTTGGGCCCCAAAATGAGGAATTCGCGACCCCAAAATAGGGGCCGCCAAGCGGCCCCGATTTTGGGGTCCTCTGGTTGCCAGTCAAAATATGTTGAAGGAGGTTGCCTGGATTTCGCGGCTCCTTTTCTGGGGCCGCGAGACGGCCCCATTTTTGGGGTCGCAAGTTTGATTCCTGCACCCACAGCGGCTGAATCTCGTCAGCTGCGCATGTCATTGATTGTATTGACTTTGGGGGAGCGTCGTGCTGCAGCCAGCGGAATGCAACTGTGGAGGGCCGACCTCGCGAAGCCAGAATTGCTTGTGTTTTGCGGGCCTTAAAATGGGGTCGCCCGGCAGCCCCATAACTGTGCAGCTTTGAGATCGTACAAAGACAGAGAATTTTTGCCAGAGGTGACTCTAGCATTTCTGAACAGAGCAGATCAAGCCATGCAGAGTTATGGTATCGAGAAGGGGGGCCGGAACAGATCATACAAGAGCGGCGGAATTTTCTGGAAGGTATCTCCACCAGATCTGAACAGGACTTCTTGAGCTGTGTAGAGTTATGGTATCGAGAGGTGTGGCTGACGGTTCGGAATTTGTGCACGGTGCTTAACTCCAAAACCCCTCATGCACGACATGGGCTCACCTGGCTCTCGCCAGATTTTTTTTACTCTTTTAGCAGAGACCCATTTGCAACATTCTTTGCCTCTGCCTTGCTTCTGATTGCATTTGCTGTTGCTAGACCAGTGGTTGCGTTCCCTCAAAAGACCGAACTGCACTTTTCGCTGTTCTCGGAGATTGCACCTCTGCTTCAATTTCTTTTTGCTCTCTGAGTCAGTTCCATCGTCAAATCGGGTCTTTTTTTGCTTTATGGTTGCGTGTGTCTTTGCGCAGGATGGTTGCATCCGCTGTCACAAACCGACAAAAAAAGATCGCTCGCAGCAGGCGCTCCAACCGACTTTGTTGCTCAGCAAATCCACATCTCTGCGCAACACAGACCCGTGCCGCTGCCGCCCCCGCAACACAGGTTTTTCGGTCTACCGCACTCGTTTTGTCTCGTTTCGTTTTGCTTCGAATGTTTTTACTTCAAGAAAAAGATCGAGTGCTGCGCACTCTGTTTTTCTTGTTAGTGGACTTCTGAGAGCTGAAGCGCCACGGCCTCGCCTGTGCAAGGTTGGAGTTGAGAGTTCTCCTAGAAGGTATCTGTGCCTGAGAAAGCATCGACTTTGACCTGTTTGGACCAGATCCTGTTTGTCCCATGAGTCCACCTGCAGCTCAAAGGTGGAAGTGTTCTGGCTGCTGTGTCTGGAACGTGTTCGGCCACCAGTGCCGCCGACGTCCACTTTCGGTGCGAACCAACTGCAGCACACGCGGCTCCAAATGTGGTGTCGAACAAGCTTAGCAATTTTGGCTTCGCTTGAGTGGCCCCCCTCTGTTCTCTCATGTCTGTCACTTCCACGGGCAAGCTGTCTGTTGGAAATTCTTGTTGGAGAACGATTTTTCCACACTGGATGCCTGCCTGTGGGCGAGTCGCCTTGATGTAGCAGTGTGGAACGCACGGGCTTGGGCTTGGGCCCCAAAATGAGGAATTTGTGACCCCAAATGAGGGCCGCCAAGCGGCCCCGATTTTGGGGTCCTCTGGTTGCCAGTCAAAATATGTTCAAGGAGGTTGACTGGATTTCACAGCTCCTTTTCTGGGGCCGCGAGACGGCCCCATTTTTGGGGTCGCAAGTTTGATTCCTGCACCCACAGCGGCTGAATCTCGTCAGCTGCGCATTGCTTGTACTGACTTTGGGGAGCGTCTGGTGGAGGACCGTTTGGGGAAGGTCGGAACTTGTCCAAAGCAGCTGTGTTGCTCGCCCTTAATAGTGCTGCAGCCAGCGGAATGCAACTGTGGAGGGCCGACCTCGCGAAGCCAGAATTGCTTGTGTTTTGCGGGCCTTAAAATGGGGTCGCCCGACAGCCCCATAACTGTGCAGCTTTGAGATCGTACAAAGACAGAGAATTTTTGTGCGAACGGACTGCGATGCCTTGTCAAGTTCTAAGGTGTCACTATAAGAGCTGTGAGCAAGACCGTGTAAAGTGCAAGAGAAGGGGGCACGCTACGCGTCCCTCGACTCTAGGGGGCATGCTACGCTTATAAGATTCTTGCGTGGACACATTGGCATAGCCTAAATGAATTAGTTTATCAAAAAATCATCGTTCTGGCCATCCTCAAATCATGGCCAACATCATCATCATTTTCACCCTGGTTGAAAACATCATCCGAAAATCATCCTCATCCGTAGTCATCATCGACGAACCATCCCCATCAGTAAGTCGAAGCATCATATCATCAGGAGTAGTCAACTCTGCACTCTCCACTTGCAGGACATTGTTGTTGTGGCTATTGATGGTGACACCAGTGACATGTAGATTAAATTGGATGGAATTTGCTCGAAGCTTCTTTTTCCTCCTGCTGGAAGATGCTCCCTGTTCACTCCAGTCCCCACACTTCCTCTATACTCTAGATTCTGCAGACTCTATATTCTAGACTCTAGACTGTGCTATGGAATGCATTGCGACGCGTATCGTGTGCGCAGACAACAGAAACAGATATGGAACCAGGTCATCAGAGATCGCAGGCGTGTTGAATCGACGGTTTTTGTGGCACGCAGGTCGCAGATGATCTGGCGAGGATGTTCTGGAGAGGATGATTCGAGGAAACCAGGATTGGAGGGGATGGATTTGAGGATGATTTTGGGATGGCAGTTTGGTTGGAGGATGATTCGGTGACGCTGAGCCACGGCCTCAAACCGTCGTTGCCCAGGCAGGGGGGACGCCCGGCAAGGGAGGGCAGGGGCAGGCAGGGGCAGGGAGTGGGGAAATCGGGAAATGTGTGAATGCCCCAGGGAATCATCAAAAAATCATCAAAAAATCTTCAGGGCGCCCGGGAGGGGAGGGCAGGGGCAGGCAGGGGCAGGGAGTGGGGAAATCGGGAAATGTGTGAATGCCCCAGGGAATCATCAACAAATCATCAAAAAATCTTCAGGGCGCCCGGGAGGGGAGGGCAGGGGCAGGCAGGGGCAGGGAGTGGGGAAATCGGGAAATGTGTGAATGCCCCAGGGAATCTTCAAAAAATCATCAAAAAATCATCAGAAAATCATCAGAAAATCATCAAAAAATCATCAGAAAATCTTCAAGCCATCCTCAAATCATCCCCAAATCATCCTCAAATCATCATCCGTTTATCGTTTCATCATTTAATTATCCTGAAACCATCATTCTTGGCATCCTCCGTCCTGCGCGGATTATCCAAAATTCATCCTCGGGCCCCTCCGCCCCGTTGCCACGGTTCAAACACATCACGGTTTTTCGATGGGTATCGCCTAAGGGCCTATAGGGTCTAGGATGAACAGTGCGCCAATTGATTGACTATGTTCTTGTAGCATAACCCTGTAGTGGAGAAGAGGTGAGGCGATGGAGCGGGTCGGTATGCTAGCAGCGGTCATCTGAGCCAGATGGTTGTGTGATGCTCTTCGGTAGTGAATTCTCATTAGCTGCCGGCTGTGTTGCCGAGTGCTTGCGATAGGACGTGGACCTCTTGAATGCACATACAAACTTGCAGTGTATACGTGCACTGACAAACACGGCCCCTCAAAGACAAGTTTGCTTAGGCTTGTGTTCGCAGGTGATGCAGGAGGCTTTGAGGAAGCATGCGTGGAAGTACTCCTTGCGTTTATTCGTGTGTGACTTACGCGCCTGGGAGCCCGATGATAATAAGATGATGATTGGTGGGGCAGAGGATGATTTGAGGATGATTCCGAGGATGATTTGATGATGACGAAGATGAAGATAAAATGATGTTTTAATTATTTAACTAAATCCAGTGTGTGGCTGGCTAAGATTCTTATAATGCTACGCATCCCTCATCTTTACCTTTCTATGTGACCGCCAACGCAACGTTTGGCTCAAGTCAATGCCCATAGCTAAGTGCTATATGTGTCTTCTATCCTGAGCAATCAGAGCTATCCCGTTGCACAGACGAACCGCCGCCGGCAGTGAGTGCAAAAGGAACGGCCGCCGGTTCTGCCTGCGTAGGATTGCACGTGTGGAAGTAAGAGGGAGAGACAGGGTCCAGTCTGTGGAGAGTGCAAGCCAGCCACACCTACATTCATTACAGCTCTGGTGGGGAGCGCAGCAACCAAGTCGAGATCAATCCCCCACGCAGGTTATCAGCCGTACGCGGCTCTGCCTTTCTACAGCAACGACTACTAGATCTACTACGACCACAATGAACTCGGGATCAAGCCAAGATACGACAATGACTTTCGGTGCCGATGTGGCAGCGCCAGCCGTTGGTGAGTCAACAGCTGACGACACAGTGGTGCAATCCGTTGATAGCTCCACGGAAGATGACAAGGGTCAATCTTCTGCGCTTGCCATTGCAAAGGCAGTTCCCAAGGGGAAAGCAAAGAGTCTACCAAGAGCATCTACGCCTTCGCGTCCGACATCCACAGGTTCGAGGACGGGCAAGGCTTCAGAACGACGGGCCGAAGCGTCTGGTTTTCAGGCACCTCGGACTGCGTCCAGGGCTAAGGACAAAGGAGTCAAGACCTTGGAAAAGAAGTCAAGACCATCATCTTCGAGAAGCTCTTCAGCACGATCGAGGACTTCGGCCACTCGTGGGCGTGACAAGTCCATGACTTGGAATCGGATGGTTACCAATCAACCACGCGATGCTGACGATCTGGACATGACTCTGGATACGATTCCTGCACGTGGTGACGCGTCGTCCGTAGCTACGCCTGCTATAGCTGATGGTCCGAATGCCTACCAGGAACTGACGATTTCGCAACAGTTCGAAGCATCGAACCTTGCACAGCAGATGTACTATCGCAGTCAGGTGCAAGAATACGAAGGAATCGTCCAGACCCTGATGGACAAGATCAAGGAGATGCAACAAGAAGATGAAGGATCTGGAATTCGCATTGAAGAATTGGAACGACAACGTGACCATGCATGCTTAGCCATGAGGCACATCAACAATGTCAATCAGGAGATGAAGCGAGACTATGAAACAGCTTTGTTTCGCAGGGATGAACAGAACTCTGCTCAACAACGTCAAGCACATGCCGTTGCCGAGGAGTTAGCTCAACAGCTACACGTGTTCCGCACGGAGGCAGCCACTAACTTTGTGCAGTTGGAGGCAAGAGCGCAAGGCGATGGTGAGCTTATGGCACGTGAGTATGAGCGTCTGACTCATGAACTTCATGAAAATGCCAGAGAGAACTTGGTCCTCCGGTCAAACACAGCAAGTTCGGAACAAGCCTTACAAGCAATGCAGGAACGATTCCACTTGGTCAAGAACCAGGAGTTGCGGGCTGTGAACGAGATCCAAGGGCTAGCTGGAAACAGCGCAGCCATTGATCAAGAACGATTTTGGCTTCGCGAACGTCTTGGTGAAGAGGAAGAGTACCGCAAAATGGCTGTGAAGAGGATGCAAGAAGCAGAGGACCGACTTCATCAGAATGAAGATCATGCAAGGCGATCATTGCCTACCTTGCACGACGAGTTGAGTGAACTCAGGAAAACGCTCAAAGCACAAGAAGATCTTCAAGCGAGGACACGCAGCGAATTGGAGGCAGCGCGAAACTCCAATCACGGAGGAGCGACGCGACCTTCGAGCATGCCCATGTCTTCGAGGACTACTGAGTCTGGCTGGGAGCACGTAGGAAAGGAAGTAATGCCTGCATTTTACGTAGGAGATGAGGTACGATCCCCTGAAATACGGTCCCCAAGTCAAGTTAGTCCAGTCGCCAAAGAGAAGTTCGCATTCTCGGAATCGGACAAGGACAAGAACCTTGTGATGGATGGAATTCCATTCACCGGTGGAAACTTCTTCACTGGCCGCAGTTCAATGCCAATCGTGGCGGATGCAATGCCCGAGCACTACGTGCCAGGGATTAGCAGCCCAGCACTTGCGCGTTCCACGCCTAGTGCAGCCACTTTGTTCGGCATACCAAGCGGATTTCATGGGAAAAGTGATGCGGCAGCCGTGCGTGATCGACAGCTACGCGAACTCTTGGGGGATCGCGGGATGTTGGGATCGAAGTCCACAGCATCGGCCAGCTCCTCAAGACCTGTTGGTGTCGACGGTGTTACCGCATCTACGAAGGGCAACGACCTCGTCGGTCCCCCTATTGCCTATGACGATTCCATTCATGAAGCAAGAAGACGTCAGATCGAGAAAGAGGTCGCGGAAAGGTACGAGGAGAAGATTGCCGATCTGCGAAGCGAAGTACTCAAGGCCCAGAAAGCCGAACAACGTCTCAGAGCTGATCGTGATGAATGGAAGTTATTCGCTGAAACGATTCAGGAGGATAATGGAGACGGTGACGGTGACGAGGGTGGTGACGAGAACGAAGATGGAGAGCACGATGAAGGAACCGGCACGGGGTATGACCCTCCTGACCCGCCTGACGATGATGATGATAAGAAGAAAAGCGGTGGAGGCAAGCCTGAATCGGATCCTGGCTCGCATGCACGTGATCCTGATGGAGATGCGGATCCTGAAGTCACAGAGGTGAGAATTTCCAGGAGGGAAGCCGACAAAGTGACCGTTCCTCCATGGCCTACTCTCACGCATCTCAACAACTGGCGATCCGTGTGCACGGCCAATGTCTTAGGGGCATCAGCCGACCCACATCATGAGGACTGGATGTTATGGCTGGCACCAGCGTTCAACCCATTCCCTGAGGTCGAAGCATTGAATGATTCAGGACACAAGAAGTTCAAGAGCATAGACGTCAAATTGGGGATCGCCATGGTCGCAATGCTACGTGCCGGTGGTGACAAATCAGCTGACCTGTACCTTGAGGTGAACCGGAAGGCTAACGATTACATCAGCAGGCCTGACGTGAAGATCATCAAAGGACGACAAGTCATTGCGATGATGTATGAAAGTTTTCGAACGCATGATCGTCTTGACATGATCATCACTCTCGAGTATTTGGTGAAGCTCCAGTACCAAGGCGACAACAAGCTTCATATGTTCAAACAGACGTGGTTGGAAGTTCTGGGACGGATGAGACCAGAGGACATTCCATCCAAAACAGCTCTCCGTGATTGCTTGTACAGCAAGATCAAGGACTCGCCCGCAATGAAGATGGAGTTGGGCATGCATTACGAACACTTGCCCTACAATCATGAAGACCGATCGTACGACAATTTGATGAAGATCATTGACCGTACCATCATGCGGAGACGAGAACAATCAAATCTCACTCAGACTCAAATTGGCTTGCGCCAGATGCTTGAGGGCAAGGATTTGCTCGCTGCACCGGCCAAGGTACCTGAGAAACCAATGCCTAACGCAGCTCCATCCGCAAAGGTCAAGGCTTCGCCGACCAAGCCGGATAAAGCAACACCTGTACTACCTCAAAGCAAAGCGAAGAGTCAGGCGAAGACCAAGCCAAAGCCCAAGAAGAAGACGAGGAGTGAGTCAGCGGACAACAGAGGTGACAAAAGCAAGAAGCAAATCCGCTGCAAGTTCCATTTCACAGATGCAGGGTGTCGAAATGGCGATAAGTGTCCATTCAGTCACTCGAAGAAGACTCCAGAGCGACCTTTCACGCCGAGGACGAGAACTCCAAGTCCATCTGGAGGAGGAGGAAACAGGATTTGCTACTCGTTCAAGAACACAGGCTCGTGCTCAAGAGAGAATTGTCCTTTCAAGCCTGAGGCAGCAGCTACCCCAGCTCCGGAACCAAAGGCAAAAGCTAAAGCCAAATCCGAAGCGAAGGCAGCTCCAGCGAAGCCGAATGCCAAGGCCAAGGCGCTCCCTGCGGCACCCGCCATCAGATTGTGCCGAAGGTGGAAGCCATCAGCTCCGGCGATATGGAAGCGATCTTCAAGACAAGATGAGGAGGAGTCAGATTGTCCATCCGTTGACAGCGACGCTGATTCGGATTGTTCAACAGATGACGAATCCTCGGGAACGAATACGTCGACCCGAAAAGTGATAAGCGCATGTGAACATGTGCCACGACCGTGACAGTTCATTTCTTCGTGGCCTAGAAGATCGAAGAAAGACAAAGAGCGGAAGGTAAAGTACGTCGACATGGAAGCGTTTATCAATGATGAGGACCGCGCCGTGAGCTTGGAGTTCGCAAAGCACAAAGCGAGATTGAGGGCACAGATCATGAGAGACATGGTTGACGACGATGATGATCAATGCGGAGATCGAGTTTCATTCGTACGAATCCCAGGAACGTCTCGAGTGGAAGAAGTTTCGTTCTATGACGGTGAAGATTCCATCGTTGAGCGAGAACTCGATGCTGCACACAGCAAACGGATCATCAATCAAGGCTTATTTCAAATGCATGGTTCAAACCCGTCATCCTCAAGAAGAAGATCAAGTTTTCTCATGGACACTGGGTGTGTCATGACCTCATATCTCAGAAGAAGATCGAGAAGCACAGTCTCGAAACCTCGTGACTCCAGAGCCCATATCATTTCAGACGCCAATGGAATCACCGATACCGATCTCGTGTCGAATTTCCAGACTGAGTCTTCGAGGAACCGATCAACCGCTTATTGTGTTGGACGACAACACCGTCGGTGCTTTCCATAGGCAAGAGATGTATGAACTTCACTACGGGTTTGTGTGGCCACCCGGAAGGGAACCATTCATGATCAACCCGCAGGCAAGAGAATATCTCTGTTCGTGAACTTGACATCCCTTACGTTCGTGCTGGGAGTTCCAAGTCATTGGTTTCATGATGATCCGGAGCCAAAGCGATCCCGAAATCTTCAAGGTGCGTTGACAGCGGGCAATGTTACGTCGCGTCGCAGCTGCCGCTGACGCTGCACCGAGCGAGAATTGAAGCAGAAGAAGAAGGTTACGATCATGACGAACGATCCTGCCTGAAGAAATAGAGTTACCGAGCCGGACGACCTCCGGACGACGACTAAGGAAAAGGGTGGGTGAAATTCCATTGGATGGTGAGATAGGTGATATTGATGTAAAGGCGCTGCGCCGGAGCCGTCAAGGCCAGAGTCGGAACACTGAAGCCGAAGATAAGCGTTGGCACATTGTGTACTCACGCTACGCAACCCATATGCGATCGTGCATAACGCTCGAAGATGAAGCACTTGCGAACACAACGAGGTGCGTTTCAACGTGTGATCAAACCTGGGGAGATCTTGTGACGTTCGACTTCCTTGATATGCGCAAGGCCGCCGAAGCGGCATCGGCCTCGATGACGGAGCACGTGAAGTTCTAGTCATCAAGATATCGCCACCAAAATGATCGCAGCGATTCCCCGGCTTCAGGAGCACTGACGAAGTCGTCATGGCCATCAGCGCCTTTGGGAAGACGCAAGATTCATAATGGCGTATAGTGATGAAGCACCAGAGTCGATTCAGCTATGGCGCAGTTGAAGATCGTGATAATCAATTCCCTTCCAGGGAAAACCCAGTAACAATTCCACTCGCTGAACGATCAAATCAAGAAGTGATCAACACAGTCGCAGCATCCATGCTACACGCCGGATTGCCCGCTCAATACTGGTCCTTTGCGCTTAATTGCGTGATGCAGAACCTCAACGTTGAAGACGTGGAGGGCGATGGCGATTCAGCATGGAAGCGAATGACTGGAAGGACTTCGAGGGAAAATCCATACCCTTTGGTGCCAAAGTCTTCTTCAAGCCGACGGACACAAGGCCGAAGACATATGGCAACAAATTCGATCCAAAGGGGATTCCAGGCATTTTTGCCGGGTACATCATCACTGCTGGTCAAGGATGGTCCAAGAAGTATCGCGTTTGGGATATGAAGGAATTTGCCAACGCAAACTTGTCGATGGACGCATCTGTTCCCAGGAAGTTGATGAGACCGTACGAGACAGAAGTTATCTACTTCCCAGAGGAGATACCGTTTCCCCTGAAAGCCGAGTACGAAAAGATGAATTCAACCATTGAGGGACTCAGGGACAACGTTGACCTCGCTGGCAAGGAGATAAAAGACGTCGATGACGGTGATGACGGTCCGCCCGGAGGAAATGGTGGCGACGGGGATGACGATGATCCAAATGGAGTTCTTCCTCCACCGGATCCCGGAGAAGATCCTGACTTACAGGACATAGATCCGTCTGACATAGAGACGGAGCC
>CAJNDT010004634.1:0-12762 GCA_905221615.1 Symbiodinium sp. CCMP2592
GAACAAATTCGTTTCCATGAGGCTTTCAAGAAGGCTGAAAGAGGCTTTGAGCCTCTTCATCCCCCCTTATATTAGTCGAACAAATTCGTTTCCAGGAGGCTTTCAAGAAGGCCGAAAGGGGCTTTGAGCTTCTTCATCCCTCCTTATATTAGTCGAACAAATTCGTTTCTACGAGGCTTTCAAGAAGGCTGAAAGAAGCTTTGGGCCTCTTCATCCCCCCTTATATTAGTCGAACAAATTCGTTTCCAGGAGGCTTTCAAGAAGGTTGAAAGAGGCTTTGAGCCTCTTCATCCCCCCTTATATTAGTCGAACAAATTCGTTTCCACGAGGCTTTCAAGAAGGCTGAAAGAGGCTTTGGGCCTCTTCATCCCCCCTTATATTAGTCGAACAAATTCGTTTCCAGGAGGCTTTCGAGAAGGCTGAAAGAGGCTTTGAGCCTCTTCATCCCCCCTTATATTAGTCGAACAAATTTGTTTCCAGGAGGCTTTCAAGAAGGCTGAAAGAGACTTTGAGCCTCTTCATCCCCCCTTATATTAGTCGAACAAAATCGTTTCCAGGAGGCTTTCAAGAAGGCTGAAAGAGGCTTTGAGCCTCTTCATCCCCCCTTATATTAGTCGAACAAATTCGTTTCCAGGAGGCTTTCACGAAGGCTGAAAAAAGCTTTGAGCCTCTTCATCCCCCTTATATTAGTCGAACAAATTCGTTTCCAGGAGGCTTTCAAGAAGGCTGAAAGAGGCTTTGAGCCTCTTCATCCCCCCTTATATTAGTCGAACAAACTCGTTTCCAGGAGGCTTTCAAGAAGGCTGAAAGAGGCTTTGAGCCTCTTCATCCCCCCTTATATTAGTCGAACAAATTCGTTTCCAGGAGGCTTTCAAGAAGGCTGAAAAAGGCTTTGAGCCTCTTCATCCCCCCTTATATTAGTCGAGCAAATTCGTTTCCAGGAGGCTTTCAAGAAGGCTGAAAAAGGCTTTGAGCCTGTTCATCCCTCCTTATATTAGTCGAACAAATTCGTTTCCAGTAGGCTTTCAAGAAGGCCGAAAGGGGTTTTGAGCCTCTTCATCCCCCCTTATATTAGTCGAACAAATTCGTTTCCAGGACGCTTTCAAGAAGGCTGAAAGAAGCTTTGGGCCTCTTCATCCCCCCTTATATTAGTCGAACAAATTCGTTTCCAGGAGGCTTTCAAGAAGGCTGACAGAGGCTTTGAGCCTCTTCATCCCCCCTTATATTAGTCGAACAAATTCGTTTCCAGGAGGCTTTCAAGAAGGCTGAAAGAGGCTTTGAGCCTCTTCATCCCCCCTTATATTAGTCGAACAAATTCGTTTCCAGGAGGCTTTCAAGAAGGCTGAAAGAGGCTTTGAGCGTCTTCATCCCCCCTTATATTAGTCGAACAAATTCGTTTCCAGGAGGCTTTCAAGAAGGCTGAAAAAGGCTTTGAGCCTCTTCATCCCCCCTTATATTAGTCGAACAAATTCGTTTCCAGGAGGCTTTCCAGAAGGCTGAAAGAGGCTTTGAGCTGCAAGAAGCTTTGAGCCTCTTCATCCCCCCTTATATTAGTCGAACAAATTCGTTTCCAGGAGGCTTTCAAGAAGGCGGAAAGAGGCTTTGAGCCTCTTCATACCCCCTTATATTAGTCGAACAAATTCGTTTCCAGGAGGCTTTCAAGAAGGCTGAAAAAGGCTTTGAGCCTCTTCGTCCCCCCTTATATTAGTCGAACAAATTCGTTTGCAGGAGGCTTTCAAGAAGGCTGAAAGAGGCTTTGAGCCTCTTCATCCCCCTTATATTAGTCGAACAAATTCGTTTCCAGGAGGCTTTCAAGAAGGCTGAAAGAAGCTTTGAGCCTCTTCATCCCCCCTTATATTAGTCGAACAAATTCGTTTCCAGGAGGCTTTCAAGAAGGCTGAAAAAGGCTTTGAGCCTCTTCATCCCTCCTTATATTAGTCGAACAAATTCGTTTCCAGGAGGCTTTCAAGAAGGCTGAAAAAGGCTTTGAGCCTCTTCGTCCCCCCCTATATTAGTCGAACAAATTCGTTTGCAGGAGGCTTTCAAGAAGGCTGAAAGAGGCTTTGAGTCTCTTCATCCCCCCTTATATTAGTCGAACACATTCGTTTCCAGGAGGCTTTCAAGAAGGCTGCAAGAGGCTTTGAGCCTCTTCATCCCCCCTTATATTAGTCGAACAAATTCGTTTCCAGGAGGCTTTCAAGAAGGCTGAAAGAGGCTTTGAGCCTCTTCATCCCCCCTTATATTAGTCGAACAAATTCGTTTCCAGGAGGCTTTCAAGAAGGCTGAAAGAAGCTTTGAGCCTCTTCATCCCCCTTATTTTAGTCGAACAAATTCGTTTCCAGGAGGCTTTCAAGAAGGCTGAAAGAGGCTTTGAGCCTCTTCATCCCCCCTTATATTAGTCGAACAAATTCGTTTCCAGGAGGCTTTCAAGAAGGCTGAAAGAGGCTTTGAGCCTCTTCATCCCCCCTTATATTAGTCGAACAAATTCGTTTTCAGGAGGCTTTCAAGAAGGCTGAAAGAGGCTTTGAGCCTCTTCATCCCCCCTTATATTAGTCCATAAAAACAAAAAAGAAAAAAACACCAAAAACCGACAAAAGGAGAAGAAAAAGCCTCTTCATCCCCCCTTATATTAGTCGAACAAATTCGTTTCCAGGAGGCTTTCAAGAAGGCTGAAGGAGGCTTTGGGCCTCTTCATCCCCCCTTATATTAGTCGAACAAATTCGTTTCCAGGAGACTTTGAAGAAGGCTGAAAGAGGCTTTGAGCGTCTTCACCCCCCCTTATATTAGTCGAACAAATTCGTTTCCAGGAAGCTTTCAAGAAGGCTGAAAGAGGCTTTGAGCCTCTTCATCCCCCCTTATATTAGTCGAACAAATTCGTTTCCAGGAGGCTTTCAAGAAGGCTGAAAGAGGCTTTGAGCCTCTTCATCCCCCCTTATATTAGTCGAACAAATGCGTTTCCAGGAAGCTTTCAAGAAGGCTGAAAGAGGCTTTGAGCCTCTTCATCCCCCCTTATATTAGTCGAACAAATTCGTTTCCAGGAGGCTTTCAAGAAGGCTGAAAGAGGCTTTGAGCCTCTTCATCCCCCCTTATATTAGTCGAGCAAATTCGTTTCCAGGAGGCTTTCAAGAAGGCTGAAAGGGGCTTTGAGCCTCTTCATCCCCCCTTATATTAGTCGAACAAATTCGTTTCCAGGAGGCTTTCAAGAAGGCTGAAAGAGGCTTTGAGCCTCTTCATCCCTCCTTATATTAGTCGAACAAATTCGTTTCCAGGAGGCTTTCAAGAAGGCTGAAAGAGGCTTTGAGCTTCTTCATTCCCCCTTATATTAGTCGAACAAATTCGTTTCCAGGAGGCTTTCAAGAAGGCTGAAAGAGGCTTTGAACCTCTTCATCCCCCCTTATATTAGTCGAACAAATTCGTTTCCAGGAGGCTTTCAAGAAGGCTGAAAGAGGCTTTGAGCCTCTTCATCCCCCCTTATATAAGTCGAGCAAATTCGTTTCCAGGAGGCTTTCAAGAAGGCTGAAAGAGGCTTTGAGCCTCTTCATCCCCCCTTATATTAGTCGAACAAATTCGTTTCCAGGAGGCTTTCAAGAAGGCTGAAAGAAGCTTTGAGCCTCTTCATCCCCCCTTATCTTAGTCGAACAAATTCGTTTCCAGGAGGCTTTCAAGAAGGCTGAAAGAGGCTTTGAGCCTCTTCATCCCCCCTTATATTAGTCGAACAACTTCGTTTCCAGGAAGCTTTCAAGAAGGCTGAAAGAGGCTTTGAGCCTTTTCATCCCCCCTTATATTAGTCGAACAAATTCGTTTCCAGGAGGCTTTCAGGAAGGCTGAAAGAGGCTTTGGGCCTTTTCATCCCCCCTCATATTAGTCGAACAAATTCGCTTCCAGGAGGCTTTCAAGAAGGCTGAAAGAGGCTTTGGGCCTTTTCACCCCCCTTATATTAGTCGAACAAATTCGTTTCCAGGAGGCTTTCAAGAAGACTGAAAGAGGCTTTGGGCCTTTTCATCCCCCCTTATATTAGTCGAACAAATTCGTTTCCAGGAAGCTTTCAAGCAGGCTGAAAGAGGCTTTGGGCCTCTTCATCCCCCCTTATATTAGTCGAACAAATTCGTTTCCAGGAAGCTTTCAAGCAGGCTGAAAGAGGCTTTGGGCCTCTTCATCCCCCCTTATATTAGTCGAACAAATTCGTTTCCAGGAAGCTTTCAAGAAGGCACGCAATAAGCGACACAGTGCTGCAACAGATTGATAGTCCTAACGTCCCAATAAGCGGAACAACTGTGCCAGAGATTGTCCTTCCTAACGCGCCAATAAGCGAAACAATTCTGCAGGAGATTTTCCTTCCTAACGCCCCAATAAGCGAAACAATTCTGCAAGCATTTCTCTTTGCTAACCCTTCATAAACGAGACACAAACTCTTTTCGAGCACGTCTGAGCTCTGGACACCTTCGTCGAGGTGCAAGAAGCTCCTCCTGAACAGGTCTGAGCTCTGGACTCCTTCATATAGGTAGAACAAACTCTTCCGCAGGTCTGAGCTCTGGACTCCTTCATACCGGTAGAACAAGATCTGGACCCCTTCAACAAACTCTTCCTGAGCAGGTCTGAGCTCTGGACCCCTTCATATAGGTAGAACAAACTCCTGCTGAGCAGGTCTGAGCTCTGGACCCTTCATATAGGTAGAACAAATTCCTCCTGAGCAGGTCTGAGCTCTGCACCTTTCATATAGGTAGAACAGGCGTCTTCATCCCCCCTCATATTAGTCGAACAATTTCGTTTGCAGGAGGCTTTCAAGAAGGCTGAAAGAGGCTTTGAGCCTCTTCATCACCCCTTATATTAGTCGAACAAATTCGTTTCCAGGAGGCTTTCAAGAAGGCTGAAAGAGGCTTTGAGCCTCTTCATCCCCCCTTATATTAGTCGAACAAATTCGTTTCCAGGAGGCTTTCAAGAAGGCTGAAAGAGGCTTTGGGCCTTTTCATCCCCCCTTATATTAGTCGAACAAATTCGTTTCCAGCAGGCTTTCAAGAAGGCTGAAAGAGGCTTTGGGCCTTTTCATCCCCCCTTATATTAGTCGAACAATTTCGTTTCCAGGAAGCTTTCAAGAAGGCTGAAAGAGGCTTTGGGCCTCTGTATCCACCCTTATATTAGTCGAACAAATTCGTTTCCAGGAAGCTTTCACGAAAACACGCAATAAGCGAAACAGTTCTGCAATAGAATGATAGTTCTAACGCCCCAATAAGCGGAACAATTGTGCCAGATATTGTCCTTCCTAACGCCCCAATAAGCGAAACAACTCTGCAGGAGATTTTCCTTCCTAACGCCCCAATAAGCGAAACAATTCTGCAAGCATTTCTCTTTGCCAATCCTTCATAAATGAAACACAAACTCCTTTCGAGCAGGTCTGAGCTCTGGACACCTTCGTCGAGGTGGAAGAAGCTCCTCCTGAACAGGTCTGAGCTCTGGATTCCTTCATATAGGTAGAACAAACTCTTCCGCAGGCCTGAGCTCTGGACCCCTTCGTACCGGTAGAACGAGATTTGGACCCCTTCAACAAACTCTTCCTGAGCAGGTCTGAGCTCTGGACCCCTTCATATAGGTAGAACAAACTCCTGCTGAGCAGGTCTGAGCTCTGGACCCTTCATATAGGTAGAACAAACTCCTCCTGAGCAGGTTTGAGCTCTGGACCTTTCATATAGGTAGAACAGGCCTCTTCATCCCCCCTCATATTAGTCGAACAAATTCGCTTCCAGGAGGCTTTCAAGAAGGCTGAAAGAGGCTTTGAGCCTCTTCATCCCCCCTTATATTAGTCGAACAAATTCGTTTCCAGTAAGCTTTCAAGAAGGCTGACAGAAGCTTTGAGCCTCTTCATCCCCCCTTATATTAGTCGAACAAATTCGTTTCCAGGAGGCTTGCAAGAAGGCTGAAAGAGGCTTTGAGCCTCTTCATCCCCCCTTATATTAGTCGAACAAATTCGTTTCCAGGAGGCTTTCAAGAAGGCTGAAAGAGGCTTTGAGCCTCTTCATCCCCCCTTATATTAGTCGAACAAATTCGTTTCCAGGAGGCTTTCAAGCAGACTGAAAGAAGCTTTGGGCCTGTTCATCCCCCCTTATATTAGTCGAACAAATTCGTTTCCAGGAGGCTTTCAAGCAGGCTGAAAGAGGCTTTGGGCCTCTTCATCCCCCCTTATATTAGTCGAACAAATTCGTTTCCGGGAAGCTTTCAAGAAGGCACGCAATAAGCGAAACAGTTCTGCAATAGATTGATAGTCCTAACGCTCCAATAAGCGGAACAATTGTGCCAGAGATTGTTCTTCCTAACGCCCCAATAAGCGAAACATTTCTACAGGAGATTTTCCTTCCTAATGCCCCAATAAGCGAAACAATTCTGCAAGCGTTTCTCTTTGCTAATCCTTCATAAACGAAACACAAACCTCTTTCGAGCAGGTCTGAGCTCTGGACACCTTCGTCGAGGTGGAAGAAGCTCCTCCTGAACAGGTCTGAGCTCTGGACTCCTTCATATAGGTAGAACAAACTCTTCCGCAGGTCTGAGCTCTGGCCCCCTTCATACCGGTAGAACGAGATCTGGACCCCTTCAACAAACTCTTCCTGAGCAGGTCTGCGCTTTGGACCCCTTCATATAGGTAGAACAAGCTCCTGCTGAGCAGGTCTGAGCTCTGGACCCTTCGTGCAGGTAGAACAAACTCCTTTTGAGCAGGTCTGAGCTCTGGACCTTTCATATAGGGAGAACAGGTCTCTTCATCCCCCCTCATATTAGTCGAACAAATTGGCTTCCAGGAGGCTTTCAAGAAGGCTGAAAGAGGCTTTGGGCCTTTTCATCCCCCCTCATATTAGTCGAACAAATTCGTTTCCAGGAGGCTTTCAAGAAGGCTGAAAGAGGCTTTGGGCCTTTTCATCCCCCCCTTATATTAGTCGAACAAATTCGTTTCCAGGAAGCTTTCAAGAAGGCTGAAAGAGGCTTTGGGCCTCTTCATCCCCCCTTATAGTAGTCGAACAAATTCGTTTCGAGGAAGCTTTCAAGAAGGCACGCAATAAGCGAAACAGTTCTGCAATAGATTGATAGTCCTAGCGCCCCAATAAGCGGAACGATTGTGCCAGAGATTGTCCTTCCTAACGCCCCAATAAGCGAAACAATTCTGCAGGAGATTTTCCTTCCTAACGCCCCAATAAGCGAAACAATTCTGCAAGCATTTCTCTTTGCTAACCCTTCATAAACGAAACACAAACTCCTTTCGAGCAGGTCTGAGCTCTGGACACCTTCGTCGAGGTGGAAGAAGCTCCTCCTGAACAGGTCTGAGCTCTGGACTCCTTCATATAGGTAGAACAAACTCTTCCACAGGTCTGAGCTCTGGTCCCCTTCATACCGGTAGAACGAGATCTGGACCCCTTCAACAAACTCTTCCTGAGCAGGTCTGAGCTCTGGACCCCTTCATATAGGTAGAACAAACTCCTGCTGAGCAGGTCTGAGCACTGGACCTTTCATATAGGTAGAACAGGCTTCTTCATCCCCCCTCAGATTAGTCGAACAAATTCGCTTCCAGGAGGCTTTCAAGAAGGCTGAAAGAGGCTTTGGGCCTTTTCATCCCCCTTCATATTAGTCGAACAAATTCGTTTCCAGGAGGCTTTCAAGAAGGCTGAAAGAGGCTTTGGGCCTTTTCATCCCCCTTGATATTAGTCGAACAAGTTCGTTTCCAGGAGGCTTTCAAGAAGGCTGAAAGAGGCTTTGGGCCTTTGCATCCCCCCTTATATTAGTCGAACAAATTCGTTTCCAGGAAGTTTTCAAGAAGGCTGAAAGAAGTTTTGGGCCTCTTCATCCCCCCTTATATTAGTCGAACAAATTCGTTTCCAGGAAGCTTTCAAGAAGGCACGCAATAAGCTAAACAGTTCTGCAATAGATTGATAGTCCTAACGCCCCAATAAGCGGAACAATTGTGCCAGAGATTGTCCTTCCTAACGCCCCAATAAGCGAAACAATTCTGCAGGAGATTTTCCTTCCTAACGCCCCAATAAGCGAAACAATTCTGCAAGCATTTCTCTTTGCTAACCCTTCATAAACGAAACACAAACTCCTTTCGAGCAGGTCTGAGCTCTGGACACCTTCGTCGAGGTGGAAGAAGCTCCTCCTGAACAGGTCTGAGCTCTGGACTCCTTCATATAGGTAGAACAAACTCTTCCACAGGTCTGAGCTCTGGTCCCCTTCATACCGGTAGAACGAGATCTGGACCCCTTCAACAAAAATCTTCCTGAGCAGGTCTGAGTCTGGACCCCTTCATATAAGTAGACAAACTCCTGCTGGGCAGGTCGGAGCTCTGCTCTGGACCCTTCATATAGGTAGAACAAACTCCTCCTGAGGCTGAAAGAGGCTTTGAGCCTCTTCATTCCCCCTTATATAGTCGAACAAATCGTTTCCAGGAGGCTTCAAGAAGCTGAAAGAGCTTTGAGCCTCGTCTCCTCATTATAGTAGTCGAACAAATAGTCGATTTCAAGGGAGCTTTCAAGAAGGCTGGGAAAGAGGCTTTGAGCCCTCTTCATCCCCCTTCTATTAGGCGAACAATTCGTTTCAGGAGGCTTTCAGGAAGGCTGAAAGAGGCTTTGAGCTTCTTCATCCCCCCTTATATTAGTCGAACAAATTCGTTTCCAGGAGGCTTTCAAGAAGGCTGAAAGAGGCTTTGAGCATCTTCATCTCCCCTTATATTAGTCGAACAAATTCGTTTCCAGGAGGCTTTCAAGAAGGCTGAAAGAGGCTTTGAGCCTCTTCATCCCCCCTTATATTAGTCGAACAAATTCGTTTCCAGGAGGCTGTCAAGAAGGCTGAAAGAGGCTTTGAGCCTCTTCATCCCCCCTTATATTAGTCGAACAAATTCGTTTCCAGGAAGCTTTCAAGAAGGCTGAAAAAGGCTTTGAGCCTTTTCATCCCCCCTTATATTAGTCGAACAAATTCGTTTCCAGGAGGCTTTCAGGAAGGCTGAAAGAGGCTTTGAGCCTCGCCATCCCCCCTTATATTAGTCGAACAAATTCGTTTGCAGGAGGCTTTCAAGAAGGCTGAAAGAGGCTTTGAGCCTCTTCATCACCCCTTATATTAGTCGAACAAATTCGTTTCCAGGAGGCTTTCAAGAAGGCTGAAAGATGCTTTTAGCCTCTTCATCCCCCCTTATATTAGTCGAACAAATTCGTTTCCAGGAGGCTTTCAAGAAGGCTGAAAGAGGCTTTGAGCCTCTTCATCCCCCCTTATATTAGTCGAACACATTCGTTTCCGGGAGGCTTTCAAGAAGGCTGAAAGAGGCTTTGAGCCTCTTCATCCCCCCTTATATTAGTCGAACAAATTCGTTTTCAGGAGGCTTTCAAGAAGGCTGAAAGAGGCTTTGAGCCTCTTCATCCCCCCTTATATTAGTCGAACAAATTCGTTTCCAGGAAGCTTTCAAGAAGGCACGCAATAAGCTAAACAGTTCTGCAATAGATTGATAGTCCTAACGCCCCAATAAGCGGAACACTTGTGCCAGAGATTGTCCTTCGTAACGCCCCAATAAGCGAAACAATTCTGCAGGAGATTTTCCTTCCTAAACGCCCACAATCAGCGAAACAATTAGGCAATAGCATTTCTCTTGCTACCCTTCATAACGAAAAAACAAACTCCTTGGTCGAGAGTCTAAGCTCGGGACCTCCGTCGAGCGTGGAAGAGCCCTCATGAAACAGGTCTGAGCTCTTGGACTCTTCATATAGGTTTTTTTTTAGAACAAACTCTTACCAGGTCTGAGCTTGGTCCCGTCATACCGGTAGAAACGAGATAGGACCCCCCTTAACAAAACCTATCCTGAGCATGTCGAGCTCTGGACCCTTCATATAAAGTAGAACAAACTCCTGCTGGGCAGGTCTGAGCTCTGGACCCTTCATATAGGTAGAACAAACTCCTCCTGAGGCTGAAAGAGGCCTTGAGCCTCTTCATTCCCCCTTATATTAGTCGAACAAATTCGTTTCCAGGAGGCTTTCAAGAAGGCTGAAAGAGGCTTTGAGCCTTTTCATCCCCCCTTATATTAGTCGAACAAATTCGTTTCCAGGAGGCTTTCACGAAGGCTGAAAGAGGCTTTGAGCCTCGTCATCCCCCCTTATATTAGTCGAACAAATTCGTTTCCAGGAGGCTTTCAAGAAGGCTGAAAGAGGCTTAGCTCTTCATACCAGATTATATAGCGAACATAATCGTTCAGGAGGCGTTTCAAGAAGGCTGAAAGAGGCTTTGCAGCTATTCATCTCCCCTTAGATAGTCGAACAAAGTCGTTTACAGGAGGCTTTTATCAAGAAGGCTGAAATGAGGCTTTGAGCCTTTTATCCCCCCTTTAGATTAGTCGAACAAATTGCGTTTCCAGGAGGCTTTCAAGAAGGCGAAAGAGGCTTGAGCCCTCGCATCCCCCTTTATATTAGTCGAACAAATTCGTTTCCAGGAAGCTTTCAAGAAGGCTGAAAGAGGCTTTGAGCCGTTTCATCCCCCCTTATATTAGTCGAACAAATTCGTTTCCAGGAGGCTTTCAGGAAGGCTGAAAGAGGCTTTGAGCCTCGTCATCCCCCCTTATATTAGTCGAACAAATTCGTTTGCAGGAGGCTTTCAAGAAGGCTGAAAGATGCTTTGAGCCTCTTCATCACCCCTTATATTAGTCGAACAAATTCGTTTCCAGGAGGCTTTCAAGAAGGCTGAAAAATGCTTTCAGCCTCTTCATCCCCCCTTATATTAGTCGAACAAATTCGTTTCCATGAGGCTTTCAAGAAGGCTGAAAGAGGCTTTGAGCCTCTTCATCCCCCCCTTATATTAGTCGAACAAATTCGTTTCCAGGAGGCTTTCAAGAAGGCTGAAAGAGGCTTTGAGCCTCTTCATCCCCCCTTATATTAGTCGAACAAATTCGTTTCCAGGAGGCTTTCAAGAAGGCTGAAAGAGGCTTTGAGCCTCTTCATCCCCCCTTATATTAGTCGAACAAATTCGTTTCCAGGAAGCTTTCAAGAAGGCACGCAATAAGCTAAACAGTTCTGCAATAGATTGATAGTCCTAACGCCCCAATCAGCGGAACAATTGTGCCAGAGATTGTCCTTCCTAACGCCCCAATAAGCGAAACAATTCTGCAGGAGATTTTCCTTCCTAACGCCCCAATAAGCGAAACAATTCTGCAAGCATTTCTCTTTGCTAACCCTTCATAAACGAAACACAAACTCCTTTCGAGCAGGTCTGAGCTATGGACACCTTCGTCGAGGTGGAAGAAGCTCCTCCTGAACAGGTCTGAGCTCTGGACTCCTTCATATAGGTAGAACAAACTCTTCCACAGGTCTGAGCTCTGGTCCCCTTCATACCGGTAGAACGAGAGCTGGACCCCTTCAACAAACTCTTCCTGAGCAGGTCTGAGCTCTGGACCCCTTCATATAAGTAGAACAAACTCCTGCTGGGCAGGTCTGAGCTCTGGACCCTTCATATAGGTAGAACAAACTCCTCTTGAGGCTGAAAGAGGCTTTGAGCCTCTTCATTCCCCCTTATATTAGTCGAACAAATTCGTTTCCAGGAGGCTTTCAAGAAGGCTGAAAGAGGCTTTGAGCCTCTTCATCCCTCCTTATATTAGTCGAACAAATTCGTTTCCAGGAGGCTTTCAAGAAGGCTGAAAGAGGATTTGAGCCTCTTCATCCCCCCTTATATTAGTCGAACAAATTCGTTTCCAGGAGGCTTTCAAGAAGGCTCAAAGAGGCTTTGAGCCTTTTCATCCCCCCTTATATTAGTCGAACAAATTCGTTTCCAGGAGGCTTTCAAGAAGGCTGAAAGAGGCTTTGAGCTTCTTCATCCCCCCTTATATTAGTCGAACAAATTCGTTTCCAGGAGGCTTTCACGAAGGCTGAAAGAGGCTTTGAGCCTCTTCATCTCCCCTTATATTAGTCGAACAAATTCGTTTCCAGGAGGCTTTCAAGAAGGCTGAAAGAGGCTTTGAGCCTCTTCATCCCCCCTTATATTAGTAGAACAAATTCGTTTCCAGGAGGCTTTCAAGAAGGCTGAAAGAGGCTTTGAGCCTCTTCATCCCCCCTTATATTAGTCGAACAAATTCGTTTCCAGGAGGCTTTCAAGAAGGCTGAAAGAGGCTTTGAGCCTCGTCATCCACCCTTATATTAGTCGAACAAATTCGTTTCCAGGAGGCTTTCAAGAAGGCTGAAAGAGGCTTTGAGCCTCTTCATCCCCCCTTATATTAGTCGAACAAATTCGTTTCCAGGAGGCTTTCAAGAAGGCTGAAAGATGCTTTCAGCCTCTTCATCCCCCCTTATATTAGTCGAACAAATTCGTTTCCAGGAGGCTTTCAAGAAGGCTTAAAGAGGCTTTGAGCCTCGTCATCCCCCCTTATATTAGTCGAACAAATTCGTTTCCAGGAGGCTTTCAAGAAGGCTGAAAGAAGCTTTGAGCCTCTTCATCCCCCCTTATATTAGTCGAACAAATTCGTTTCCAGGAGGCTTTCAAGAAGGCTGAAAGAGGCTTTGAGCCTCTTCATCCCCCCTTATATTAGTCGAACAAATTCGTTTCCAGGAAGCTTTCAAGAAGGCACCCAATAAGCTAAACAGTTCTGCAATAGATTGATAGTCCTAACGCCCCAATAAGCGGAACAATTGTGCAAGAGATTGTCCTTCCTAACGCCCCAATAAGCGAAACAATTCTGCAGGAGATTTTCCTTCCTAACGCCCCAATAAGCGAAACAATTCTGCAAGCATTTCTTTTTGCTAACCCTTCATAAACGAAACACAA
>CAJNDT010004635.1:0-47220 GCA_905221615.1 Symbiodinium sp. CCMP2592
AAGCGGGTTTTGTGTGTCCGTGATTGCAAGCTGACTTCTGTGTTTGAGGGTGATACACATATATGAACCTAGTGCAGAAGCTGAGGCTGTTGTTGATGCAAGCAATGCGAGCACGGCCACATTCGGTGTTCCACTTCGGCTTGGTGTGCTCAAGCTGGGTATCCATATGCATGGACTCCTCCGGTCGACGATATTTGTGTCCCCATGGAGACACATCTCTTAAGTGGGTACATGATGGCAATGTCATGGTGTCAAGGTTCAGCTTTGATGCATGTTGTTCGTGTGCACTGTATAGGTTTTGCAATGTGCAACTTAAGCTGTGCTCTGTCAGGTTCTGCTTGATAGCTTGGCTATTGATGGCGAGAAATTGCCACTGGACCCTGGAGCAACCTGTGTCATCACTAATGTTCAGACATAAGAGGTTTCAAGAACTCTGCAAGGCCATCGTGGTGCCATGACTGCAATGTTACATTCTGTGTGTATCATGTGCTATATATGTCACAGTGTGTTCTCTGTGCCGTGAAAAGATGTTTACCTAGGTCTACCGACAAGCCTTTTGGCTTGGGCGACTTGGTGCCAGGACACCGAAAAGATCGGTGTTGTGGTCATCGTCCAAGGCAATCCTGAGCTTCAGAAAGTTCAGTCGATTGTCTAGGCAGGAAAGGGCAAAGTGTCGGGGCGACCTGGTCAACCGATACCTGGACACTAAAGGAAGGTCTCGATACACAGGGAAGACCAAAGGGCTAAAAAAATCCCAGTGTCATGTCTGCAGTCTAGCCAGTGCATGTACAGACCCTCGAATTCTTGCTGACCTAAAGGTTCTAGAATACAGAGTTGGTCTCCTATCCCAGGCAATATCCCTTCGGCTTCGCCCTCCGCTTTGCCAAGATGATCCCTTGCTTCAAAACATCACCAATCCGGTGGCGACAGGATGCCCAGAAGGCCAGGGATGCAGTACTTCCAAGGTTTTGGTGAGATGTGCACAAGTTATATTACAGTCTAGGCCTGCATGTTGTGAGGTGGAAAATTTTCGATTGGATGATTGCAAAGAGTATCTTTGCAAGCATATCCCAAATGATCGTTGGCACGACGCGCAAATCAACGAAGTCATCGAGTACTTGTATGCAAATAAGCAGCTGCAGCTGACGCCAGAACAGAAGCAGATGGTTCGCGGGCTGGCAGAAGACTTCGCCGGATAGAGCCTTTGTTGCGGGATCCGTGGGAATAAGCTGGCAACCGGGGTGGGGGACGGGTGTGCACACATGAAGTAGTCCATGTGTCTACATGTGTGTAGATGAGATTTTCCATTATGGGTGGTGCATGTATACATTATGTAAGCATGTATATAGGTGTACGTGTTTGTGTGTATACATGTATATATACGCACATCCACACACACACACATGTATCTAATATTGCATGTGTTATATACATGTATACAGTCGTATATTCACAGACACACACACACACACACACGTAAGTGCAGATAGATGTATACATATATGTACTTATTATACTATTCAGCATATATACAGAACATATGTGTAGATATGATTATATATATGTATATATATATATATATATACATATGTATCTACCTATATACATTATATATACACATGTGTAAGAGTATATGCATATGTATTATGTAAATAGTCTATATGTTTACATATATAGTGTGTGTATATATATATATATGTATATATATGAACACGATATGTATATACATATACATGAATATATATATATATATACATACATTCATGTCATGTGATTTCAATCATGTTCTCGATTCTCTATATATGTACACATATAACCACTTGTATATAATCGCATAATATTATATGTGTATGTATATACATATATATATACACACATTGTGTACGTGTGCGGTATATAAGAGATATATCTCTTATATACCGCACAGGTACATAATGTGTATATACATATATATATATATATATATACGACTGAATTGTGCTTCTGCAAGGGAGGCTTATTTTGGGCTTTGTAATAGGCTCTTTGGGAAGTTATTTCGAGCACTGCGGGATTTCAGTGCTGCTTTTCAGGCTTCAAACCCATTTGTGGGGTTTATTTTGGTGGGTATAAAGCTATATATGGGGTTTATAAGGGGTCGCGGGATTCAGTGCCGTAAATTTGGAGCTGCGGGATATAGCTAGAAGGGCTTCGCTGGGGGGGTTGCGGGATTTATTCGGTCACTCTGGGACTTTGCTACGGAGGTTCGATCGTTTCCTGGAGGCAGGGCTCCTGATGCAGGTCTGGGTCTGTGTTTGTGGGTTTGGGGCAGATCTTATGCGTTGTAGCATAGAATGCATGCAAAACGCAGTGCCGTAAATAAGCGTAAAGTGCCATAACTATGCGTGAAAGTGCCGTAAAAAATCGTAACCCTGTAGCACCCTACTTTTGATCAATTCCAACACGGTTTGCAGGATTTTGGATCGAGTGTCACCAGATTTCACAATGGTGAAGGGCAAGCCTTTACGACTTGCTAGCAAGTCCCATAGCTGTGCCACGCTGTATGCGGGGCAATCGTTCATGGAGTCGCAATACGTGAAGCAAGAAGCAGAAGACATCGATGCAGACATAAGGGTCCCCTAGCTGCAACAAGTCTATTTTATCCTAATCCAAGACCCCTAAACCCTAAGCCACATCGATTGCAGCCCGGCCCCCCAGGCAGCCGAGAATATGCTGAAGCAGCTCCAGCAGAAGGCTCGGAAGATCGAGTGCCTGCATCGGGATGATGGGCCGGTGGCTGATATGGCAGCCCCGGTAGATCCACTCCCTAGACCTGTTGCGACCCCAGCCCGGACAATGGATGTGCTAGTACGACCAGTGTCTACGGATGCACAGCCAGATGCCCAACAGCTTTGGGACGAAGCTTTTGGTTCCGCTGCAATGCCTGAGGATCCTATTGCAGCGCCAGAATCCAAGGAACCCGACGAACCCCGACGCCCCGTACCCAATGAAACCCAAGAGTCTGTGGAGCCCGAAGATCCAAAACCAGTTGCTGAAGCACCCGATGCATCAGACGACGAGTTGATTATGGATGTAGATTGTGCAACTAGCTTGCATTGGTTTGCATTAGGAATGGACGAAGCTATATGTTTAGTCTAGTCTTCTTTATATTAATAATCCCTATATGAAAGCCCTTCGAATCTGAGGATTTCAATGAACTTCGCGAGCTTCTTCATGCCAGCCTTGTCAAAGAGGAGAAGTCGCCGCCGCCGACACCAACAGCAGCCTTGTTTCAATATATGTGTGGGTTTGAGATTGGGTGTCCTGCAGCAATAGCGGGTGTCCTTTTCTAAGGTGCCAGATGAGGCTATGGATGGTATCGATGATCCGTATTGGGAACGCATTCCCCAGGGTCCTCAGCCTTCCACCTCTGAACATGGTGCTGGTCAGGGAGATGTGGCTGACACCCTCATAACCTCGCCTATGACAGCCCGCAAGTTGTTCCACAGCCCCGAAGTTAAGCAAAAAACCCCAGGCCAGGAGACTACCAACGACCCCGTCACAACACCGAGAAAGCCGACGCAGGCCCGAAGCCCACACGGCTCGCCAGTAAAGTCTTCAAAGCGAAAGCACCGAAGCAGCACCCCAAGCTCCGCATGCAAGCCACGGGGCCGCTCGGGCCGTGATGCCAACAAAGAGGTCGAACAGGTTCCTGAGGAGCAGAGCCGAAGCTCAAAACGCACCGCAAGCCCGAAGCATGGGTCTGAAGCCAGGGACCGAAAGTCCGATGCCAGCAAGCATGGAGAGTGCAAGGAAACCCCAACCAAGCCTATGAGCAAGAGACACCGAGAGCGCAAAGAATCCCCAACCAAGTCTGCTACGAAGAGGCATCGAGACCGCAGTGAATCCCCGACCAAGTCTACTCCGAAGAGGCGTCGAGACCACAGTGAATCCCCGACCAAGTCTACTCCGAAGAGGCGTCGAGACCGCAGTGAATCCCCGAAGAAACCCCGTAGGAGCCCTCGATCCACGCCCAAGAGCAAGCCACGTGCTAGTCCAGCCCCAACGTCTCATTCGGCATCTCCCTCGACTACTCCGACATCCAAGAAGAAGGCCCGGTATCCGTTTATGGGAATAACACATGTGAGTGATGTTATAGTATACATATATACATATATGCGATTGTATATGTACATATCTATGTAACGAACCTCCCGACACAAGTATTTACCCATCGCTCTAAATACAACATCAGTTATCTATCCAATATATATATATATATATATATATATATATATATATAACACCTTATTACCATGAGTATATTTCTCTATATATATATATATAACCACACTGTGAATATACATAAACTTAGCAAATATACATATTATATATATATATATATATATACATATGTCTTAAGAACCTATATAATATGCCGGTTCGTAATATAAGATTATATTGTGTACCCTTAAATTTCGCACATGTTTCTCTCTCTCATTCTCTCTCTCGTTCTATCTCTTCCTCCCTCTCGCACTCTCTCTTCCTCCCTCTCGCTCTCTCTCTCTCTCTCTCTCTCTGTCTCACTCTCTCTCTCTCTTGCTCTCTCTTTCTCTCTCTCTCTCTCTCTCTCTCTCTCTCTCTCTCTCTATCTATCCATCTCTCTCTCTCTCTCTGTCTCTCTCTCTCTTTCGCTTTTTCTCTTTCTCGTTCTGTATTGTCCAGACAGTCCACAAAGCCCTTGCAGGACCTGAAGAAAGGCACCATCCGGATCACGGCCCGTGAATACAAGAATTATGAAGCCACGCTGCGACGGATGTGCAACAAGAGCGCGAAGAGAGGATCCTTGCAAGTGAGCTCAGATGTGGCTGAGAAATGGAAGTGTACGAAGGCTAGGAAGCAGCTGATCGTGGCACTCATTAACTGCAATGGGGACAAGGCCACTGGATTGCACAACATGTTGCTAACGATGTGTGCCGAATATCTGATCTCATCACAATACATGTTTCTGTTTCTGCAATAAAATTTCGAGCTCAGGATGCCTTCAATCAGCGAATGGAGATTGTTATCCGAAATATCAAGGAGGGCAAGGTGGTGATCGATAGTGGCTACTACACGGAGGCCACGATGAAATCGGAGCTCAAGTTCGACAAGCTGCTTGACTCAAACTTACATAATGTGTCTGCTGCAACTGCTATAGTGGGCATAATGTGCATGCTGCCCAGGGACAGAATCAAGGCCGTGGTGAAGTACTGCACGGCCACCAAAGCCCGTAGGAGGGCCTTGACAAGGCCATTTCCATGGGTTCCATATGTTCGATGTATATGTACCATGACTGCTCAATTAATTTTATCCCTGCATCTAAGGAAAGACAAGTACCAATCCCACATCATCGAGTATTGGGTGGACGTTCGCACCAGCGGGAGCCTATCGAGGAGCACGAAGGAGGAATTCAACCAGTTTGTCGAGATCATCGATAGTGGTGCATCCTTGCCACCGCCTACCTTGGGCGACGAAGCCCTCCCTTCCTACGATGTCGAGGATGATGACGACGAAGACGACGACCAGGACGACGGGGACGACGATGAAGACAACGATGAGACTTCTAAGACCCCGAGCACCAGACGCAAGAGACGCAGCAAAAGGTCCAAGAAGACCCCAAGCCCCAAGAGCAAGATGTTGGCCCGAAAGAAAAAGGAGAAAGAGGAGAAGGAAGAGGCAGTGGAAAGTGCTTTGGAGGCTCATCACATTGACCCTATCTAAATATAATTCTGTTATGTATGAGCACCTAAACCCCTATATAAGTATATAACCCCTAAACCAATAAATCGTGCTGCTTCAGGAGATCAAGAACATCCCGCAAGTGCTGTCGGAGATTCTAAAATTGCGAATCAAAGTGGACGGCACCCTCGAAGATCTGGCCAAAAAGGCTGGCAAGAAAGGAGATCAGTGACTTAGCTATATACCTAGGCCAACTATATTATATGCTCTTGCATCCTGCATTTAAGGAATAGGGGCGACAAGCTCAGCAAGCACGGGGACGACCTGATGTCGTTGCATGATGAGCTAGCGGAGATTAAAGCGGACAACAGCAACACGGCCACTCCCAGCGATGAGTTTCCTGCCTAATATTACACATGCCACGGGTCTTACAACTAGACTCCGAAATCCCGAAACCCAGGACGATGAAGAAGCTGAAGGAAAAGTTGGCTGCCGTTGAAAAGCTGTCCCTTGGCTAGACTACACCAAACATTGAAGCTTGTTTACCCTCTTAAGTTTGCTGGCCAGGACGAGCCGCATCACCATGGAGCAGAAGAAGCTCAAGCGGCCTCGGTGATGCAATGAATCAGTTATCCTTCCCATAAAACCAGATATAACTTTCTCTACAATATACCCGATGTAAAATCCCAAAAATAAGAGTTAACAATGTAATACTTCGAACCCTAGTTTATAGACATTCCCTATGTTATAGCTAAGGATGCATCTCGATCGATCAAAGCCAAAGAAGAAGCCCGCAAAATCCGAGCGGGACAAGGATGAGTCTGATGATGAGGATGAAGCTGAGCCTCCAAAGGAGTCTCGGAAGCCAAAGGGTAAAGCTAAGGGAAAGGCAAAGCCAAAGGCAAAAGCCGCTGCGAAGTAGATTGCCCTGAATCACATGCGGTGTGTATGTATATATATATATATACTGGCTCTGGCACTGTATTCCTATGGGTATATCTGCTGGGCTTCTAGGCATAGGGTTCCTATGGGTTCCGTAAGGGGGCGGGTTGAAAGATCCGCAATCGGGGCAAGCTCTTCTTTGCCACATGTGCTATGTGGTCGCAAAGCTTGCGGTTCCAATTTCGATGCAACTCCAGGGGCGTCTCAAGCAAAGCAAGCTGCAAAAGACCGATTGCAACCCCAAGTTTCACGATCTTATATCAACCCAAACCTGTAGAACCCCTGATGCCGCGCAGGTGCGGCAAGCAGCAGCCGTGGCGAAACCGGAGCAGCGTCAGCTGCCTTGGCCCGGGCTCGTGGATCCGCGGGGGTGTGTGGGTCCAAATACATAGTTCGGCAACCCCAAACCTATCCGTATGCGCATGTGTAGGGCAACCCCGAATCGATGGGACTTTTTTAAGACCCCAGAATGAGCTCGATAGTCAATCAATCCTTATGCATAAAGAACCGTTATCACGAACCCCCCATTAATACCCTGGCTAGTCTAAGCCGATACCCTATACCCTGAAGGTTTCAGATCGGTTGCTATGCAGCATTGCTGCCGGCTTCGTTGATGAAGTTCGTGAGGCCGACCCAGATTTAGCCGAGGATCTTCGAAGTGCTCATTTGCTTCGGGACTTACACCGGCAATCGAAAACGAAGCACGAAAGTGCATCTTCAAAAAGCTTCGCAAAGAGTGGCTTATCCTGTCCAGTAGAGATCACGACGGTGGAAGTGGGTCCTGACGAAACACATCCTGTTCTGAAGATTGCTGATATGCTTCAAGCTTTGGCTTCATGCAACAAGTTGTGTTTGCTCTGGGGTGCTAAGTCTATGACTTCAAATACTGATGTGCTGCCGAAATTCTGGCGACGCTGGAGAGCTCACGATCCGCAGCATGCAGTTTTCGGGCACCATCGGAATAACATGGCTTATGTGCTTCCTCTGCAATTGCATGGGGACGAGGGTCAAACCCTTAAGAAGTCTGGGGTGCTTGTGATAAACTGGCAATCTCCACTTGGCTTTGGCCTTTCAACAACGGAAGATCGCCCTGAAGCTATGTCCCTAAACTATACTGGCAACTCCTATGGCACACGGTTCCTCTACAGCGTCTGCCACAAGAAGCGCTATAGCAAAGGGAAGTCCTATATCCTCACTGGCATCATGGACCGATTAGCTGAGGAACTTGTGGATGCATTCTACAACGGCGTATCTCTACAGATTGGGGGCAAGCAGGTTACCTTCTACTTAGCCTTGCTGGGGCTTAAGGGAGATTGGCCTATCCAAGCTCGATTCGGGAATTTGTCACGACACTTCGCCCGCAAGGGCGTGTATGAGGTTTCTGAAAAGAGTGGATTCTGCCACTTGTGCAGAGCTGGGGAGCAAGGCTACAATCCAAATGACTATGGAGAGTCTGCTAGTTGGCGAGCTACGTACTTGCAAACTGTTCCCTGGGATACAGAAGGACCCTTGTGTCGTGTGCCGCAGTCGCCAGCGAAGGAGTATATGCACAAGTTCGATGTATTTCATACTGTCCATAAGGGCGTCTTTGCTGAGCTTGCCGGCAGTGGCATAGTGACGTAGCTTCAATGTATACATGTGTTACAACTTGCTCGGGTTTTACCTAACATATGTGAACTGTAACTTCATAACCCAACTTTTGGATTCCGTTTTAAACATACTCAGGTTGTCATCACCGACTACGGGTTGGCAGGGCCTGGCGATATTCCGGCGCAACTTGATACGATCCACAAAATGGCTGTGCAGCACTGCAAGGAAACGAATACGCCCTTGCACATGGACTCGCTCACTCGGCATCTGCTGTCATTTCCAGGGGACTATGCATATCCCGTGGGGTGCCTTCTCGGTACATGGTAAGCTTTGGGTTTAAGGTATATCAGCATATAGAGGTTTAAGTTTTTTAATTTCACACAAAGCATAACCTAAGGAATTGGTTTAAAGGTGCCGACACTACAGCTATGTGCAGTTTCCTTGAAATGTTCTGGACGCAACACCTCGCGAGTGCAAGCACACGGGACGCATACCTGGACGGGCTTCTGGAATGCTTGCGTGCTGGGAATCTCTTCATGCGTACCTTATACGGCTCAGGTCTGTGGCTTTCCTTGGACCGCTGCAAGATTGCTGCCGAATCCGGCTTAGCATTTCTGAGGTCGTATTTGGCGACATCGCATCGAGCTTTTGAGTTACAGCGCACGCGCTTCAAACTCACACCCAAGTTCCATGCTTTGATACACGTCATTGACGGGCTTGCGATCGCTTACAACAGTGGTCGCCGATGGACACTCAACCCTTTGAGTGAGGCGACTCAGATGGACGAGGATTTTATCGGTCGTGTATCGTCTTTGACAACAGCTGTGGGCACCCGTCAGATGCACATACAGACTTTGAAGAAGTATCTGACCAATGTGTGGACCCATGTGCGCTCGAAGTGAAAACGAAGAGGGGGCCGAGTGTGTGGGAGAAGCACTTAAGATCCTGATTGGCATCCCGAAACATAATCCTATAGTTTCGACTGCAAATCCCCAACTCAAAATGGTCACTAGGATTCAACAACTTTCAAAACAAGCGCCTTTCGTTAGTCGCCTGTTATTTTGGGCTACCGGGTTTTCCAGGTATAGTGAATCTATAGATAAATTCATGACTATGAAATAAACACCATATGACGAGCAATCAAATATTTATATATATTAGTATTTCTTTTTAATGAATTATACATCAGCAGGATGAAAGTTTTGTCCCAGTAAGATTTATTATTTGGCGGAGGACTCGGAGTAACAGAAAGTGTATTTTACGTAGCCTGGCCAGTGGAGGAATTTCGATATCAAAATAATTATATATGATTTTTTTATTCCGACGGAAGAATTCGTGACGTCCGGGCCTCATATCGAAATTTCGTGAAGGAGTTTATGGGGAAACGGGGTTTGCAAGTATATATTAATAGACCTACCCGATGCGACGAACTTTCGTCCTGGCGCAGCATGAAATCCAAGACCGATAGTTTGGTAAGGCCACCACGACACACATAGAAGATATTTTGCACGGGTCCGTACTCGTTTTTGGTCGGGGGGGAGCAGCATGAAATCCAAGACCGATTATTTGGCAAGGTCACCACGGCATACATAGAAGGTATATTACACGGGTCTGTACTCGTCTTTGTTCGTGGGGAGTAGCATGAAATCCAAGACCGATAGTTTGGCAAGGCCAACACGACACCCATAGGAGACATTTTGCACGCGGGGGGACCAACATGAAATCCAAGGCCGATAGTTTAGTAAGGCCACCACGACGCTCATAGGAGGTACTTTGCACGGGTCCGTACTCGTTTTTGTCGGGGGGAGCAGTATGAAATCCAAGACCGATACTTTGGCAAGACCAGCACGATATACAAAGGAAGTTTTTTGCACGGGCCCATATTCGTTTTTGAAGACTCGGAGTGCCAGAAAATGCATTTTACGTAGCCTGGCCAGTGGAAGAATTTCGATATCAAAATAATTATATATGATTTTTTTATTCCGACGGAAGAATTCGTGACGTCCGGGCCTCATATCGAGATTTCGTGAAGGAGTTTATGGGGAAACGAGGTTTGCAAGTATATATTAATAGACCTACCCGATACGACGAACTTTCGTCCTAGCGTAGTATTAACGATCTTCCTTTTTTTTAAGAAGATAAATTTGATTCTTTTGTAAGAAAATATCTCTTTATATATATTTAAATTTACGGGAATGAAATGGAGAAAATATAATCGAAATCTATCTAAATAATTCTTTCTTTTAGAAGAATGAATCGTAGATTCTTCGTATTTCGTTTATCACTAGAAATAAGAGAGAGATCAGATAAGAGATAACATGAAGAAAGATCTTAGCGAAAAGAAGAGAAGAACGAGGATATCTTACATCGTAATTTATAGTATTTATAAGAAATTTACGAATTCTATCAAATCTAGAATTTTGAAGGATTCGAATCCAAAACTCTATATTTAGGAGATCTATGAATTCTATTCGGTTTGAAACTAGATTTATAGAATTTCTACAGTCTCTCTCTCCATCTCTCTGAATTCTTTTCTATCTTCTTTCTCTTATCTTTGGAATTCTATCTCTTCTCTCTGAAATTATCCTTTCTCTCTCCTATCTTCTATCTTCCCTAGTATCTCTCTTCTCTTCTCTCCTCGTCTTCTGGTTCTCTCTTCCTATCTTCTTTCTCGTTCTCCTATCTCTCTATCCCTTCCGCCTCTATCGTCCTATCCCTCTGCCGTTCTACCTCTCTCTCTGACTCCCTCTTTCTTTCCTTCTCTCCTCCTCTCCCTCCCTCTCCCCCGTCTGCCTCTCTCCTTCGCTTGCTTGCTGACGCGTATGGGGACCTCTCCTTCGCTCTCTCTCTGTGTCTTCCTCTTTCTCGCTCTCGTTCTCTTCCACACACGAATGCGCTCAAGATGTGAACTGACATCCAAGACTTATGTTGCACAATAGCAGAAGCAGCAAGTGCAGGTACAGGGTGTTAAAGGACATGAAGTCAATCGGCGTTTTTGGGGCCATGTGCTGACATCTTGCGCAGGTGTATCTGGTAGGTGTTGCACATGCAACGCATGCCAGATGTGAGATATGCGACGAAAGCTTTTGAAGTCCACGATGCACTATCACATGTAGAGCTTCACACGACATACGCAAGGGTGCCACAAACTCGAGAAAGCCACTATCACACATCAACTGCTTACAAGCAAAAAGAACTACGAGAAGTACTAGGCCGGCAACTCTATTTTTCCGTGATGCCAGAACGAATCGTCTGCGAGCATCCATGCATGATGGGGTCGCCAAGCTTTCCGGTTGTTTAATTCCACTTGACTTATGCCTGGCCTCAGGCCGTGCATTGTTAGGGCGCGGAAGGTTTCGAAGTTGCATTCGCCTCTCATCTTCCGCTGCTTCGATCAGACAACCTGGGATGGAACGGTCAACAGTCTATCGGAGCCTTTGTGATTGGAGCAGGGTTTGGGGTATATACCCTAACATATAGGATACTCATTATTGAGGCATGGCTTCAGCAGATTCAGTTTGACAAGAGTCTGGGATCAGTGTCATGGTCCGTGAAATTGCGGCCGACTACCGGGCTGCATCATACGGGACTTTCCGAAAATAGGGACCCTAACATAGTACCCTGAATAGTAGGATCCTTTTTATCAGGATCCCAAAAGAAGGTACCCCCCAATTCTCAGGAACCCCCATACTGCATCTTGGCGGCCAGTTCTCCCTGGCTGTGCTTGGCTAGCGCGAAGCCTGGCACATGCTTGCACTGAAAGCCCCGATGCGAAGCCCAAACACCTGCCAAAATGTCTGCAGAGAATGCGGGATCTGATAAAGCATCTAAACCCATGAAAACCTCTTTTTGATCACAGATTTGTTGCTGCTGGGTGGAAGGATGTTGATTCCAGGAACTTCCAGTACCGCTTCTGCTTGAATGGTTAAGGGCATTGCCTGGAAAGTTCCGGGTTGCGTCAGACCATCGGACAGGCCCATGGAAGACAAGATGCTGCTATTTACTATAGGGGATTTAATTATTACAGTAGGGTCTTGGGGCGCACTATACTTTCTTTATAGTAAGGAACCACCCTAAATGGTATCTTACTTTAGCCCCTATAGTATCCTACTATTGGTTGCCAACCATACGAAGAAGCCTCGGCCTAAGAATCCAAGAGTCTTTCACACGCAACCATGCCGTCGGCGCCAACACGAAATTCCTTTGCATCGAACGCGGTGTAATACCTTCGCCAGTGGCTGCGGAGCGAATGTGAAGTTTGAAATCGCTTCGAGTCTGCGACGTACCAGCAAACTTGAACATCTCTAGAATTTTCACCTTCAGCCGGCACAACTCTAACCGAAACACCACCGCAAACTATTCCTGTATTTGACGGTTTCTTGGCGAGTTCCTATATGGCTTCCTGGAAAAGCTCCTGCAAAACTCTGGGTAACGGCTCCTACCAGAGTTCTTTACAGGGAGGTGCTCGAAGGTCTCCCTGGCACCAAGAACCCTCAGCTTAGGGTTCATAGAAATTGTTAAGGGTTTGGGTGCCAATAAGTTTTGACCAAAACGTTTTGACCGACTGAAACCACATTTTGAATTTGCTGGGCTGGCTGGGCTGGGCGCAGTCAGCAGCGGCTGGGGGCTGGTTGGTGGGGCGGGCTGGGCTGGGTTGGGCTGGGGTGGCTGGCCCAGCCTGTTGGGGTTGGGGCTGACTGGCTGGGCTGTGGGGCTGGTGCTCTGCGGCTGGCTGGCCCACTGGTTGGGGGGCTTAAGCTGGGCCGCAGCGTGGGGCTGGGTGGTGGGGCTGGGACTGACTCGGGCTGGGGTCTGGCTGGGGAGGGGCTGCTGGTCTCAGGTTGACGGCCGGCTGCTAGGATGGCTTCTGCACTGGCGTAATTGGGTTGTGAGCGATGCTGTGGGTTCGGCTGTGAGGGTTCTGTAGAAATTGGTGTATCGATAACTGCCGGGCCGCCGCTGGGTTATAAACAAAGACAAGCAATTTCTATTTATTTCTTCCTTGAGGTGTTTTTTTGGGGGTTAGCGCCAATCTTTGGGGTTTACGCTCTCGCAACTCGGACGCAGCCAGACGAGGATCTTCGTGTGCGGTCGGACTACACAGACGGTTCCTCCGGTTTCGACCAGTTTACAAGGGTGAAGGCATGTCGTGTGTCCAGGTCCATGGGCTGAACTGGATGGCAAAAGGACGCCTCTCATCCAGACGCGGAGTCAGCACCAGCCCTCCCCCCAAGTTGATCTTTCTTGAGTCTCTGAGCCTTAAGCTCGACAACAGAAAAGAAGGGGCCGGAAGAATTAGAATAGGGTTTTGGGGCCCGCTATGCTATAAGTATAAGAAGGAACTCACCAAAATCGTATTGGTAAGTAATTCGGATGTATTGAAGCCCTCTACATTAATCCGCTCGTACTGCAGTCCTCCTGGCTCCGAAAAGGTCTGAACCGTCGCATGTCCCGAAAAGAATCGAAAAGATGCATGCGCAACCAAAACAGCCCCAAATCCACACATCAGAACGAAGTGATTCCTTGCAGCTAGAGCCTCAAAGCATCAAGCCCACAACTACCCCAGGCGGAATTGAATCGTGCCAGAACATCTACACGCTGCGTGGGGATGAAAACCCGCGCTTGAGAACCACCCTTCGCAGAGTTGAGAACTTCGCATTGGCTTGATGGGAGGCCACAAGGGGGGTTCAAGATTCTTGGGGTAGGGTAATGGGAACCCTAATCCCTACTAAACCCCCCATAGGCTAAAACCCCTTTTGGGCTCCAATGATGGTTGGAATTGGTCGAGTCTCTTCTGGAGAACAGGCTCGCCGAAGAGAAAGACCTTGCCAGCTTGGGCGAGTTGCGGCTATGAAAGCCGCATACTACCTATAGTCTCCTTTGTAGTTCTGTTTTTTGGTTCAACCAAATATATAATTTGGATCCTATAAGGTAAACCCAAAAACGAACTACAATGGAGACTATAGGTAAGTCTTCAATCCTACTAATTCCTACTTGTCGGGTATCATGGGGTAAAAAAGGTTAACCTTTTTTGGTTATGTAGGGATTATACGGAGACTATACAACCCGAAAAAGGCTAAAGGTTACCTACTCGACTACTAGGAATTCTCAATCCTTGCAACAGGTTGGAAGGTTCCTGGTATTGGATTGCCGTTCAAACTGGCGGCTCCAGTATCATCAACTCAGAAGTTTGATATTGACAGGTTCTCTCAATGTTACTATATGAACTTATGGCAATTTCAATACGTAGGCGATTGCAATCTAAATCCTAGACTCAGGTCATCTCAGGTCCCTATTGTACGGACCCCAGATCAGGATTTAAAGCAAGTGACACTCCGGTGGCCTGTGTACGGGAGCCAGATGGTCATCAGTGCTTCGAGAACAGAAACTCAAAAAGGATATAACGGGTATATAGTAGATATATTAAGGGTATATACCTAGGCGTCCTTATTAAGGGTCCCTCCTTTTACCCTTGGAGAAACATACAGAAACAGTACGATCCGCTATGCAGACGGTGCTTTGGCTGACATAGTTTTGTCCACAGCAGACAAACGCTGCTGGGAACTTCGCTTGATCAGTGCAACTCCGATGAAGGCATCTCAGAGCGGCCTTGTCGCCGATTGCTGGCATTTCGACCTGCTCGTCGGTTTCCGACAACTGATACAATATGGTCAGAACACGTTCGTCTCACATGACAGATACTATCTTATCTTCCTTGTGCCAGAGCATGGTGACTGTACTTACCTTTGCGTTCTTAGCCCCTTGTTTCGGCCCCTGATGTTTGCAGGCACTGCTCAACCCCACGAGTACGCATGGCCATATGCAGCTTCATACTGCCAGTTCGTGCATGATCCTGAAGACGCGGTGAGTGTGATCCCTTGGTCAAGACCGAGAACACCACAACTGCCATCAAACATCTGCCTAATGCCATCTCGCATTTGTCGCGACCAATGCTCAGCAGTGCAGGGACACACGGCTGATGTGAGCCTTTTGTATGGCTATCTTATGCTGTTCCTGTTTTGATTGGCCACAATGGGGATAATATGGCTGATGGACATGTTCCAGCATTACCCACGACAAAGAACATGGGGTTCAAGCAATGTCGGATTCCGTGCATCGACTCTCAGCCCAGATAGTAGAACCCTTGCAACACTGCACAGAGGTTGAATCAATAACCCATATCGAACCTGTGGGTCCTGCCACCGAGCTGCGGGTACCAGCAAGGCTCGACAAACAGAGTGGACTTTACCTGTGGCACTGCTCGTCACTGCCGTCCTGGCGACGAACGTCTTGAGGGTCTCGGGTCTGGTGGTTCAGCTTGACCGGTTACCCACGCTTTAGGGTTTACTTGGTACACTTCGAGGGTTTAGGGTGTAGGGTTTGTAGGTACCTGGGAACACAAGAGTCAACTTGCAAACGATGTGTTTTGTAAGCTTCAGGGCCAGAAGTTATTAAATGAAGCTCTACCTAAACTCTTACCCCTAATTCAGCCCTAACCTACGGTCTAGTCGCCAGCCCTAAACCCAAGTAGACCAAGAACTGTCCACACATGCAGGAAAGCTGGCAAACATGGCTTTATGCATTCGCTCCCGATGTTAAGGTTGTAAGGTCTAGGGCACTTGCAGGACTACACAGTCAAACAAAGCCAGGGCTACTCGACGCGGCCTTGTCATACGGGGTTGCGAAGCTTCTGCATCGTGCATGAAATAGAACATCCGCAAAACACAACCGGCCGGCAGGCTCGCACGCAGCACATTTAGAGTTTTTTGACCTCTTTCATGTTTCACGAGGACTTCAAGCATTTGCATGCCTAGGGCCTAGGGCCTATAGCCAGGGAATGCCACAGCCGTAGGCTTCGAAAAGCTCAAAGGATCCTCCCTACGTACCACTTGATCAATCAAGTTATTCGGTGATCTGCAGTTGAGGGGCGGTGCAGGACGCGAAAACTCCTCCGCAGCAAGCTCGATCGTGCTGCCCCCATCCTTAGGAAGGTCTACGTGCTTTGCTGCCTGCGTGTTGCCGGGTGTGCAAGGGTGTCGGAAACGGAACCTCCCCTCAAGCGCTACAGCACCACAAGCATCTCGGAGTTGTGGCTTCAGGAGCCGTGAGCCCGAAAACCAAAGTCACATCGAGCCATCCGCGTGGCTGAGTTGAATCGAAAGGCTGACCCTTGATCATGTGGAACCAAGCCCTACACCCTGGAGGCCTTCAGCCACTAAACATCCACAGCCCCGCAAATCTCTATCACAGTTCGTACATCTCTGAAACCTGGACATGGAATCGTGAAACTCCAAACAACTCACACAGCCTCCAGGCAATTCACACGATAATAACCTGAACCCAAATCCCACCCAAGCTGACCCTGAGAACGTGGTAGCTCTCAGAGTTGCACCAGCTCAAAGGAGAGACGTGGGCCAGGCACTCTCTGACAGTCCTGCATTCGAAGTGTAGGCTTTTGTTTTGGGCTGAGGCTTTGGGACGAATCAGGTCTTTAGGGCCCTAGGGTTATAGTATTTTTTTATGATTTTCTGATTAGAACACGTATTAATACAATACACAAAAATATGAATATTCATTATTTGTGATTTGGAATTTGTGGCTCTGGAGTTCAAGACTTTCGTTTCGGTGTGGTGGCGGGTTTAGGTTTACACATACATAGAAGAGGCGCAATACTGAGCCTTGAAAATTAGAATCGGTTTGGGGTTTAGGGGTTCTGTGGTAGATGATATATAACCTTCTTGATGTACGGAGCATAAAGGGGGGATAGTGTTTCAATGTCTTTCGACCCTCATAATCTGTAATCTGTGGCTAGACATATACTCGGAACCATGGTAATCTTCACATCGGGCCCGCTGCAGCCAAGTGGAACACGCCGTTACAAGCTTCGCCAAGCAGCACGAACAGCAGCACAGCCTACAACCACCATCTTTATCATCACGATTCACGATAAGGAGAAGTCGCATGGCGACTCGCGAAAGTCCTCCGGTCTTTAGGACCTTTTGCCCTCAATCTAAGCCACTCCTGAAATCGATGAACTCCGAACCTCCAAAGCCTCGGCCTCAATGATTGGACTAGGGTTCCTTTAACATGTTGGGTTAAAGGGCCTTAATACTTAGAGTAGGGTTTGGGGGGATATATTGTAGCCTAGTTACAATAAGGACCCCGAAGGAATACTAACAGGATCTGATTTAAACCCCTGTACCTACTATACTGTTCATGAAGCTGCATTGCTACTTGCTAGCATCAACTTTAAACTCTGACCCTGGTTAAGCCCAGTTCAAAATCGTCTGAAGCACACACATCCACGCCTGTTGCCAAACTGCTTCACTCCCTTCCGTCTTCCCTGGGCCATCCCATTAGGGGCCTTTATAATTAGAATAGGGTTTTGGGGCCCATTATACTATAGCTATAATGAGGAACCCCCACAATAGTATTGGTACTTAATTGGGCCCCTACAGTAAACCCCTTGCTCCCATGCAAACCCTGTCAGCCCGTCCGCATCGCTGCCCGCTCGCCGAGCTGTGGCGGCCAAAAGCGAAGCCAGCCCCTTCGCCGACGACATATGGGAGTTTCCGAAAATTAGGATAATTAGGGGTACCTTATTTTGGGGGTCCTTATAATAAGGATCCTACTATTTAGGGTACTATATTAGGGTCCTCTATTTTCGGAAACCCCCATATTAGAATCAACCAGTTAGGCGCTACAAGGAACATTGGCGAATGCCGAATGCGCAGATTCACACTAGTTACATACAGGTACTACGCAGTGACAGGGATTGCTTTAGGTTGAGGCTGCCGAAGGTGTTTGAACAGAGTGCGACTTCGGAGCGCAGGAACTATGTCTCTTGAGTCTCAGTCGCGGTGTCATCGCCGCCGTCACGGGAGTGGAAGCGGTACTGGCAGTAGTAAATGCTAGTGGTGTGTTAACGGTCATCGAAGGAAGGCTCGCAAGAGCATCCGCAACCTACATTAGCCATTAGCGGACCGATTGGAGGCAAGCATCCAAGGCGAGGGATGCACATTTGGGTGAATCTTGCCTTCAGCGACTGGTTCGACCACTCTGGTACAAACAAACTACAATCACATCTCAAGAGTTCGATGCAGGGCAACCCGAGCTGTAAGCCCTGCATCATATGCCTTCAGCCGCAAAGCAACCCGAGCGCCCCCGCATCTACAATCTAAGGAGCTCTGATGTGGATTTATGTGGGGGGGGGGGCGGTCTTCCGAAATGGACATTGTGTGAGGCTCGCGGTGTTTTCGGAGCCACTGATTGTTACTGCTCCAAGCATGACAATTAATGGCCTGCTGTGGGACCCCCAACAGGGAAGTGCCGGTGTCAACGATCGCATGGCACCTCGGCTGGTGGGCTCCCGTGCTGAGTGAGAAGGACTTGTGGAACGACTCCGGGAAAACACCTATTGTCTGTCCAGGTACCCATCCACTGCCCACATAAGTACTGGTATAACAGAAGATCATAATAGGAACCGAAGATGCCCCCACGGGATTATGCACACCTAAACAGAACGTACGAAAGCATTCGAGAAACTTGCGCCCCTAGGCTAAGACTAAGGCCCAGATGCAAAGCCTGAGACGACGGCTTGTCTTGGGGTTTCTTTGGCTCCCAATTAATTGGCAGGGATGAACGCCAGCTCTTCAGCTAAGAGGGCACAGCTGCCGATGCAGGAGCTGTTCTATCAACCTACACTATGCCGTATTTTCCTAAATTTCTATTAAATTTAGGAAAAAATTAGGAAAAAATTACCTAAAATTTATTCAACCTGCTCGCCGCTCCCGCTGAGGGTTGACAGTTCCCGGCTAAGAGTGGACGGTCTATAGGGTTCGAACCGGAATCCTAGGAAGCCCAAAACAAGACAAAAATGTGGAGCGAGTGAACCTCGAAATTTTAAGGAACCCCTTCAAGGGAAATCTCATAGGGAACCCTTCAAGAGGCACCCTTAAAGGGAACTCTCGCAGCTTACCACTTGCTTTGCAAGGCACCCGCCGTCCTGTCCACAGATTAAAGGAAGTTCGGAGTCTCGAGGAGGTTCAGGGTACTGTCATTGTAGTTTTTGTATACAAATCTGTAAATATGAATAAACAAATAAACATATATATATATATGTATATATATATACACATACACATGAGTATACATTTGTAAGCTTTTTGTTGCAGAACTTGTCTAAGGGGCATCGGCTTTTGCCTGAAGGAATGGTCGTGCCGAAGCTTTCCTAAACCTGCTCGGCATTCTGAAACCTGAAAGGTGCGTCTCTTGAACAAGCGTAAACAAGGCTTGATGGTTGTGTCGTGTCAGTGTACCATTCCGCGAGCCAGAAACAGGAGCAATGCTTGGGCGCAGCCCTGAGTTAAGAACAACCCTAAATCCTAAAGCTTACATCTCCATCCCTCCAGATACTCGTATTCTACAAAGACTGGTGCCTCGATGGGCATTGCCTCTATTTCTGATCACAGCTCGATTTGGGGCTGGGCACGTGCCCCTCTGGTTTAAGTACCAGATACCATCCAGGCGATCATCATCAACATTAGAACAAACACCTTTCACACACTATCATGGTGACCAAGACGTGAGTCAGCAGTATAGTTTAAACGAAGCAAGGCATCTCCACAAACAACTTCGACGTTAATGTAGGGGCCTGAAGAATTGTAATGGGATTTGGGGCCCCTTCGCCGCATAAGTATAGTAAGGAACCCTAAGGGAAAATATTGGTAAACATGTATACTTCTCTATTATGCGACTTTGCGTACTATTGGGTCCTGTGGCCCCTTACGAAAAGCCCTATATGGGGGGACTAAAGGTAAAGCTTCTCATTCTAAAGGACGAAAGTACCACAAAACGGTTTAAGGTTACCTGCTCTACTGCCAAGAAGCTCTACTCCCTAAGCCCGTAAACCAGCTGAGGATTGAATCGCTCTGCAAACCGCGAGCCTCGCAAATGGGAAGCACTTTGTTCCCTGCACGCACGGCAAGTATCCGGACCTGTTTGGGGACAAAGGGCTCCTTGAATCATTGAAGGATTCCGCCAAGGGGTCTGTGAGGGCTTAACCATGGTATTGAAGTTTAGGGGGCGGGGATCATGGCTTCACTAAACCTCTTAAAGTACTTGGAGCTTTGGCCTTGGGTTTGTGATTGGGATGTGGAGGCTGGGGTTTGCAGGTCTGCGTCGTTTAGCAGCTCCTGGGGCTCTTAAGCCTCACGCCTCGCGAAGAAAGGCCCATCAAGGGTTTAGGGTTTAGGGTTTCTTCATCCTTCGATTTGGCTCGTATTCTGTTTTGTCTTCGCCTTCCTTTGCTATCCTCACGACTCTGAAACATTTCGCCTTCACAAGACAGGAAGGAAAATCATCAGCACCACGTCCCCGGGAGCTCTCCCGGTCTCGGACTTCGGACTTCGGGTTTCAAAGGGTCTTTAGGATTTAGGGCTAGGTCCCTACCCCAAGGTGCCCAGGGTTCAGCTTCCCTCCCACTAAGACTTACTAAGGCCTTTGGGCAAAAGCAGTTCGGATTCTGAGTTCCTGTCCAGCCCGCCTAAGGGTACCTGGTATTGAGCCCCTGCCAGTTTCATCGGCTTGCTGAACCTGTCCACCTTCATTGAACCCAGCAATCAAAGCCTCAAGAGTCAGAGAGGCGTATCCGCTGACATTGAAGGTTATGGCCCCCAACCCCCCCCCCAACAAAACAAAACAAAACAAAACCACCTCCAACAACAGCCCGTGACAAACCTGCTAAATCCTGAAGACCTCCGTGAAGTATCCATCAATCCCTACGCCCGAAATGCGGGCTGCTGCACATCATGAGTCCTGTCTTGCATCGTCCCTGAAGAAATCCATTAAAGCAGGACACGGAGACTGACCACAAGTAAGAACGGCGTCGATGCTTGATCTGCGAGAATGGGAGAAGGCCCGGTAATCCCCACGCCTTAGGCCCGACAAAACCCCAGCCGCCCCAAAGGCCCAACCAGTACTGTCGAGATCCCTTTTTCCTAGCTGCATTCAGCCCAAACCCCACTACCTGAGCCACAGCCGCCAGCCCAGGGTGTAGGGGGTTTACAATTCGGAATCCTCCCCCTCCACCTCCATTGCAAGATTCCCCTAAACCCTTTTGCATCCAGGACTCTTGCAAAACCCCCAAACCCTAAACACCTAAACCCCAACCCCACCAAGGCCCCGGCCGCCCAGTAGCCCTTCTCTCTCAGCGACACGGGCACCTGGGCTGCCAGGTCGGCAGGTTCTGACGCGGTCTGATAAGCTTTTGTCGGACCTCTGATCTTGTGGGGAGGGTGGAAGGCCACGACTTAAAGGGGGTTCTTTTGAGATCTGGTTTACGACACGGCCGAAGTTAAAAACTAGAGGAGTGCGTGTGCAGGACATGAAGACTGCCAAACACAAGCCTGAAACCCCTTCATAAAACCCCTTACGAAGTCCCTTCTGCCTTCATGTGCCCTGGCTACTGCTGGTACTTGTATAAACTTTACATCTTTGCCCCCGCTGCAGGTGGCACTGGCAAGTGGGAACAGCAATGATAGTCACCCGAGCGGCTCAGGCACAACATCCCTCATGCGCCGAGAGCTGAGCGAAGCCCGAGTGCGAAACCCAATAAGGTTTAAGGTAAATGGGAGTTTGCGAAAATAGGGGCCCCTAATATAATACCCTAAAAAAATAAATAGTAGGATCCTTACGATAAGGATCCCCAAACAGGGTACCTACCGCTAATTTTCGGAAACTCCCAAATAGGAAACCCGAAGCCTGAAACCCTATTAAGCTCCTCCCAAGCCCTTAGGAAGCCCCTCATCAAGAACTGAGATGTGGACCCAACTGGTCTCCCCCTCGGTTCGGCCCTGTGCCACAGATCGGAGTCTGAGAAGATCCACATACGAGAAGAGTTGTTGGGGTTTCGGCGCTCACACTCGGACAATCCAGGCGAGGCTTAGGGGTTTAGGGTTGTTTAGAGTTTAGGGAGGTCTGGAAGGTGAAACTACTCTCGGGGTTTCAGCGCTCTCTTGGGGCTTTAGGGTCTTGGGCTTTAGAGCTCTTTTGGCACTCCCTCGCCCTCGATTGCATCAGGCGAGGCTTCAGGGGACACCTAGACAACTTGGAAGACATCAGCCCCCATTCCTGACGAGTCGGCATAGTTGCGCATGCTCGTTCGCAGACGCCATGCAGACGCAAGGCTGTATGAGATTTTCCAACTCAGCTCACCTATCTTCGGCGAGCTTTCTTCACACACTGCTCAGCGTGCGTCATCAGGCAGCAGAGTTCTACCATACCTTCCAGATCCCGTCGGTCCCCTCTTGTTACAAACCTTGCATCCCATGTTCCGCAATCCGTCAAGTCCGATAAACGACGAGCCAGCCGCTAAGTGAGACTGTGCTGGGCTTGCTCCTGAAGAAAGCCGGGCAAGCGTTCTCTGCAACTGGAACCTTGGGGCGGCCTTTGGGGTTCACCGTGTCATTTGGTATGCTTTTGGTAGAAGTACCGCAACGGCTGCTCCTAGTTGCAAAACAATCCCTACCCCATGGCCATGCTTGACAACCGGATGTGGCAGCTGGCATACACACTGGCAGCAGTGTGCTGGCATGCAAGGAGGGCTTGTAAGAAAAAAGCATCAATTGCTGTGCACATCGGCCAGATGGCAGCACTGCGACCCTCAAAGTCAAGCAAGCACACGCAAAAGCGCGACAGATCAAGGTTTCGGAGCTCCCACTGCTGACAGAATCACAAACGATCTGAAAAGAACCTAGCGGAGCTTGAAACGACAAACAGCAGATTCGAAGGCTACACCTGACTCAAAAAGGCTGCACCCTTGTAATCCCGCTTTCAGTCTAGGATTTAAGGACCCTGAAGGTCACACCCTGTTAGCCGCAAGATGTTGCCTCGTCTCGCCCTCCAAAGGTCACCTGGCTGCCGGATGCCCCGGGGCGTGCCAGGAACACCTCGCCCGGCTGTCGGGACTTCGGTGCAGTTTCGCCCTAAGTCGGAGCCCACCTGAAAAATTTCCAAACCACCGGACCCCAAACCTAGAACCCTAAACCCCTTTTTTGCACAGACTTGTATAATGCCCACCAGGATGTCGGAACCCAAAACCCCTAAACTCTAGACCTTATCCGAACCCCAAAACCTAGAGCCCCCGTTAACGAAGCCCTGTTGAGCCGCGAGGCTACGGCCCAAGAAGCTTCACAGTTGGGGGTTGACACTTAGGCATTTACAGGGCCTTTCACAAAAATATGTAATAGAGGGGTCTTAATATTCAGAACAGGGTCTTGAGGCGTATTATACTATAGTTTTAAAAAGAAACCCGCGAAGTTCTATAGGTAATGATTTACGGAGGCCCCTGTATTTACTTGTGCAAACGGGTTGCATCAGGATTCTATAGTTCTATAAGGTTTCGGGGGAAACATGTAAGAGGTTCCATTTGCGGGCCAGAAGAGGTTCATGGGGTTCTTCCTTATCAATCATTGGAAGGGGTTGAACTGTTTTAGGGTGGGCAGGGGATAAGGGCTTCGCGGGATTCGGGGTTCTGCTCATGGGTCGGCGAAGACTCGACAACGTCGACAACAGCCCTATGCACACATGCACGCGAGATGGGATCACGTTCCATGGATTCCCTCCTTCCATGCCGTGTCAGCACGGGCCTCTGCAGAGCTTACAAGCCTTCTTTACTTCCGCCCTTCCACGAATAGAAACCCAAGTCCTCGAGTTGGGATCTACCGTAGCCGGTGTTTCGGCTGCGTTCAAGGGGCACTGAAGGTCTGCTGAATGGAGCTGCGTCCGGCCAGCTGACCTCTGAATTTGGGGCCAAGCAGAATTTTTCACGTTGGAGCACAGCTTCGGGGTGAGTGGCGAGAAAGAGAGCGAGAAGAGAGAGAGGGAGAGAAAAACATGCGAGGGAATGGGAGAGAAAGACGGATGGATAGATGATGTATAGTTACATTACATAAGAAGATGGATGGGCCGGCAGACAACCGGAGCAAGAGCAAAAGGACTTAGGTCTAGGTGTACCTTGATGCGTTTTCACGTTTCATGTACAACTCATACAAGTCGGTTGGAGCCCCTTGCTTCGTCCGGTCTTGCACGAGTGAACATGGCTGAGGCTTTGCGTGTGCTGCTGCCGCTTCGCTGGTTCGAGGGTGAAGGCTTTGGTTAGCCCAGGTTGCTCTGCGTTGCTTCGCATCACTTTGTGACGTGACCTGACCATGATTCAGAATCGGGAGGCTTATGAAATACCTCGCAACATAAAGAGAAGTATGAGAAAACAACCACCTCGCAGAAACATCCACAGGGTCACCATAATCACAATCCTCACTCTTGTCTTCATATGGGAGAACGTCCCGGACTGAGAGATTCTCGGTTTCCCGTAACCAAGCTCCAAGAAACCCTTCTGCTTTGAGGGTTTCTGGAAAGACGCCTACCCAGAACTGCCGGATGGTGCGACTCTCCGGTAAGTACGCATTGTCCTACATTACGACTTACAGAAATGTATAGAGAACCCGGGACAGTCCCTTCTGAATGTATACTCACACCGAAAACCGCAATCCAAACTATTGAGTGGCTGGCTGAAAAGGTGGAACTCTGGATTCAGTGCCAATCCGCTCAACCTGGCCGTTGCTCTCGCCATGAGCGGGCCGTGGTGTTGAGAACTGGCTTTTGGACGGTTTGAGGGTTTGTGCAGAGTGCCCTATAGCATGTTCTGTTCAATATTTTGGATGTTATCGCAAAAGGTAAGCATTCAAGAAGGGCTGATTTTGCTGATCTCGCTCCCTGCAGGCCTTTTTCCTGATAGAACTACTTTGAAGGGATTCTGGCTATTCAAACCTGACGTTTCTCGTGCAGTGGAGACAACCCATGAACGTGGGTCCAAGGGAGTCGTTAAGGAGCCGGGGGTTTGAACGAACGACGACTATGACAACAACATGAACACAAGCAGCACGAGAAAGACAACATGACCAGCAACGACGACGGCCGCGATACGGATTCCGACCAGGACATCCATCACCCCTGCAACCAACTCGGTCGCATGCACCACCACCACCACCACCACCACCACCACCACCACCACTGCTCCTGCTACCTTTTCCCAGTCACAGCTACTGAGCTACTGCTCATGCTCTTGGTGCCGCGGCAATACGGCGGCGAAAACTATAACCGCAGTAGCGGTCACGACGCCGACCATGATCACGAGAACGGCCACGGCCGTGGCCGGCGGCCAAGATCAAAGGAACAGCAACAGTATCAATGACAATACAGGTCAATGATGCTAATCTTCGACGATGGCAGCACCCACATTGGGCGCAAATGGTAGGGGCAATGAGAACGTTCATCGCACCAACAAGACAGATGTTAATGGCTGCAGTCTAGGGCAAAACGCCCGTGCCATGGTACTCATACAACTGACCTTTGCAACTGCATCGCCTGTGGCCGGTAACAGAAACGACTATAGCTTAAAGAGTAGACAACAGCGCGCAAAGCACCAACCAACAACAGCGGTAACAAGGTAATGCCACAGCCATGAATCCCTCTCACCAAAAAGGTCTCAATTTGTGGAACCAGCCATTCACAAAGGTGTTGTGACACTTGCGTCGCCAGAGCACAGGGCAACCTGAGTCCTAAACTCTGAAACACCGAAGCATTGGGAGATGGAATCACCCTGAGAAACTATGTTCATCTTTTTGCGGAGTCGGGGAGTCTCCGACCTGAAACCAGAAACCCCAAAAAAGCCGAAAGCCCAGTGCAACAACTGCCCAAGTTCCGCAAGGAAATTGTACGGCGGACATGCCCCTTATGTCGCGCAAACACAAAGTGCCACCTCCCCCCGAACAGCACTACACCGCTCCAAACCTTTTTTTGCATACCGACACACCTGACACTCCTAGGACCTCCTGCTACTACGACTTCTACTACTACTACTACTACTACTACTACTACTACGACCACTACTCCTACTAGCAGCAAGAAGTCGCCAAGTCGAGACCGGCTCACCCCAAGCCGAGCACCCCGTCGAACTCGAAGTGCTGAAATGGTTCCGTGGTCAAGCGCCGGGCCTTGTCTTAGCGAAACCCTAAGCCCCTGAACCCTAAATCCCTGTCCCTAAATCCCCAAACCCTCAAGTCCCTAAGCCCTAAATCCCTAAACCATAAATCCCTAAACCCTTAAGCCCCTAAACCCTCAAAGCCTAAAATCCCTAAGCCCTTAATCCCTAAACCCTTAAGTCCCTAAGCCCCTAAACCGTAAGGTTCGTTTAAGGCTACTCGAAGGGCTCCCTCAAGGGTGCCCCAGGGGGCTCCCTTACGGATTCTACGGAGCCTCAACTTTTGACATGGACTTGAATCTTAATGGTCCCTAAGCCACTATCGTGTCATTTGGGGTTTTCATTTCCGATTGGGTGTTTCACCCTCCGAGTCCTGCCGTGGAAAGAAAGCAAAAAAAGCACAAAAAACACCAATTATGTCATGCTTTGAAGCTGAGTTTTGTGGAGCCAACACACATGTTTTCATGCTTTGGGCACACACATACACCGAAATATTTGTGCATATTTTAAATGTTTTGCATGTTTTCCTCTGGTGTGCTCAACTGTCGTTTTGCCAAATCAAACTTGTTGTCAGCAAATCACATGGGAAACCGTTTTTTAACACCACACATCACACTCATGGAACAGTTTTGCAGCAGCTATGAACACGACCCTAAACTCTTAAACCCTAAGCCGACTCCCTAAATCCCAAGTCTTAAACTCTTTGGTTGCTAGGGCTTAGATGGTTTTGGGTGCAGGGATATTAGTCTTCGGGGTCATTCAGGGTGCCTCGGTGGGGGTTGAACAAGCCCCCTCTTGGCTTAGTGGGGTGATAGGGTTATTCAGGGTGCCTTGGTGGGGGTTGAACAAGCCCCCTCTTGGCTTAGGCAAGTAGTGGGGTTTTTAGGCAGGTGCTGGAGTTTTTCAGGGTGCCTTGGTGGGGGTTGAACAAGCCCCCTCTTGGCTTAGGCAGGTAGTGGGGTTTTTTGCAGGTGTTGAGTTGTTCAGGGTGCCTTGGTGGGGGTTGAACAAGCCCCCTCTTGGCTTAGGCAGGTAGTGGGGCTTTATGCAGGTCTTGAGTTGTTCAGGGTGCCTTGGTGGGGGTCGGCTCGGGTTTTGGGGTTGGGGTTTAGAGTGCTTGCCCAGAAGCCCGAAGCAAGACCCTAAATGCCCAAATTCTTTAACCCTGAACCCTAAACCCAAACCCCCGAAGCCCTACTCCCCTGAGCTCTGAACATGATGCCTCATCCTGAATTGTAAGGCTAAACTCCTCCATAGCAATAGTTGCCAAGCCCTCAATTTGCACATGCCATCGACCTTCACCTCAGCCCTGGTAACCCTGAACCCCTGAACCTTATGCCCGAAACCCCGAACCACATAAACCCTGAACCTGAGGCCCTGAACCCCTTGACCTTAAACCCTAGCGCCGCTAACCCTGTCGTTGCAGGCCTTTGAGCCCTAACCTTTACACCCTAAACCCCCAAGCCCTACACCTGTGGTGGCACAAGACTGCTTGCGCCCGACGACGAGGCATGGCATTCGCTTGCAACCGGTTGGGTTCTGTATTTTCTCACACAACCATGAATTGAAATGATTCTTAGTTGCAGGGTTCTGCTGCAAAAAAACAGGTTGCAACCAGTTGCGTTCTGTAACTTGTGGCAAATCAGATGACTTGAATACAGGTTTCTGTGGCAAAATACAGATTGCAACCAGTTGCGTTCTGTAACTTGTGGCAAAAACATCAATTCAGATGACTTGACTACAGGTTTGTGTGGCAAAAAACAGATTGCAACCAGTTGCGTTCTGTAACTTGTGGCAAAACCATCAATTCATATGACTTGAATAGAGGTTTCTGTGGCAAAATACAGATTGCAACCAGTTGCGTTCTGTAACTTGTGGCAAAAACATCAATTCAGATGACGGGAATACAGGTTTGTGTGGCAAAAAACAGATTGCAACCAGTTGCGTTCTGTAACTTGTGGCAAAACCATCAATTCAGATGACTTGAATACAGGTTTCTGTGGCAAAATACAGATTGCAACCAGTTGCGTTCTGTAACTTGTGGCAAAACCATCAATTCAGATGACTTGAATACAGGTTTCTGTGGCAAAACACAGATTGCAACCAGTTGCGTTCTGTAACTTGTGGCAAAACCATCATTTCAGATGACTTCAATACAGGCTTGTGTAGCTAAACACAGATTGCAACCAGTTGTGTTCTGTAGCTTCGTAGTAACAGTTGCGAGATCTAGGGCCGTTGAGATTGTCGGGTTTAGAGGTCAGGTTTAAGGGTTTCGGGCTAGTGCATCATGCATGTCACATCAGGCATGGCATGCCACATCATGTTCTGGTTCAGGGGTTTAGGGGTTCAAGGGTCACATCATACATGCCATTCCATGGCATATTCTGCTTCAGGGGTCTAGGGGTCGCAGCATACATGCCATAGCATGACATTTTGTGGTTTAGGGGTCACATCATGCATGTCATGCCATGTCATGTCATGTTCTGGTTTAGGGGTTTAGGGGTTGCATCATACATGCCATACCACGACATGTTGTGGTTTAGGGGTCACATCATGCATGTCATGCCACGACATGTTCTGGTTTAGGGGTTTAGGGGTTTAAGGGATCATACATGCCACCCCATGTTACTTTCTGCTTTAGGGGTTTAGATCATGCATGTCATGCCACGACATGTTGTGGTTTAGGGGTTACTTCACTCATGTCATGCCACGACATGTTCTGGTTTAGGGGTTTAGGGGTTTAAGGAATCATACATGCCATCCCATGTCACTTTCTGCTTTAGGGGTTTAGATCATGCATGTCATGCCACGACATGTTGTGGTTTAGGGGTTACTTCACTCATGTCATGCCACGACATGTTCTGGTTTAGGGGTTTAGGGGTTTAAGGAATCATACATGCCATCCCATGTCACTTTCTGCTTTAGGGGTTTAGATCATGCATGTCATGCCACGACATGTTGTGGTTTAGGGGTTACTTCACTCATGTCATGCCACGACATGTTCTGGTTTAGGGGTTTAGGGTTTAAGGGATCATACATGCCATCCCATGTTACTTTCTCGTTTAGGGGTTTAGATCATGCATGTCATGCCACGACATGTTGTGGTTTAGGGGTTACTTCACTCATGCCATGCCATGTCATGTTTTGGTTTGACATGTTGCGGTTTAGGGGTTACTTCAGTCATGTCATGCCATGTCATGTTTTGGTTTAGGGGTTCAGGGGCTTGGAGGTTTAGGGAGAGGGGGTTCATGGATCCTATGTACTCTGTGAAGCGGTCCCTCCAACACAAGTGCTCCAGGCGATTCAGCGGCTCGAGGGCTTCTTTGAGGACCTTGCCAAGGCATTGCACCTCCATAAGCAGGTCCACACCCTGTTGTCCAGACACACTCTTAGTCTTTTGCAACACTGCAATATCCGTCTCAGCACTATCCAAGCGCGAAAACACAGTGTTGAAGCGGGCTTCAAGCTCTCGGTAGGATAAAAGATTTTGGGGCTGCTGCCTTAAGATATCTCATGCTGAACATGCTGATTTGAGCAGCTTGCTGGCTAGATATGACGATGAAGCATCAACAAAAAGCTGTAGCTAGGAAAAGCAATGCGGCATGGATGCTTTGGTGCTCGGCAGTCTGTCGTTTGCATGGTGTGATTTCCCTACCAACAGAGATTTTCGGGCTCTTCACAAATCTCTGCACACGGGTTGGCCGCCGTGTGGGGTGCAGGTCCGGCTAGAAAGCACATGGGGTGTTGGGGCCAACTCGCAACGAGCCCGATGCGAATGACAGCGAGACGATGAGCTAATGTGCTCGCTGGCACCCCTGCTTATCTGGAGGCACGAGGTCATATCGTGCGGGGGCAGGGCCCACCCCGTGCCTATGGCCTCTTGCCGATAGACCGGAGTATCGTGCTGGTGGGAGGCTGTTGGGTTCCTGTGGGTCGTGGTGATGGCCCTACCGAAGGGGTGCCCGGCACATGACACAGGCACCTCTCACACCATTGGCCGGGTGTGGGGCAAGGGTCTTTGCACCGCTGGGGAATGTGGCTGCCTTGGGGCCAACCTGCCAGTGCCGGCAGATGACAGCAGGACGAATGGGCTAATGTGCCTGCTGGGGTGGCCACAGTCCTTGCTTGGCAGGTATCTGCTGAAGTGTGCAAGCCCTTTTGTACGGGAGGCCGTTGATAATCATAAGTGTTGTCTTTTCATGCTCATGATTTTGATGCTTGTGAGCCTTGACATTCTCAGCCCTACCTACACTGACTTCCCGGTTTGTGGGTTTTGGTCGGTGTGTTACCGTTGGCCGGGTGACAGGGCGGCCCAGGCACCTTGAAGCCAACGCCCCTTTCGAGGGGTATGACAGCGGGACGATGAGCTAAAGTGTCCGCTGGGGTGCTAATCTGCAGGCGGAAGGCAAGAAGAGGGGTGTCGTGACTCACGGGCCTGCGGTGCCCGCATTAAGGCGGTGTCAAATCCGTCGCCTGGGGTTGGGACCCGCACTGCAGGGCAAGGGCCAGGGAAGGGAGGCCTCTTACTGTGCATGCATCTTGGCTTTGGATCTTCATGCTTATTTCTGATCAATTTCATGACTTTTCAGCTATTGACAAAAGTTAACGATCTTCGGGATTGCAAACCTCTGGGTCGTGAAAACGGCCCTACCGAAGGGGTGCCCGGCACATGACACAGGCACCTCTCACACCATTGGCCGGGTGTGGGGCAAGGGTCTTTGCACCGCTGGGGAATGTGGCTGCCTTGGGGCCAACCTGCCAGTGCCGGCAGATGACAGCAGGACGAATGGGCTAATGTGCCTGCTGGGGTGGCCACAGTCCTCGCTTGGCAGGTATCTGCTGAAGTGTGCAAGCCCTTTTGTACGGGAGGCCGTTGATAATCATAAGTGTTGTCTTTTCATGCTCATGATTTTGATGCTTGTGAGCCCTGACATCGAATGAGCTCGTCAACCAAGACCTGGCCTAAAGCCACCAACCTAGGGGTGTCCCGTATTGCTTTGCCATGATCCTGTGCAGGTCTGGTGATGTGCTGGGGAGGAAACTACAGCTGGCAGGGGACTCGGCTTGCTTAAATCCGTTCCGAAGTGCTGTGCCAGCATGTCTTTGCAGGTATAGGAGGTTTAGATAGGGTTTAGCGCGTGGCCGTGTTGCCTTTGTTGCTCCAGCGGCTTCAGTTCATGATCAGACCAGCCATGAACCATGACATGCGCATGACCATGTGACCATGCATGCTACCAGCTGCCAGAATCCCTAGTTGCAGATCCCAAAGTTGCCCAAACGGCAACCCTAAACCCTAAATCCCCAAACAGAGTCTGAGTGCCGACACCCCTGAACCCTTAAAGCTTTAACCCCAAAACCAAAATCCTTACATACATTGCAGACTGGCATAACTTAATTCACGTTCGTGCTGGCAAGCATGGCTGGGAAGCAGGAGGTGATTGTAGCAAAGGCTGAACAGGACAGGCTTTGGCTAGTGTGTCTGGGTCAGGTGGAAGACTTGCCACACAAGGAGGCCAGGTGATCGGGACTTGGCTTGCTTGCTCCGCTAATTATGTTGCTGGCAACTTCTGTTGTCAGGAGAAAGAATGCTGTCCGAGTCCAGCGCAAGAATCATTGCACAACGAGGCCAGGTGAGTGATCGGGACTTGGCTTGCTTTCTCTGCTAATTCTGTTGGTGCCAACTTCTGTTATCAGGAGGAACCGAAGCAGGAGGAGATTGTAGACAAGGACGAGAAGGCGGGTGGTTGTGGGGTTGCTTTGGCTATGTTGTTGTCAGTGTGTCTGGGTCAGGTGGAAGACGACTTGCTACACAAGGAGGCCAGGTGATCGAGATATGGCTTGCTTGCGAATCTAATTATGTCGTTGGCACCTTCTGTTGTCAGGAGAAACAAGACTCTCCGACAACAGTGCACGAATCCTCGCACGATGAGGCCAGGTGATCGGGACTTGGCTTGCTTGCTCCGCTAATTCTGTTGGTGCCAACTTCTGTTCTCAGGAGGAACCGAAGCAGGAGGAGATGCCAACAAAGGGCGAGGAGGCCGGGTGGTTGTGTGTTGCTTTGGCTATGTTGTTGTCAGTGTGTATGGGTCAGGTGGAAGACTTGCCACACAAGGAGGCCAGGTGATCGGTCGGGACTTGGCTTGCTTGCTCTTCTAATTATGTTGGTGGCAACTTCTGTTGTCAGGAGCAGCCAATGACGCCGACCTCGCCAGTGCAGAAGGCGACAGAGACCAGGCTTGAAGTATGGGCTTGCTTCATTGTGCAGTTTTGGCTGCCAGGCGGTGCAGGATCCACCGGAAGAGAGGTGTTGGACTCAGAGTCGAATCCTATAGCTTACTTTAGGTGCCCTACAAATCCTAGTATTCAGAGCTCGGGGTTTGAGGATTCAGGGTTTCAAGGAGTCCCAGTGCCAGCTGAAGAAAATATGTAGGGCTAGGTGTTAAAAAGGTTTATTTCTTATTACCGGCTTTGGAATTTTGGGATTTGGGGTTGAGGTGGCAAGTTTAGGTCGTAAAAGCTTGTTTTGCTGGTGCTCATAGCTATGCTTTATTCGAAAACCCAAAGTCCGATATTGTGCCTTGTAGAAGTGCCTGTCGGGCACTGCAGAGCCTCTGAAGCGATGCATAGCGGTTCGGGGTTTAGGGTTTAGGGGTTTGGAGTCTAGAGGTTTCTAGGGTTTGGGGCTTGTAGGGTTTAGAGTTTAGTGGTAGAGCCTCGAATTTGGAAAGGTCGGAGCATCAAATGGAAGCAGCAATCGTAGAATACTAAGTCGAATCACAGAAGCCTGCAACCTCGTTAAACAGTCGAAGCCAACTACAGTCTTGCATCCTTGTCGCAACCCCTGCGATTGCTTTCTTGTATGCTCTAACTTGACCGAATTGGCACAAATGATTCATCACTTTGATTTTTCCCTCCTACCTAGCAAGGACAAAGCCCGCATTGCAGGGTAACTTAGGTCTGATAAGCAACTACTGCTAGAAAAGTGATTGAATCATGCGCTCTCGCTTCCACATCGGCCCAATCCTTAGGTCATCTTCCCTCGCACATTTGATTGCTTTGCATGATTTTCTTGAAACCTGCATCAACCAGCCCATGTGTACCCATACTTTGTGTATCTTTGTACCCCAGCCTCAACAGACATCATCCACTTATATTGTGGGAACAGGAGAATTGGGAGATATCTGTGCTTCGAGCTACTGCAATGACTTGTTGGGGATGTGAAAGGATAAGCCTTCAATCTCCCAACAAACTGGCCATGCTGGCGTTTGAGGTCACAAGCTTTTGTTGCGGGCTTGCAATCTGTCCCAAGAACAGACGATTGATGATGAGGTTGATTGCAGCTGAGTGGATGCGACACATGTGCCATCAGAATATTACTAGTTCCCCATGCTATCCTGGGCATGCATGTGGCGATGTGTGCTGTGCGCATGATATATGGGCGATCTGGACCCAAGCGCATGCGGTCAAATCTAGGCAGGGCTGTGGGAGCTACAGGTGTACACTAGGTCATTCGCTTTAACATGTGCGTTCTTGTGGCGCGAGCTTTCATGACGACTAATAGATTTCGGTATAGGAGACCGGGCAGATCGAATTGTGAATAGCGCTACCGAGAACATGACCTCCTCAGGAGCAAAAGCCGCAGAAGAACAAGGTCTCGATCAAGCCCCGGGCGAAGGCCTGGTATGGGATTTGCACACAAAGAACAGCCGAAATCAAACCTCGTCAGGAGCAGGAGTGGACGACGAAGGAGGTCTCCATCAAGCCCCGGGCGAAGGCCTGGTATGGGATTTGCACACAAAGAACAGCCGAAATCAAACCTGGTCAGGAGCAGGAGTCGACGAAGGAGGTCTCGATCAAGCCCCGGGCGAAGGCCTGGTATGGGATTTGCACACAAAGAACAGCCGAAATCAAACCTCGTCAGGAGCAGGAGTCGACGAAGGAGGTCTTCGACAAGCTCCAGGCGAAGGCCTGGTATGGAATTTGCACACAGAGCACATCCGAAATCAAACCTCGTCAGGAACAGGAGTCGACGACGAAGGAGGTCTTCGACAAGCTCCAGGCGAAGGCCTGGTATGGGATTTGCACACAGAGCACAGCCGAAATCAATCCTCGTCAGGAGCAGGAGTCGACGACGAAGGAGGTCTTCGACAAGCTCCAGGCCAAGGCCTGGTATGGGATTTGCACCTAGAGCACAGCCGAAATCAAATTTCGTCAAGAGCAGGAGTCGACGAAGGAGGTCGACGAGGAGCCCCAGGCTGAGGCCTGGAGCTCAGTTGCACACAGAGATGAAGCCTCGGAGCATACATGACCTGGTCAGGGGTGCTCTGCCTGCACAGTGGCCGCCGCGGCTGTGGCTGGGGGCGGCTCCATGGAGCCGGGTGTCGCCTTTCGACACCAATCCAGATGCTGCAGGTCCTGCAGATGGTGAGAGGCAGGGGTGATGTTAGGTTCAGAGATTCAGCCTTGCACCCAGACTTGTTCAGGCCACATGTGGCGGATGTACAAGTCAAGGAAGATGATGAACATCCGCCGGACGGACAAAGGCAGGGGTGACGTTGGGTTCAAAGATTCAGCCTTCATGGCTGCACTCTCATTTTGTTCAGGCCAGGTGCGGCGGAAGGACAAGTTGTCAAGGAGGATGAACATCAGCCGCGCGAACCAAGGCAGGGGTGCTAATGGGCTCAGCCTTCATGGGTGCACTCTGAGTCTGGTCAGGCCAGATGAGTCTGAGGTGGCTGCAAAAAGGCAGGGGTGATGTTGGGCTCAGTTATGGGTGCACCCAGACTTGTTCAGGCCAGATGAGGTGGCGGATGGACAAGTGAAGGAAGATGAACATCAGCTGGACGGACAAAGGCAGGGGTGACGTTGGGTTCAAAGATTCAGCCTTCATGGGTGCACCCAGACTTGTTCAGGCCAGATGAGGTGGCGGATGGCCTGTTGAAGGAGGATGAACATGAGCCGGACGGACGAAGGCACGGGTGACATTGGATTCAGCCTTCATGGTTGCACCCAGACTTGTTCAGGCCAGATGTGGCGGTGGATGGACAAGTCCAGGAGGACGAACATCAGCCGGCTGGACCAAGGCAGGGGTGACGTTGGGTTCAGAGATTCAGCCTTCAAGAGGTGCACTCTGATTTTGGTCAGGCAAGATGAGTCGGCCAATGGACAAGTGAAGGAGGATGAGCCGGCTGGACCAAGGCAGGGGTGACGTTGGGTTCAGAGATTCAGCCTTCAAAAGGTGCACTCTGATTTTGGTCAGGCAAGATGAGTCGGCAGATGGACAAGTGAAGGAGGATGAGCCGGCTGGACCAAGGCAGGGGTGATGTTGGGTTCAGAGATTCAGCCTTCAAAAGGTGCACTCTGATTTTGGTCAGGCAAGATGAGGCGGCCAATGGACAAGAGAAGGAAGAAGAACATCAGCCGGCTGGACCAAGGCAGGGGTGACGTTGGGTTCAGAGATTCAGCCTTCAAAAGGTGCACTCTGATTTTGGTCAGGCAAGATGAGTCGGCAGATGGACAAGTGAAGGAGGATGAGCCGGCTGGACCAAGGCAGGGGTGATGTTGGGTTCAGAGATTCAGCCTTCAAAAGGTGCACTCTGATTTTGGTCAGGCAAGATGAGTCGGCCAATGGACAAGAGAAGGAAGAAGAACATCAGCCGGCTGGACCAAGGCAGGGGCGATGTTGGGTTCAGAGATTCAGCCTTCATAGGTGCACTCTGATTTTGGTCAGGCCAGATGAGTCGGCCAATGGACAAGAGAAGGAGGATGAGCCGGCTGGACCAAGGCAGGGGTGACGTTGGGTTCAGAGATTCAGCCTTCAAAAGGTGCACTCTGATTTTGGTCAGGCAAGATGAGTCGGCCAATGGAGAAGAGAAGGAAGAAGAACATCAGCCGGCTGGACCAAGGCAGGGGCGATGTTGGGTTCAGAGATTCAGCCTTCATAGGTGCACTCTGATTTTGGTCAGGCCAGATCAGTCGGCAGATCTGGCAAGGCTGGCAATTCGGAGCCGGATTTTCGCGGTCGTCATGTATCATGTCATGTCATGCATGTTGTGCCATGCCACGGTTCCGGTTGAAGCCTCAGGGTTGTAGAGTTTTTGAACTTAGGTTTCATGCCTTCATGTACATGCATGTCATGCCATGTTATGGTTTAAGGGTTTAGGGGTTTAGTTTAGGGCTGAGGGTTGGAAAGCTGTATTGAACAAATATCGTTAGACCTGCACAGGCCGCGACCGAAACACGTTGTGGTGCCGCCGAGGCTCGGGCCTAGACCCTAAACCCTCGGCCCGAACCCGAAACCCTGAACCATACACCCTAAACCCTAAACCGATGCGGCCAGGACTGGAAAGGGGACCTTCTTCCGCCATTTTGGCATTGTCGCTCCCCCACCACCTCCTGTCCGGCCGCATTGAAGCGGAGGAGAAAAAACGGTCCAGCTGTGCCTGTGACTTGCGATTTCAGACACCTGACTGCTCACCATCATGCTGGCCAAGGTGCAGGGATGAAGCAGTGGCAGGCAAGCTGCTGCCTGTCGTCTGATCTGTGCATTGTGGTCTAGTGTGTGTGTGTGTGTGTGTGTGTGTGTGTGTGTGTGTGTGTGTGTGTGTGTGTGTGCAGGCTGTGAGCTGCTTCTCCGACAGCAACCTCCACTGCTTGTTCATATGCAGTTGACAGTGGGGGCCATGTGCAGCTGAGCATCACCAGTCCTTGCAGTGCATATGGCTCCCAGCGCTTCAGAGCATGACATGTGGGAACAATTCACGATGGACGAGAGCCACCGAGGCACCAGCATCAGCAGCAGCACTGGGACAAAACGCTGGCAAAAACACAGGCAAAAGCACCACCATCACAGCATCAGCTCTGAGCACACACACACACACACTGGGACACTGGGACACTTCGCCCTCCGGACGCCTCGCACAGCCATGGGAAAGAAGAAGAACAAGTCAGGAGATCAACGTGCGAAGAAGCCGGCGTACCAGAGGCGGCTCACGGATCACCTCCGTGAACAAAGAGAGGTGCCTTTGGCTGGCTCTCGTGTGCTTGCCTTTTTTTGTGGTGATGACAGAGCCGAGGCAGCCGAGTCGGCCCAGAATGCAGCTTCGGTTGCATTCGGAATTCTAGATGTTCTTTGCGGCCATGACAGAGCCCAGGCAGCCGAGTTGGCTGCGAATGCGCCTTCGGCTGCATTCGGAGTTCTAGATATTCTTGAACCCTTTTCCACACCCACCGAGGAAGCTGAAGACAGAGCGCGGCTGGCTGAAGTGGAGAAGCGTGCAGCCTCGGCTGCACTAAGCCTCGGTCATTGAAGATGTCTCGCTCGAGTTTCTGTTCTAGAGCTACTGAGGTCGCAGACGAGAAAGTTCGTACTGCCGAAGCAGAGAAGAATGCAGCTAAGACTGCATTCCAGGATGTCTGACTCTACCTTCCTTATTGCAGCCACTCAGGCCGCAGACGAGAAAGCTCGAGCCACCCAGGCCGACAAGAACGCAGCTTCGACTGCACTCAGGCGGATTTGATCGTTCAATGACTCTAGATTCCTGTCTTGCAGCCACTGAGGCTGCCGAGTTCAGAGCTCGGGCAGCGGAGTTGGAGAAGAATGCAACTTCGACCGCATTCAAGGATGCATGACTGTAGCTTGTTTTTGCAGCCACTCAGGCCGCAGTTTGGAAAGCTCGCCGGGCCGAAGCAGAGAAGACTGCAGCTTGGGCAGAACTTCGACTGCAGTTAAGGGGAATTGATCGTTCAACGACTCTAGATTCTTGTCTTGCAGCCACTGAGGCTGCCGAGCAGAGAGTTCGGGCTGCGGAATTCGAGAAGAATGCAACTTCGACTGCATTCGAGGATTGGAGGATGCATGACTGTAGCTTCTTTTTGCAGCCACTCAGGCTGCAGACGAGAGAGCTCGCCGGGCCGAAGTGGAAAAGACTGCAGCTTCGGCAGCGTTCGGAAGAGCCCCAATGCTCCCAACACACTTTAAGAGCCGTTTGCAGCCACTGAGGCTGCTGATCAGAGAGCACACCTGGCAGACAACAGAGCAAGGTCTTCAGCTGATGTTGCAACGGTTCCTTGACCAGCAGTACGGCTGTGTGCCATGGCAGGAAGGGTTGCAGGGGCATCTGTGGGTAGATCAGGTTCGCAGCAAGGAGATGGCACTGGCTCCAGACCAGGCTATGGCTCGAGCTCAGGCTTCTTGTCCATGGTCAGTTGTCAGTGAATTTATGTTGGCTACACATTGATTGAGCTGAGGCACTTCTGCAGGAGATGCAGGGGATACAGCCTTCAGCCTCCTCGGGCATTCATGTCCAGTTCCTCAACGACTTGATGCGATCCCACGGAAGCGTGCTGGAGGCCTTCGTGCTTCGTGGAGGCCTCAAGCTCTTGGTCAAGTGGATACGACACATGGCTGCAGAAAGTTCATATTCCCAGGAGGTTTCCTCACATTTGCATCTCATTGCAACCCAGGACAGCGCAGTGGCAGCAGAAGTGCTGCGCTTGCTGTGCTAAATGTAGTCCCCAAGCACTGCTTCGAGATGCTGGCAGTCAAGGGGATGGCTGAGCTGCAGAAGCTGATAACGGCGATCTTCATCCAGGACGACCACGACCAGACTGGGGATGCTGCCTTTGCCTTGCTCAGCAGGTGGCACAGGGAGAAGCTCATTTCAGAGATGCCTGCTGTGAAAGAGCGAGTGGAGCATGCGACGGCGGTTGCCGTTGCTGAAGCTGCTCAGCTTCATATTTCCGGCATGTTTGCAAAGCTTCGAACCATGTTCACAAGTCAAGAGACGAGGCAGCCAAAAAAAAAAGGATCTTGAAGGAACAGCAGGCTGAGGCTGCTCGGCTTCATAGATCTTCTACCGGAGGGTGGTAGGGAGCTAGCCGACATCTTATTTTCACAAAGAGGCGACTGACGAAAACTCGAGGAGAAGCGCCAGCAACAGCTCCGGAAACGTGCCAGGGCTGCTCCTCGCCTTCATAGACACAGCATGTGTGCAGTCTGCAATTGCTGCCTCCACCTAGGCAGCTGGTTCGGCGGGCAGTGCTGCCAAGAAGTCCAAGGCTTCAGTTGTACATCTTGCTGATATGCAGCCATCCATCCAGCCGAGTGGCACTTTGCAGAAGTCGAGCTCGAGCTCTAGCACTTCGAGCTCATGCTCTTTGCTTGGAGATGCAGCGAAGTCGAAGGCCTGAAGTTTCGATCTTCCACAAAATCAGATCACTTCCCTTGAGTCTTGTTCTGCAGGAGTCGGCCAGCAGCACTTGAAGCTCCAGCTTCTGAGTTGTGCGAGGGAAAAGGTAGCCCCTGTGTGCCATTTTGCATGCCTTCGAGCCCATGCTGCTACTACTTCCGAGTTGCCTTCCAAAGAGGTACAGGACATGTCACTCCAGCCAGGCACTCGGTGAACAAGCCAGGGGTTTGGGATGTGTATGCACATCATGCCATGTTTCGGATTTTTTTGACACTCACACTCGGACAAGCCTGGCAAGGTCTGTAGATAGAGGTTCGACGAAACTACCTGGTCTTCCTGAGTTGTAGGTGTCACAAACTCAGGTTGCTGTCAGACGAGATCCGAGAAAGGCCTAGCAGCAAGTGTACAAGCATAACACGTGATCGCAACTGACAGCAGTCCCTCAAAGCGCAAACGCTAAACCAATTAAACCCCACGACCTAGTTGGGCTCTCTGAGGGACCAGTGAAACACAGACTGGTAACTAGTGGTACACTCCTCAACCGGCGATTATCATAACACCATGCTGTTCCCATGCAGAAAGAAAGGTGTTGCTGGCTCCATGCACATAGCAGCTTGCAGGACGGTGGCAAATGTCTTCTTATGTCTGGGCAGGTCACGGCTAAACAGTTTGTGTAAATTCATCTCCAGAGTATCCAGAAGCACTCTCCCATGCAGAAGCATGCAGATACAGGCAGACGCAGGCATCCGACCTCACATGTCTGTCGGTAGTATACATCGGCCTAGGCCTCGAAACATCCAATCGTCATGCAGAATATGTATTCCCAAAGTCGCATTCGTGTTGTAAGGACCAAATATGTAGGCAGTCCCATAACGGATTGCGGGCATGCAGACTCCCATGCAGACTTCCAATGAATAACCATGCAGTGCAGCGAAATCAAGAGGTCCCATGCATAGTTTCCATGCTCAGGCCCAACCCATCAGAGGGAAGAGTATATTCCAGAATTCATCCATGCAGTCAGCGAGCATGCAGACTCCCATGCAGACTTCCGATGAATAACCATGCAGTGCAGCGAAATCAAAAGGTTCCATGCATAGTTTCCATGCACAGGCCCAAACCATCAGAGGGAAGAGTATATTCCAGAATTCATCGATGCAGTCAGCCGTTCCACAAGTGTCCCACGTTGTCCATGGGGGTTCATTTTCACCATGCAAGCACATAGAGTCAAGCAGCAGGATAAGCAAGAAATCCACCATGCAGGCCAACGGATGTCAGCTTTGCCCACGCAGGTACTTGTACCAAAGTTCAGAAAAATCTTTCAGGTCCAGCCCTGGCAACATGCTCCTTCTGTATCATGCAGGAAAATGCACTGGAGTGCCATCCAAATTCGCTGGAATGCTATCCAAATTGGCGACCAAGAGAGCTTGGTAGCCCTGAGCCAAAGGCTTTAGCGACTTTCAACTCCGTATTTGGTGGTCCCGTGGTGTCCGTGCCAAAGCAGCATCCACATACAGGTACCATGTACGGGCACGAATGCGTGCATACGTATCATGAAGGTCCATATAGAACTCCGCTGGCACTTTCCGTGCTGTCCTGAAGTGCAATTGCAAGATTTCATCGCATCTCTGCGCCAGACGCCTCCAGTAAGCAGCAACCAGCGGGAGCAGGCTCAGGTGCTCCATCCCAGGAGTGCTCCGGATGTCATCCAGAAAGCCCAATATATTCTGGGCAAACAGTCTCGGGTTCGCCGAGTCCTCCATGGTCTCGACAAATTCCTGAATTCCGATGCCATCATCCATCCATGCAGGCAGGCGTCTGCTGAGGCCAAAGGTCATGGCACAACGAATGAAGGTGAAACTAAGGTTCAGTATGTCCGGGGTCATGCTTAAGTAGAGGTTATCAAGGTAGGCAAGGGAACTACACTAGCAGTAGGATGAATAGGTGCAGAAAGGAACCCCAGCAGGCAGTCAGCAGCATCCATCATCAGTTCGTCAGTGTTTTGCACACATCAACGATTTCTGGGTTTGTGAGCTTGGGGTGTTACTACGCCTCCTGACTGTCCATGACCTCGATCACGTCGTGGCAGTCCTTTCGAGAGGGCTGAAGCTGCAGGAATTCCTGTAGCGTGAGCTGCTTTAACCTGGGAGTTTCTTCGAGGGCTTCTTTGAGGTCGGTTTTTGAATTGATACGAAAGCCAAGATCGAGCAATTGGTCAAGGACTTCTGAGCTGAGGGACCCTAGATTGATGGTGTTAAATGCAACTAAGACAACCCGTTGTCGGGGATCAATGTGGGGAGGTACATATCCAGCATGAAGGCATTTCCGGGCATTCAGCAGATAGGGTGTGTCAATGGACACAACTCGTCCTTTGATGCGGGTTCCCAAGTGCTCCATGACAACATCCCCACAGGAATCCTGTACCCAGAGGCCTGCTCCTGGTAACGGCGGTGAAATTTGCATCACAAGGGACTGATTGCCTCCATTATTGGTATCTCGGTGAGGCCTTGACTTGCATCCCCTGAAGAGAATACAGCAAGTAAACCTAAACCTCGGGGCCACAAACGCGATCATTTTAGTAATCACAAGGGTCGTGAAGGGCATCTCAATCGAAAAACTGAACAGACACTTAGAGTTACGCGGGTTGGACCCAGTGCCGAAATATCGTGTCCCGTCTTTGGCCCCTCTTCTCAAGTAAGTGTTCGGGATCATGTTGAAAAGATTGAAGACATCCCTTGGGGTAGGAGGTTTAGGGTGCCGGAGGAGGAGAAGGGCACGATACTCAATTGGTTTGAGGAGTGGGTCGGCGCTCAGGGCAAAGGGTGGATCAAGGGGAAGTGTCTGCATAGAACTCAAAGGAAGGTAAGGGGAATATCCCGTATTCTCAACCTCAAACCCAACAACTTGCGGGGTTTAGGATGTGCATGCAGAGCATGGCATGTTAGGGTCTAGTGCTTTAGGGCTTCTGGTCGGACTTTTGTGCCTGCCCTGCCCCTGCCCCTTCCTCTGCCCCTGCCTAAAGGGGCTGCTTGGATGGTGTCTGTGTGTGCAGCCGAAGGTGCCTCGAAAAAGTAGCGAACCAGAGCTTCCTGCCACCAAGAAGTGCCATGGCCCGCTCTCGCACACCAACTCGCCAGCGAGGCACAGGAGCCAGGGTCGTGGAAGGCAGCAACACCGAGAGCTCAACGGTCGTGGAAGGCAGCAACACCGAGAACTCAACAAATCAGCAGATTCGGGACCGGTCTCGCAGTCCACGTGCTTCCTGGCAAGAGTGGCGATGGTGCTGGAAACACACGAGGGGCGAATCCGGCCAAAGCATCTGGTGGTGGTTGTGGTTTCGTATATGAGCCGGGATGGATCGCCTGCACGAGGCTACGGCATGCAGACCAGCCACTAGCCAGTAGTTGATTGGCTTGCTGATTGGCTTGGTCGTTTTGTTTTGGAAGGCATCCAAGAGTAGTTGGGTTCATAGCAGGTTTTTGGTCCAGGTGTTCAGAATGCAGCAGAAGCTCTGGAGCTTTCCGAAGTGTTGTTTTGTAGTTTCAAAAGCCTTGCAGAGGCTCCTGAGACTCAGAGAGGCTCGCAGCTATGAAGCTTGCGAGCTGCTTACCTTTCCCGTTTTCGTTGGGACGAATTCATGCGTATCGGAGCAAAAGAAGCTTTCGTTGTCTGCACCCTGGAGCCGAAGCCCCGTCGAAACCCCACCAAGTTTTGAAGCCTTTGCTATAAGGCAGTCCCACTCACTTTGCAGCCAAGGCGCTTCAATCGATCTCGGATGTCATCCTGAGCTTTGGGCTGATTTATAAAGGGTACAGGATTACAGTTGTCAGGTCGTGGACGAAGCCAGCGAAAAGCCCAAGCAGATCCGAATGTTGGCTTTTTCTTGCTCGAAGGGTCTGCGCTTGGGGTTCTGTGCACTACCTGTCGTCCTCGACAGACGATTCACTGCTGATGCTGCAGTCCTCGTCCCTTCTAGAGCCGAGGACCAGCGTTGATGCATCCGATGCACTGCGATGAATTTTGCGCGAAGGAGATCTGGCATGTGCTTGGGCCTGCACTTTTGAACTGGACTGGATTTTGTCCTTCCCTAGAATCTCCATGACCCTTCGTTTCATATTGGACACCTCGCGCTCCGAACTCTTGCCCTGCTCATCATCCTCCTCCGGCAGCTCCCTCTTTACTGCAACAGGCCGGTCGTCTGGATCCTTGTTGTCATCAATCCCAAGCTTTTCCGAGGACTGTGCAGAGGCTGCATTTGCTTCTGCCTTCTGCTTCGATGACGGCTTCATGGCAGCACACAGAACGGCTGTGTATTCTTGAGCCTGAATTGAACGGGCATGCTGCACTGCTGTTTTGCTGTAACATACCCAGACAAGTGCAATATAATGAAGCCCCAGGCTCCCCCTGGCTTTTCATAACCACATCCTTGGACCGGAGGATGTAGTAGCAGCACTCCGGAAGTCCGGCCTAGGATGTCCTGGTGCGGCCTCCAGGCTCCTCCACATGGTTGCATGCATGTCATATCATGTTGGGGTTTAGGGATTTAGGTCTTCTGGTCGCGGTCTTGTAGGTTTAGGGTGTAGATCATGTGCGTGCACACCATGCCATGTTTGGGTTTAGGGTTTAGGGGTTTGGGTGTTTCGGTTTAGGCTTTAGGGGTCTCGGATGTGCATGCACAGCATGGCATGTTAGGTTCTAGTGATTTTAGTGCTTTAGGGCTTCTGGTCGGACTTTTGTGGGTTTTGGGTTTAGATCATGTGTGTCTGCATGCCATGTCATGTTTCGGTTTAGGGTTTCGGGGTTTAGGATGTGCATTACACACATCATGCCATGGGATTTGTGTGTAAATCCTGAACCCTGAACTCTAATCCCTAAAATGCTCCAGCCGGTCTCGGGATTTAGTTATAGAAGTGCAAAAACAATTGAGGATTTTGAGTTCGGTTGGAACATGTTCTGAGAAGTGCTCTGGTACCCTTATCCCCTTTTTGGGGACCCCACCTTTAAGGCTTAAAGCACACAATCAAAAAGAGTGCCCTTATTCTAAACCCATTGCCTAACCCCGAAACCCTAAACCATCCTAAACCCCTAACGATACCCCGAGCCCTTGAAACCACACAACCATAAACCCTAAACCCCAAATCCCCGGGTTTAGGGTAGGGTTGCCATGTCATGTCAGGCCATGTTCCACTTGTGGTTTAGGGATTCCGGTTTAAGGGGTTAGGATAGTTGTGTCTTCTCGAAGTGCATGGCTTTGCTTGGAGATTAAGTTAGACCAAAGGAACGTGTCGAGTTCCGGACCCATGTGAAAACAGTCTTGGCCGGGGCCTCGCATTTCTGATCTTCAGCAGTCTATCTCTTCTTCGAGTGCAGCATCCGCGCTGAGCTCTTCAAAAGCACGATTGCATGTTGAGCTGATATGGTCTGGGTAGTGTTTTGCTCAAGTGAGATCAATTTTGGACGGCTTCCAAGTGTTTGCATTTTGCAAGCATGATCGCTGAAGGCGTGATGGAGGCCTTCATGAACGGCAAAAGGAAGGCATCGTCCCCGCAGCAAGCTTCGCGACAGATCAGGTTCACAATGCAGATGCCTTCGACTCCTTCCTCGGAGTATTCCTGCACTCCAGAAAAAAAGCAGAAGAAGTCTGATGGTGTTGCATTGCAAGAGCTGGATGCAGCATCCCCTGGCATGGCTGGAGACTCGATGGGTGCGGAGAATGGGCTTGGCCCTTTCTTGTCGGCCCCCGTGGCGCGGCCGCTTTTTCCGTCATCGGCCTTTGGCACTGCTGGCTCTGTGAAGGTCTTTGCGACCAAGGACACGGCCGCTGATGAGGAGAAGCCTCGCAAGTTGCCGCCAGCAGATCCTCTGGAGCAACAGGCAGGAGAGTCTCAGCAGACTCAGCTTGATGAGGAGAAGCCTTGGAAGCTGCCTTCAGCAGATCCTCTGAAGCAACAGGAAGGAGAGTCTCAGCAGCCTCAGCAGACTCAGCTCGATGAGGAGAAGCCTTGCAAGCTGATGCCAGCAGATCCTCTGGAGCTTGATGAGGAGCAGCCTCAGAAGTTGCCTTCAGCAGAGTCTCTGGAGCAGGAGGAAGGAGAGTCTCAGCAGCCTGAGACTCAGCTTGATGAGGAGAAGCTTCACAAGTTGCCTGCAGCAGAGTCTCTGGAGCAGGAGGAAGGAGATTCTGCAGCAGTTCCGTTGGAGCAGCCGGGAGGAGTCATTTGCGAGCCTGAGAAGAAGCTTGATGGGGAGAAGCAGGAGAAGCATCGGAAGTTGCCTTCAGCAGATCCTCTGGAGCAGCAGATGGAGAAGAAACCCTTGCCTGCTGACCTCGAGGCTGCCCTGGCCGAGTTGCGCACTTTCCTTCCTGTGCCAGACTACATTGCAGAGCAGAAGTCAAAGACGCTCGGCATCTTTGGCCCCAAAGCTTAAATCGCAAACTGCGTAAAGCCTACTTGCACTAAGTGGTAAACCCGAAACCCTGAACCTTTGTTGACATTGGTTTCCTCAGGTCCTGGACAGTCTATCTGCCGAAGTGTGCTCCAATACAGGTGCTCTTTTCCAAGAAAGCGTTCTATGTGACCAGCCTGGCGACATGTCACAAGGGCAAGGCAGGCAGCAAAACCAAAGCAACATGAAGCAAGTAAGCACCGTTCATTGCAGTCCTGATGTTTTGTGCAGGTTAAGACGAACTCCAGCGGAGCGATCCATCTTGGCTGGGGTAGGTTCCAGAACTTGCGCAAGGCATGGGCTGAGGCAGTGCGGCTGGGCACAGAGTGATTTCCGAGAGCAAGCATTGTGTGCCACAATGCTTTGATGTGGCTTGTAGGTTTGCTGAGCACAGCAGAGGATGCAGATGACAATCCAAATTATCGGGGAACTTTGCAGCCCAAGGATCATCTGCTTGGATTTTAAACCCCCAAGCTTCAACCGAAGCTGAGCTCAGCAAGGGGTGTTGTGCACTGTCGGCCCAGGGCCACCTCGGTGTACACAGGGGAGTGGACTGTGCAGCTCTCACCTCTTGTATAGAAAATGCATGGGTCCTGAAGCCGAGTATCCGAATTATAGGCCGTCTAGTTGGACCTTAGACACCTGCTCGACAACGGACGTTGTGCACTTCCAGGGCCACATGCATGCACAAGGGGTGAGTGGACTGTAGAGCCCTCACATCTATCGTGCCAGACGAGCAGCAGAGACAAGATGCCTTTCTGCAGAGATCTTGCAATGTACCCAGGTTGAGCTACTTGCGATCTGTCCAAGTTTTCTGGTCTCCGAGGTCAGACCGCCCGTGGGCACCCATCGGTGGCTCAGCAAGACCGCCATGTTTATCAAAGCCTGCAGTCTGAGAGTGCACACAGTTTGCTTTGCTGACTTCATGAGGCATGTGCCTTTTGTCAATACTTGAAGTGTGTGATGCTTTGGCTTCCTCGAAGATTCTTTCGGCTTGGAGTGTAAGCCTCCCTTTTGGGAGCGGCTTGGACTGCATTGGCAGTAATTTCCGGAGCCATGGCCGACACAGGTTGTGCACTCTTGAAGCAGTGGATGCTGGCAGAGATGGACCAGGTGCAGAACGAGTCTGGCCTGCAGTAGAGTTTCGAGGGATAGAAGACCAAAGCGTGAAAGCAGAAGCTGCAACTTCAGCCAAGGAGCTTGGCCAGAGCAAGGCATCCTTGAGGGATTACATCGATGGCTTGCACTGCCGCTCCCCGGATGCTGCAGCCGAGCTGGAGCATGTCTCCAGGGCTGTGTTTGGTTACCCTTGTGTGG
>CAJNDT010004635.1:47320-227320 GCA_905221615.1 Symbiodinium sp. CCMP2592
TGTCATGCCATGTCATGTTTTGGTTTAGGGGTTCAGGGGCTTGGAGTTTAGGGAGAGGGGGTTCATGGATCCTATGTACTCTGTGAAGCTGTCCCTCCAACACAAGTGCTCCAGGCGATTCAGCGGCTCGAGGGCTTCTTTGAGGACCTTGCCAAGGCATTGCACCTCCATAAGCAGGTCCACACCCTGTTGTCCAGACACACTCTTAGTCTTTTGCAACACTGCAATATCCGTCTCAGCACTATCCAAGCGCGAAAACACAGTGTTGAAGCGGGCTTCAAGCTCTCGGTAGGATAAAAGATTTTGGGGCTGCTGCCTTAAGATATCTCATGCTGAACATGCTGATTTGAGCAGCTTGCTGGCTAGATATGACGATGAAGCATCAACAAAAAGCTGTAGCTAGGAAAAGCAATGCTGCATGGATGCTTTGGTGCTCGGCAGTCTGTCGTTTGCATGGTGTGATTTCCCTACCAACAGAGATTTTCGGGCTCTTCACAAATCTCTGCACACGGGTTGGCCGCCGTGTGGGGTGCAGGTCCGGCTAGAAAGCACATGGGGTGTTGGGGCCAACTCGCAACGAGCCCGATGCGAATGACAGCGAGACGATGAGCTAATGTGCTCGCTGGCACCCCTGCTTATCTGGAGGCACGAGGTCATATCGTGCGGGGGCAGGGCCCACCCCGTGCCTATGGCCTCTTGCCGATAGACCGGAGGATCGTGCTGGTGGGAGGCTGTTGGGTTCCTGTGGGTCGTGGTGATGGCCCTACCGAAGGGGTGCCCGGCACATGACACAGGCACCTCTCACACCATTGGCCGGGTGTGGGGCAAGGGTCTTTGCACCGCTGGGGAATGTGGCTGCCTTGGGGCCAACCTGCCAGTGCCGGCAGATGACAGCAGGACGAATGGGCTAATGTGCCTGCTGGGGTGGCCACAGTCCTTGCTTGGCAGGTATCTGCTGAAGTGTGCAAGCCCTTTTGTACGGGAGGCCGTTGATAATCATAAGTGTTGTCTTTTCATGCTCATGATTTTGATGCTTGTGAGCCTTGACATTCTCAGCCCTACCTACACTGACTTCCCGGTTTGTGGGTTTTGGTCGGTGTGTTACCGTTGGCCGGGTGACAGGGCGGCCCAGGCACCTTGAAGCCAACGCCCCTTTCGAGGGGTATGACAGCGGGACGATGAGCTAAAGTGTCCGCTGGGGTGCTAATCTGCAGGCGGAAGGCAAGAAGAGGGGTGTCGTGACTCACGGGCCTGCGGTGCCCGCATTAAGGCGGTGTCAAATCCGTCGCCTGGGGTTGGGACCCGCACTGCAGGGCAAGGGCCAGGGAAGGGAGGCCTCTTACTGTGCATGCATCTTGGCTTTGGATCTTCATGCTTATTTCTGATCAATTTCATGACTTTTCAGCTATTGACAAAAGTTAACGATCTTCGGGATTGCAAACCTCTGGGTCGTGAAAACGGCCCTACCGAAGGGGTGCCCGGCACATGACACAGGCACCTCTCACACCATTGGCCGGGTGTGGGGCAAGGGTCTTTGCACCGCTGGGGAATGTGGCTGCCTTGGGGCCAACCTGCCAGTGCCGGCAGATGACAGCAGGACGAATGGGCTAATGTGCCTGCTGGAGTGGCCACAGTCCTCGCTTGGCAGGTATCTGCTGAAGTGTGCAAGCCCTTTTGTACGGGAGGCCGTTGATAATCATAAGTGTTGTCTTTTCATGCTCATGATTTTGATGCTTGTGAGCCCTGACATCGAATGAGCTCGTCAACCAAGACCTGGCCTAAAGCCACCAACCTAGGGGTGTCCCGTATTGCTTTGCCATGATCCTGTGCAGGTCTGGTGATGTGCTGGGGAGGAAACTACAGCTGGCAGGGGACTCGGCTTGCTTAAATCCGTTCCGAAGTGCTGTGCCAGCATGTCTTTGCAGGTATTCGAGGTTTAGATAGGGTTTAGCGCGTGGCCGTGTTGCCTTTGTTGCTCCAGCGGCTTCAGTTCATGATCAGACCAGCCATGAACCATGACATGCGCATGACCATGTGACCATGCATGCTACCAGCTGCCAGAATCCCTAGTTGCAGATCCCAAAGTTGCCCAAACGGCAACCCTAAACCCTAAATCCCCAAACAGAGTCTGAGTGCCGACACCCCTGAACCCTTAAAGCTTTAACCCCAAAACCAAAATCCTTACATACATTGCAGACTGGCATAACTTAATTCACGTTCGTGCTGGCAAGCATGGCTGGGAAGCAGGAGGTGATTGTAGCAAAGGCTGAACAGGACAGGCTTTGGCTAGTGTGTCTGGGTCAGGTGGAAGACGTGCCACACAAGGAGGCCAGGTGATCGGGACTTGGCTTGCTTGCTCCGCTAATTATGTTGCTGGCAACTTCTGTTGTCAGGAGAAAGAATGCTGTCCGAGTCCAGCGCAAGAATCATTGCACAACGAGGCCAGGTGAGTGATCGGGACTTGGCTTGCTTTCTCTGCTAATTCTGTTGGTGCCAACTTCTGTTATCAGGAGGAACCGAAGCAGGAGGAGATTGTAGCCAAGGACGAGAAGGCCGGGTGGTTGTGGGTTGCTTTGGCTATGTTGTTGTCAGTGTGTCTGGGTCAGGTGGAAGACGACTTGCTACACAAGGAGGCCAGGTGATCGAGATATGGCTTGCTTGCGAATCTAATTATGTCGGTGGCAACTTCTGTTGTCAGGAGAAAGAAGACTCTCCGACAACAGTGCACGAATCCTCGCACGATGAGGCCAGGTGATCGGGACTTGGCTTGCTTGCTCCGCTAATTCTGTTGGTGCCAACTTCTGTTCTCAGGAGGAACCGAAGCAGGAGGAGATGCCAACAAAGGGCGAGGAGGCCGGGTGGTTGTGTGTTGCTTTGGCTATGTTGTTGTCAGTGTGTATGGGTCAGGTGGAAGACTTGCCACACAAGGAGGCCAGGTGATCGGTCGGGACTTGGCTTGCTTGCTCTTCTAATTATGTTGGTGGCAACTTCTGTTGTCAGGAGCAGCCAATGACGCCGACCTCGCCAGCGCAGAAGGCGACAGAGACCAGGCTTGAAGTATGGGCTTGCTTCATTGTGCAGTTTTGGCTGCCAGGCGGTGCAGGATCCACCGGAAGAGAGGTGTTGGACTCAGAGTCGAATCCTATAGCTTACTTTAGGTGCCCTACAAATCCTAGTATTCAGAGCTCGGGGTTTGAGGATTCAGGGTTTCAAGGAGTCCCAGTGCCAGCTGAAGAAAATATGTAGGGCTAGGTGTTAAAAAGGTTTATTTCTTATTACCGGCTTTGGAATTTTGGGATTTGGGGTTGAGGTGGCAAGTTTAGGTCGTAAAAGCTTGTTTTGCTGGTGCTCATAGCTATGCTTTATTCGAAAACCCAAAGTCCGATATTGTGCCTTGTAGAAGTGCCTGTCGGGCACTGCAGAGCCTCTGAAGCGATGCATAGCGGTTCGGGGTTTAGGGTTTAGGGGTTTGGAGTCTAGAGGTTTCTAGGGTTTGGGGCTTGTAGGGTTTAGAGTTTAGTGGTAGAGCCTCGAATTTGGAAAGGTCGGAGCATCAAATGGAAGCAGCAATCGTAGAATACTAAGTCGAATCACAGAAGCCTGCAACCTCGTTAAACAGTCGAAGCCAACTACAGTCTTGCATCCTTGTCGCAACCCCTGCGATTGCTTTCTTGTATGCTCTAACTTGACCGAATTGGCACAAATGATTCATCACTTTGATTTTTCCCTCCTACCTAGCAAGGACAAAGCCCGCATTGCAGGGTAACTTAGGTCTGATAAGCAACTACTGCTAGAAAAGTGATTGAATCATGCGCTCTCGCTTCCACATCGGCCCAATCCTTAGGTCATCTTCCCTCGCACATTTGATTGCTTTGCATGATTTTCTTGAAACCTGCATCAACCAGCCCATGTGTACCCATACTTTGTGTATCTTTGTACCCCAGCCTCAACAGACATCATCCACTTATATTGTGGGAACAGGAGAATTGGGAGATATCTGTGCTTCGAGCTACTGCAATGACTTGTTGGGGATGTGAAAGGATAAGCCTTCAATCTCCCAACAAACTGGCCGCATGCTGGCGTTTGAGGTCACAAGCTTTTGTTGCGGGCTTGCAATCTGTCCCAAGAACAGACGATTGATGATGAGGTTGATTGCAGCTGAGTGGATGCGACACATGTGCCATCAGAATATTACTAGTTCCCCATGCTATCCTGGGCATGCATGTGGCGATGTGTGCTGTGCGCATGATATATGGGCGATCTGGACCCAAGCGCATGCGGTCAAATCTAGGCAGGGCTGTGGGAGCTACAGGTGTACACTAGGTCATTCGCTTTAACATGTGCGTTCTTGTGGCGCGAGCTTTCATGACGACTAATAGATTTCGGTATAGGAGACCGGGCAGATCGAATTGTGAATAGTGCTACCGAGAACATGACCTCCTCAGGAGCAAAAGCCGCAGAAGAACAAGGTCTCGATCAAGCCCCGGGCGAAGGCCTGGTATGGGATTTGCACACAAAGAACAGCCGAAATCAAACCTCGTCAGGAGCAGGAGTGGACGACGAAGGAGGTCTCCATCAAGCCCCGGGCGAAGGCCTGGTATGGGATTTGCACACAAAGAACAGCCGAAATCAAACCTGGTCAGGAGCAGGAGTCGACGAAGGAGGTCTCGATCAAGCCCCGGGCGAAGGCCTGGTATGGGATTTGCACACAAAGAACAGCCGAAATCAAACCTCGTCAGGAGCAGGAGTCGACGAAGGAGGTCTTCGACAAGCTCCAGGCGAAGGCCTGGTATGGAATTTGCACACAGAGCACATCCGAAATCAAACCTCGTCAGGAACAGGAGTCGACGACGAAGGAGGTCTTCGACAAGCTCCAGGCGAAGGCCTGGTATGGGATTTGCACACAGAGCACAGCCGAAATCAATCCTCGTCAGGAGCAGGAGTCGACGACGAAGGAGGTCTTCGACAAGCTCCAGGCCAAGGCCTGGTATGGGATTTGCACCTAGAGCACAGCCGAAATCAAATTTCGTCAAGTGCAGGAGTCGACGAAGGAGGTCGACGAGGAGCCCCAGGCTGAGGCCTGGAGCTCAGTTGCACACAGAGATGAAGCCTCGGAGCATACATGACCTGGTCAGGGGTGCTCTGCCTGCACAGTGGCCGCCGCGGCTGTGGCTGGGGGCGGCTCCATGGAGCCGGGTGTCGCCTTTCGACACCAATCCAGATGCTGCAGGTCCTGCAGATGGTGAGAGGCAGGGGTGATGTTAGGTTCAGAGATTCAGCCTTGCACCCAGACTTGTTCAGGCCACATGTGGCGGATGTACAAGTCAAGGAAGATGATGAACATCCGCCGGACGGACAAAGGCAGGGGTGACGTTGGGTTCAAAGATTCAGCCTTCATGGCTGCACTCTCATTTTGTTCAGGCCAGGTGCGGCGGAAGGACAAGTTGTCAAGGAGGATGAACATCAGCCGCGCGAACCAAGGCAGGGCCAGGGGTGCTAATGGGCTCAGCCTTCATGGGTGCACTCTGAGTCTGGTCAGGCCAGATGAGTCTGAGGTGGCTGCAAAAAGGCAGGGGTGATGTTGGGCTCAGTTATGGGTGCACCCAGACTTGTTCAGGCCAGATGAGGTGGCGGATGGACAAGTGAAGGAAGATGAACATCAGCTGGACGGACAAAGGCAGGGGTGACGTTGGGTTCAAAGATTCAGCCTTCATGGGTGCACCCAGACTTGTTCAGGCCAGATGAGGTGGCGGATGGCCTGTTGAAGGAGGATGAACATGAGCCGGACGGACGAAGGCACGGGTGACATTGGATTCAGCCTTCATGGTTGCACCCAGACTTGTTCAGGCCAGATGTGGCGGTGGATGGACAAGTCCAGGAGGACGAACATCAGCCGGCTGGACCAAGGCAGGGGTGACGTTGGGTTCAGAGATTCAGCCTTCAAGAGGTGCACTCTGATTTTGGTCAGGCAAGATGAGTCGGCCAATGGACAAGTGAAGGAGGATGAGCCGGCTGGACCAAGGCAGGGGTGACGTTGGGTTCAGAGATTCAGCCTTCAAAAGGTGCACTCTGATTTTGGTCAGGCAAGATGAGTCGGCAGATGGACAAGTGAAGGAGGATGAGCCGGCTGGACCAAGGCAGGGGTGATGTTGGGTTCAGAGATTCAGCCTTCAAAAGGTGCACTCTGATTTTGGTCAGGCAAGATGAGTCGGCCAATGGACAAGAGAAGGAAGAAGAACATCAGCCGGCTGGACCAAGGCAGGGGTGACGTTGGGTTCAGAGATTCAGCCTTCAAAAGGTGCACTCTGATTTTGGTCAGGCAAGATGAGTCGGCAGATGAGACCAAGTGAAGGATTCAGGGTGCACTCTGAGGTCATGAGTCGGCAGATGGACAAGTGAAGGAGGATGAGCCGGCTGGACCAAGGCAGGGGTGATGGTGGGTTCAGAGATTCAGCCTTCAAAAGGTGCACTCTGATTTTGGTCAGGCAAGATGAGTCGGCCAATGGACAAGAGAAGGAAGAAGAACATCAGCCGGCTGGACCAAGGCAGGGGCGATGTTGGGTTCAGAGATTCAGCCTTCATAGGTGCACTCTGATTTTGGTCAGGCCAGATGAGTCGGCCAATGGACAAGAGAAGGAGGATGAGCCGGCTGGACCAAGGCAGGGGTGACGTTGGGTTCAGAGATTCAGCCTTCAAAAGGTGCACTCTGATTTTGGTCAGGCAAGATGAGTCGGCCAATGGAGAAGAGAAGGAAGAAGAACATCAGCCGGCTGGACCAAGGCAGGGGCGATGTTGGGTTCAGAGATTCAGCCTTCATAGGTGCACTCTGTTTTTGGTCAGGCCAGATCAGTCGGCAGATCTGGCAAGGCTGGCAATTCGGAGCCGGATTTTCGCGGTCGTCATGTATCATGTCATGTCATGCATGGTGTGTCATGCCACGGTTCCGGTTGAAGCCTCAGGGTTGTAGAGTTTTTGAACTTAGGTTTCATGCCTTCATGTACATGCATGTCATGCCATGTTATGGTTTAAGGGTTTAGGGGTTTAGTTTAGGGCTGAGGGTTGGAAAGCTGTATTGAACAAATATCGTTAGACCTGCACAGGCCGCGACCGAAACACGTTGTGGTGCCGCCGAGGCTCGGGCCTAGACCCTAAACCCTCGGCCCGAACCCGAAACCCTGAACCATACACCCTAAACCCTAAACCGATGCGGCCAGGACTGGAAAGGGGACCTTCTTCCGCCATTTTGGCATTGTCGCTCCCCCACCACCTCCTGTCCGGCCGCATTGAAGCGGAGGAGAAAAAACGGTCCAGCTGTGCCTGTGACTTGCGATTTCAGACACCTGACTGCTCACCATCATGCTGGCCAAGGTGCAGGGATGAAGCAGTGGCAGGCAAGCTGCTGCCTGTCGTCTGATCTGTGCATTGTGGTCTAGTGTGTGTGTGTGTGTGTGTGTGTGTGTGTGTGTGTGTGTGTGTGTGTGTGTGTGTGCAGGCTGTGAGCTGCTTCTCCGACAGCAACCTCCACTGCTTGTTCATATGCAGTTGACAGTGGGGGCCATGTGCAGCTGAGCATCACCAGTCCTTGCAGTGCATATGGCTCCCAGCGCTTCAGAGCATGACATGTGGGAACAATTCACGATGGACGAGAGCCACCGAGGCACCAGCATCAGCAGCAGCACTGGGACAAAACGCTGGCAAAAACACAGGCAAAAGCACCACCATCACAGCATCAGCTCTGAGCACACACACACACACACTGGGACACTGGGACACTTCGCCCTCCGGACGCCTCGCACAGCCATGGGAAAGAAGAAGAACAAGTCAGGAGATCAACGTGCGAAGAAGCCGGCGTACCAGAGGCGGCTCACGGATCACCTCCGTGAACAAAGAGAGGTGCCTTTGGCTGGCTCTCGTGTGCTTGCCTTTTTTTGTGGTGATGACAGAGCCGAGGCAGCCGAGTCGGCCCAGAATGCAGCTTCGGTTGCATTCGGAATTCTAGATGTTCTTTGCGGCCATGACAGAGCCCAGGCAGCCGAGTTGGCTGCGAATGCGCCTTCGGCTGCATTCGGAGTTCTAGATATTCTTGAACCCTTTTCCACACCCACCGAGGAAGCTGAAGACAGAGCGCGGCTGGCTGAAGTGGAGAAGCGTGCAGCCTCGGCTGCACTAAGCCTCGGTCATTGAAGATGTCTCGCTCGAGTTTCTGTTCTAGAGCTACTGAGGTCGCAGACGAGAAAGTTCGTACTGCCGAAGCAGAGAAGAATGCAGCTAAGACTGCATTCCAGGATGTCTGACTCTACCTTCCTTATTGCAGCCACTCAGGCCGCAGACGAGAAAGCTCGAGCCACCCAGGCCGACAAGAACGCAGCTTCGACTGCACTCAGGCGGATTTGATCGTTCAATGACTCTAGATTCCTGTCTTGCAGCCACTGAGGCTGCCGAGTTCAGAGCTCGGGCAGCGGAGTTGGAGAAGAATGCAACTTCGACCGCATTCAAGGATGCATGACTGTAGCTTGTTTTTGCAGCCACTCAGGCCGCAGTTTGGAAAGCTCGCCGGGCCGAAGCAGAGAAGACTGCAGCTTGGGCAGAACTTCGACTGCAGTTAAGGGGAATTGATCGTTCAACGACTCTAGATTCTTGTCTTGCAGCCACTGAGGCTGCCGAGCAGAGAGTTCGGGCTGCGGAATTCGAGAAGAATGCAACTTCGACTGCATTCGAGGATTGGAGGATGCATGACTGTAGCTTCTTTTTGCAGCCACTCAGGCTGCAGACGAGAGAGCTCGCCGGGCCGAAGTGGAAAAGACTGCAGCTTCGGCAGCGTTCGGAAGAGCCCCAATGCTCCCAACACACTTTAAGAGCCGTTTGCAGCCACTGAGGCTGCTGATCAGAGAGCACACCTGGCAGACAACAGAGCAAGGTCTTCAGCTGATGTTGCAACGGTTCCTTGACCAGCAGTACGGCTGTGTGCCATGGCAGGAAGGGTTGCAGGGGCATCTGTGGGTAGATCAGGTTCGCAGCAAGGAGATGGCACTGGCTCCAGACCAGGCTATGGCTCGAGCTCAGGCTTCTTGTCCATGGTCAGTTGTCAGTGAATTTATGTTGGCTACACATTGATTGAGCTGAGGCACTTCTGCAGGAGATGCAGGGGATACAGCCTTCAGCCTCCTCGGGCATTCATGTCCAGTTCCTCAACGACTTGATGCGATCCCACGGAAGCGTGCTGGAGGCCTTCGTGCTTCGTGGAGGCCTCAAGCTCTTGGTCAAGTGGATACGACACATGGCTGCAGAAAGTTCATATTCCCAGGAGGTTTCCTCACATTTGCATCTCATTGCAACCCAGGACAGCGCAGTGGCAGCAGAAGTGCTGCGCTTGCTGTGCTAAATGTAGTCCCCAAGCACTGCTTCGAGATGCTGGCAGTCAAGGGGATGGCTGAGCTGCAGAAGCTGATAACGGCGATCTTCATCCAGGACGACCACGACCAGACTGGGGATGCTGCCTTTGCCTTGCTCAGCAGGTGGCACAGGGAGAAGCTCATTTCAGAGATGCCTGCTGTGAAAGAGCGAGTGGAGCATGCGACGGCGGTTGCCGTTGCTGAAGCTGCTCAGCTTCATATTTCCGGCATGTTTGCAAAGCTTCGAACCATGTTCACAAGTCAAGAGACGAGGCAGCCAAAAAAAAAAGGATCTTGAAGGAACAGCAGGCTGAGGCTGCTCGGCTTCATAGATCTTCTACCGGAGGGTGGGAGGGAGCTAGCCGACATCTTATTTTCACAAAGAGGCGACTGACGAAAACTCGAGGAGAAGCGCCAGCAACAGCTCCGGAAACGTGCCAGGGCTGCTCCTCGCCTTCATAGACACAGCATGTGTGCAGTCTGCAATTGCTGCCTCCACCTAGGCAGCTGGTTCGGCGGGCAGTGCTGCCAAGAAGTCCAAGGCTTCAGTTGTACATCTTGCTGATATGCAGCCATCCATCCAGCCGAGTGGCACTTTGCAGAAGTCGAGCTCGAGCTCTAGCACTTCGAGCTCATGCTCTTTGCTTGGAGATGCAGCGAAGTCGAAGGCCTGAAGTTTCGATCTTCCACAAAATCAGATCACTTCCCTTGAGTCTTGTTCTGCAGGAGTCGGCCAGCAGCACTTGAAGCTCCAGCTTCTGAGTTGTGCGAGGGAAAAGGTAGCCCCTGTGTGCCATTTTGCATGCCTTCGAGCCCATGCTGCTACTACTTCCGAGTTGCCTTCCAAAGAGGTACAGGACATGTCACTCCAGCCAGGCACTCGGTGAACAAGCCAGGGGTTTGGGATGTGTATGCACATCATGCCATGTTTCGGATTTTTTTGACACTCACACTCGGACAAGCCTGGCAAGGTCTGTAGATAGAGGTTCGACGAAACTACCTGGTCTTCCTGAGTTGTAGGTGTCACAAACTCAGGTTGCTGTCAGACGAGATCCGAGAAAGGCCTAGCAGCAAGTGTACAAGCATAACACGTGATCGCAACTGACAGCAGTCCCTCAAAGCGCAAACGCTAAACCAATTAAACCCCACGACCTAGTTGGGCTCTCTGAGGGACCAGTGAAACACAGACTGGTAACTAGTGGTACACTCCTCAACCGGCGATTATCATAACACCATGCTGTTCCCATGCAGAAAGAAAGGTGTTGCTGGCTCCATGCACATAGCAGCTTGCAGGACGGTGGCAAATGTCTTCTTATGTCTGGGCAGGTCACGGCTAAACAGTTTGTGTAAATTCATCTCCAGAGTATCCAGAAGCACTCTCCCATGCAGAAGCATGCAGATACAGGCAGACGCAGGCATCCGACCTCACATGTCTGTCGGTAGTATACATCGGCCTAGGCCTCGAAACATCCAATCGTCATGCAGAATATGTATTCCCAAAGTCGCATTCGTGTTGTAAGGACCAAATATGTAGGCAGTCCCATAACGGATTGCGGGCATGCAGACTCCCATGCAGACTTCCAATGAATAACCATGCAGTGCAGCGAAATCAAGAGGTCCCATGCATAGTTTCCATGCTCAGGCCCAACCCATCAGAGGGAAGAGTATATTCCAGAATTCATCCATGCAGTCAGCGAGCATGCAGACTCCCATGCAGACTTCCGATGAATAACCATGCAGTGCAGCGAAATCAAAAGGTTCCATGCATAGTTTCCATGCACAGGCCCAAACCATCAGAGGGAAGAGTATATTCCAGAATTCATCGATGCAGTCAGCCGTTCCACAAGTGTCCCACGTTGTCCATGGGGGTTCATTTTCACCATGCAAGCACATAGAGTCAAGCAGCAGGATAAGCAAGAAATCCACCATGCAGGCCAACGGATGTCAGCTTTGCCCACGCAGGTACTTGTACCAAAGTTCAGAAAAATCTTTCAGGTCCAGCCCTGGCAACATGCTCCTTCTGTATCATGCAGGAAAATGCACTGGAGTGCCATCCAAATTCGCTGGAATGCTATCCAAATTGGCGACCAAGAGAGCTTGGTAGCCCTGAGCCAAAGGCTTTAGCGACTTTCAACTCCGTATTTGGTGGTCCCGTGGTGTCCGTGCCAAAGCAGCATCCACATACAGGTACCATGTACGGGCACGAATGCGTGCATACGTATCATGAAGGTCCATATAGAACTCCGCTGGCACTTTCCGTGCTGTCCTGAAGTGCAATTGCAAGATTTCATCGCATCTCTGCGCCAGACGCCTCCAGTAAGCAGCAACCAGCGGGAGCAGGCTCAGGTGCTCCATCCCAGGAGTGCTCCGGATGTCATCCAGAAAGCCCAATATATTCTGGGCAAACAGTCTCGGGTTCGCCGAGTCCTCCATGGTCTCGACAAATTCCTGAATTCCGATGCCATCATCCATCCATGCAGGCAGGCGTCTGCTGAGGCCAAAGGTCATGGCACAACGAATGAAGGTGAAACTAAGGTTCAGTATGTCCGGGGTCATGCTTAAGTAGAGGTTATCAAGGTAGGCAAGGGAACTACACTAGCAGTAGGATGAATAGGTGCAGAAAGGAACCCCAGCAGGCAGTCAGCAGCATCCATCATCAGTTCGTCAGTGTTTTGCACACATCAACGATTTCTGGGTTTGTGAGCTTGGGGTGTTACTACGCCTCCTGACTGTCCATGACCTCGATCACGTCGTGGCAGTCCTTTCGAGAGGGCTGAAGCTGCAGGAATTCCTGTAGCGTGAGCTGCTTTAACCTGGGAGTTTCTTCGAGGGCTTCTTTGAGGTCGGTTTTTGAATTGATACGAAAGCCAAGATCGAGCAATTGGTCAAGGACTTCTGAGCTGAGGGACCCTAGATTGATGGTGTTAAATGCAACTAAGACAACCCGTTGTCGGGGATCAATGTGGGGAGGTACATATCCAGCATGAAGGCATTTCCGGGCATTCAGCAGATAGGGTGTGTCAATGGACACAACTCGTCCTTTGATGCGGGTTCCCAAGTGCTCCATGACAACATCCCCACAGGAATCCTGTACCCAGAGGCCTGCTCCTGGTAACGGCGGTGAAATTTGCATCACAAGGGACTGATTGCCTCCATTATTGGTATCTCGGTGAGGCCTTGACTTGCATCCCCTGAAGAGAATACAGCAAGTAAACCTAAACCTCGGGGCCACAAACGCGATCATTTTAGTAATCACAAGGGTCGTGAAGGGCATCTCAATCGAAAAACTGAACAGACACTTAGAGTTACGCGGGTTGGACCCAGTGCCGAAATATCGTGTCCCGTCTTTGGCCCCTCTTCTCAAGTAAGTGTTCGGGATCATGTTGAAAAGATTGAAGACATCCCTTGGGGTAGGAGGTTTAGGGTGCCGGAGGAGGAGAAGGGCACGATACTCAATTGGTTTGAGGAGTGGGTCGGCGCTCAGGGCAAAGGGTGGATCAAGGGGAAGTGTCTGCATAGAACTCAAAGGAAGGTAAGGGGAATATCCCGTATTCTCAACCTCAAACCCAACAACTTGCGGGGTTTAGGATGTGCATGCAGAGCATGGCATGTTAGGGTCTAGTGCTTTAGGGCTTCTGGTCGGACTTTTGTGCCTGCCCTGCCCCTGCCCCTTCCTCTGCCCCTGCCTAAAGGGGCTGCTTGGATGGTGTCTGTGTGTGCAGCCGAAGGTGCCTCGAAAAAGTAGCGAACCAGAGCTTCCTGCCACCAAGAAGTGCCATGGCCCGCTCTCGCACACCAACTCGCCAGCGAGGCACAGGAGCCAGGGTCGTGGAAGGCAGCAACACCGAGAGCTCAACGGTCGTGGAAGGCAGCAACACCGAGAACTCAACAAATCAGCAGATTCGGGACCGGTCTCGCAGTCCACGTGCTTCCTGGCAAGAGTGGCGATGGTGCTGGAAACACACGAGGGGCGAATCCGGCCAAAGCATCTGGTGGTGGTTGTGGTTTCGTATATGAGCCGGGATGGATCGCCTGCACGAGGCTACGGCATGCAGACCAGCCACTAGCCAGTAGTTGATTGGCTTGCTGATTGGCTTGGTCGTTTTGTTTTGGAAGGCATCCAAGAGTAGTTGGGTTCATAGCAGGTTTTTGGTCCAGGTGTTCAGAATGCAGCAGAAGCTCTGGAGCTTTCCGAAGTGTTGTTTTGTAGTTTCAAAAGCCTTGCAGAGGCTCCTGAGACTCAGAGAGGCTCGCAGCTATGAAGCTTGCGAGCTGCTTACCTTTCCCGTTTTCGTTGGGACGAATTCATGCGTATCGGAGCAAAAGAAGCTTTCGTTGTCTGCACCCTGGAGCCGAAGCCCCGTCGAAACCCCACCAAGTTTTGAAGCCTTTGCTATAAGGCAGTCCCACTCACTTTGCAGCCAAGGCGCTTCAATCGATCTCGGATGTCATCCTGAGCTTTGGGCTGATTTATAAAGGGTACAGGATTACAGTTGTCAGGTCGTGGACGAAGCCAGCGAAAAGCCCAAGCAGATCCGAATGTTGGCTTTTTCTTGCTCGAAGGGTCTGCGCTTGGGGTTCTGTGCACTACCTGTCGTCCTCGACAGACGATTCACTGCTGATGCTGCAGTCCTCGTCCCTTCTAGAGCCGAGGACCAGCGTTGATGCATCCGATGCACTGCGATGAATTTTGCGCGAAGGAGATCTGGCATGTGCTTGGGCCTGCACTTTTGAACTGGACTGGATTTTGTCCTTCCCTAGAATCTCCATGACCCTTCGTTTCATATTGGACACCTCGCGCTCCGAACTCTTGCCCTGCTCATCATCCTCCTCCGGCAGCTCCCTCTTTACTGCAACAGGCCGGTCGTCTGGATCCTTGTTGTCATCAATCCCAAGCTTTTCCGAGGACTGTGCAGAGGCTGCATTTGCTTCTGCCTTCTGCTTCGATGACGGCTTCATGGCAGCACACAGAACGGCTGTGTATTCTTGAGCCTGAATTGAACGGGCATGCTGCACTGCTGTTTTGCTGTAACATACCCAGACAAGTGCAATATAATGAAGCCCCAGGCTCCCCCTGGCTTTTCATAACCACATCCTTGGACCGGAGGATGTAGTAGCAGCACTCCGGAAGTCCGGCCTAGGATGTCCTGGTGCGGCCTCCAGGCTCCTCCACATGGTTGCATGCATGTCATATCATGTTGGGGTTTAGGGATTTAGGTCTTCTGGTCGCGGTCTTGTAGGTTTAGGGTGTAGATCATGTGCGTGCACACCATGCCATGTTTGGGTTTAGGGTTTAGGGGTTTGGGTGTTTCGGTTTAGGCTTTAGGGGTCTCGGATGTGCATGCACAGCATGGCATGTTAGGTTCTAGTGATTTTAGTGCTTTAGGGCTTCTGGTCGGACTTTTGTGGGTTTTGGGTTTAGATCATGTGTGTCTGCATGCCATGTCATGTTTCGGTTTAGGGTTTCGGGGTTTAGGATGTGCATTACACACATCATGCCATGGGATTTGTGTGTAAATCCTGAACCCTGAACTCTAATCCCTAAAATGCTCCAGCCGGTCTCGGGATTTAGTTATAGAAGTGCAAAAACAATTGAGGATTTTGAGTTCGGTTGGAACATGTTCTGAGAAGTGCTCTGGTACCCTTATCCCCTTTTTGGGGACCCCACCTTTAAGGCTTAAAGCACACAATCAAAAAGAGTGCCCTTATTCTAAACCCATTGCCTAACCCCGAAACCCTAAACCATCCTAAACCCCTAACGATACCCCGAGCCCTTGAAACCACACAACCATAAACCCTAAACCCCAAACCCCCGGGTTTAGGGTAGGGTTGCCATGTCATGTCAGGCCATGTTCCACTTGTGGTTTAGGGATTCCGGTTTAAGGGTTTAGGATAGTTGTGTCTTCTCGAAGTGCATGGCTTTGCTTGGAGATTAAGTTAGACCAAAGGAACGTGTCGAGTTCCGGACCCATGTGAAAACAGTCTTGGCCGGGGCCTCGCATTTCTGATCTTCAGCAGTCTATCTCTTCTTCGAGTGCAGCATCCGCGCTGAGCTCTTCAAAAGCACGATTGCATGTTGAGCTGATATGGTCTGGGTAGTGTTTTGCTCAAGTGAGATCAATTTTGGACGGCTTCCAAGTGTTTGCATTTTGCAAGCATGATCGCTGAAGGCGTGATGGAGGCCTTCATGAACGGCAAAAGGAAGGCATCGTCCCCGCAGCAAGCTTCGCGACAGATCAGGTTCACAATGCAGATGCCTTCGACTCCTTCCTCGGAGTATTCCTGCACTCCAGAAAAAAAGCAGAAGAAGTCTGATGGTGTTGCATTGCAAGAGGCCGGGAGCCACATGGAGCTGGATGCAGCATCCCCTGGCATGGCTGGAGACTCGATGGGTGCGGAGAATGGGCTTGGCCCTTTCTTGTCGGCCCCTGTGGCGCGGCCGCTTTTTCCGTCATCGGCCTTTGGCACTGCTGGCTCTGTGAAGGTCTTTGCGACCAAGGACACGGCCGCTGATGAGGAGAAGCCTCGCAAGTTGCCGCCAGCAGATCCTCTGGAGCAACAGGCAGGAGAGTCTCAGCAGACTCAGCTTGATGAGGAGAAGCCTTGGAAGCTGCCTTCAGCAGATCCTCTGAAGCAACAGGAAGGAGAGTCTCAGCAGCCTCAGCAGACTCAGCTCGATGAGGAGAAGCCTTGCAAGTTGATGCCAGCAGATCCTCTGGAGCTTGATGAGGAGCAGCCTCAGAAGTTGCCTTCAGCAGAGTCTCTGGAGCAGGAGGAAGGAGAGTCTCAGCAGCCTGAGACTCAGCTTGATGAGGAGAAGCTTCACAAGTTGCCTTCAGCAGAGTCTCTGGAGCAGGAGGAAGGAGATTCTGCAGCAGTTCCGTTGGAGCAGCCGGGAGGAGTCATTTGCGAGCCTGAGAAGAAGCTTGATGGGGAGAAGCAGGAGAAGCATCGGAAGTTGCCTTCAGCAGATCCTCTGGAGCAGCAGATGGAGAAGAAACCCTTGCCTGCTGACCTCGAGGCTGCCCTGGCCGAGTTGCGCACTTTCCTTCCTGTGCCAGACTACATTGCAGAGCAGAAGTCAAAGACGCTCGGCATCTTTGGCCCCAAAGCTTAAATCGCAAACTGCGTAAAGCCTACTTGCACTAAGTGGTAAACCCGAAACCCTGAACCTTTGTTGACATTGGTTTCCTCAGGTCCTGGACAGTCTATCTGCCGAAGTGTGCTCCAATACAGGTGCTCTTTTCCAAGAAAGCGTTCTATGTGACCAGCCTGGCGACATGTCACAAGGGCAAGGCAGGCAGCAAAACCAAAGCAACATGAAGCAAGTAAGCACCGTTCATTGCAGTCCTGATGTTTTGGGCAGGTTAAGACGAACTCCAGCGGAGCGATCCATCTTGGCTGGGGTAGGTTCCAGAACTTGCGCAAGGCATGGGCTGAGGCAGTGCGGCTGGGCACAGAGTGATTTCCGAGAGCAAGCATTGTGTGCCACAATGCTTTGATGTGGCTTGTAGGTTTGCTGAGCACAGCAGAGGATGCAGATGACAATCCAAATTATCGGGGAACTTTGCAGCCCAAGGATCATCTGCTTGGATTTTAAACCCCCAAGCTTCAACCGAAGCTGAGCTCAGCAAGGGGTGTTGTGCACTGTCGGCCCAGGGCCACCTCGGTGTACACAGGGGAGTGGACTGTGCAGCTCTCACCTCTTGTATAGAAAATGCATGGGTCCTGAAGCCGAGTATCCGAATTATAGGCCGTCTAGTTGGACCTTAGACACCTGCTCGACAACGGACGTTGTGCACTTCCAGGGCCACATGCATGCACAAGGGGTGAGTGGACTGTAGAGCCCTCACATCTATCGTGCCAGACGAGCAGCAGAGACAAGAGGCCTTTCTGCAGAGATCTTGCAATGTACCCAGGTTGAGCTACTTGCGATCTGTCCAAGTTTTCTGGTCTCCGAGGTCAGACCGCCCGTGGGCACCCATCGGTGGCTCAGCAAGACCGCCATGTTTATCAAAGCCTGCAGTCTGAGAGTGCACACAGTTTGCTTTGCTGACTTCATGAGGCATGTGCCTTTTGTCAATACTTGAAGTGTGTGATGCTTTGGCTTCCTCGAAGATTCTTTCGGCTTGGAGTGTAAGCCTCCCTTTTGGGAGCGGCTTGGACTGCATTGGCAGTAATTTCCGGAGCCATGGCCGAGACAGGTTGTGCACTCTTGAAGCAGTGGATGCTGGCAGAGATAGACCAGGTGCAGAACGAGTCTGGCCTGCAGTAGAGTTTCGAGGGATAGAAGACCAAAGCGTGAAAGCAGAAGCTGCAACTTCAGCCAAGGAGCTTGGCCAGAGCAAGGCATCCTTGAGGGATTACATCGATGGCTTGCACTGCCGCTCCCCGGATGCTGCAGCCGAGCTGGAGCATGTCTCCAGGGCTGTGTTTGGTTACCCTTGTGTGGCTTCGGTGCTTCTCAGTACAGAAGGGACGAATCTCGGAAGCAAGCAGCAGCAGTGCACAGTCTAACAATAACACATCTATCCTCTGTTCAGGACCACAACGGTTCTGAACTGGCGGTTCGACAAGGCCAGCTGTTGGGCAGGCGAGCCCGAGGCGTGGAAGATCTGTGGCATTGCCACTTGCCATACTAAAGGTTGTGTTGCTGTTCTTGCTGGTATTGACTAGAAGCTGAAGCTGAGGCTCGTAGCATCGTCAACAGTGGGTGGATGGCAGGCGAGCAGCTCTCCGTGCGTGAGAGGCCTGCCAAAACAGCTGCCAGATCCCTGCTGTTCTCCGATGGTGTGAAGCGGGGAATGGCTGCCATGTGGGTGTGCCTGGGCAAGAACTACTCGGGTGACTGAGCATGACTGTGTGGGAGTCAGGCGACTGTGTGTGTGGGATTTGGGGTGACCGCTGGGGTCGTGCTGCACATCTGGGATTTGGGCCTCGGATGGTGTCCTCTTGTGTGGGATTTGGGGTGACCGTGCGCACAGGATTTGGGGTGGCCGCGCGTGCAGGATTTGGGGTGACCGCGCGTGCAGGATTTGGGGTGACCGCGCGTGCAGGATTTGGGGTGACCGCGCGTGCAGGATTGGGGTCGTGCCGCGCATCTGGGATTTGGGCCTCGGATGGCGTAGTCTTGGATTAGTAGGGACAGGGAACCCAGATGCTCGGCAACTCTCAGTGGCCGCGCTTCCGGGATCTGGGGTGACCGAGCGTTTGGGAGGGTTAGGCCCTAGAGGCCCCAGATGCTCGGCAACTCTCAGTGGCCGCGCTTCCGGGATCTGGGGTGACCGAGCGTTTGGGAGGGTTGGGCCCTAGAGGCCCCAGATGCTCGGCAACTCTCAGTGGCCGCGCTTCCGGGATCTGGGGTGACCGAGCGTTTGGGAGGGTTGGGCCCTAGAGGCCCGAGATGCTCGGCAACTCTCAGTGGCCGCGCTTCCGGGATCTGGGGTGACCGAGCGTTTGGGAGGGTTGGGCCCTAGAGGCCCGAGATGCTCGGCAACTCTCAGTGGCCGAGCGTTTGGGAGGGTTGGGCCCCATGTAATGATGGCTGCAACTCTATATAGGCCATCTTTGAACATAGGCCCCATTTGCTCGGCAACTCCCAGTGGCCGAGCGTTTGGGAGGGTATACAGCAAGGTCTCCATATGAAGTTTGCTCCAACATAGTTGGCCAAGAGGGGCCCAGATGCTCGGCCACTGGCAGTTGCCGAGCGTTTGGGGCCTATGTTCAAAGATGGCCTATATAGAGTTGCAGCCATCATTACTGTTGCCCCATAGGTCCGATCTGTAATGATGGCTGCAACTCTATATAGGCCATCTTTGAACATAGGCCCCATTTGCTCGGCAACTGCCAGTGGCCGAGCGTTTGGGAGGGTATACAGCAAGGTCTCCATATGAAGTTTGCTCCAACATAGTTGGCCAAGAGGGGCCCAGATGCTCGGCCACTGGCAGTTGCCGAGCGTTTGGGGCCTATGTTGAAACATGGCCTATATAGAGTTGCAGCCATCATTATGGATGCATGCCAGACGTTGCTGGAGGTCGTGTCTGAAACCCAGTCCCTGCACAATTCTCTGGCGGAAATTAAGGTGGGACCTGCTTGGGAAAATGGTCGAGAAGGCCGTGCCTGGCTACGACAGCAAAACTGCCAAGGAGCTTTGTGGACTTCTTCTTGCTTTGCCGACATGTGGCCAGCTGAAAATGGGGAGTCATGTTTGCTGTATCTGATTTCCATGGGTTCCTGACACATGCTACAGGCTGGGATTCGGCCTCCGACGAGACACACGAGCAGAAGCTGATCTCTGCCTGCTACAGGCAGAACACGAGAGGGGCCATGATCCAGCCCCTCACGGTCTTTCAATGGGTCAGTGTGGCCCTGCTCTCCTGTCACCCAGTGACTTGTATGATTATGAAGCCCATCTTGTCTTTCAGCCATAGCCATGCAGCAAGGCCGGCTGCAATGAAGCGGAACTCTTCGAGACTGCCCCAGCACGCCGGGCACACTGGCTGGAGGCCTTCCACCGGATCCTGAATGGCTACAATGAGCGTGTCAGTGTGGATGGGGTCGAGAAGCAGCCCACGAATGTGAAGAAGCGGAAGCGGGCCAGCCGCCAGACCAAGCAGTCTGCTGAAGCTGCTGCCGAGCTTGACCAGAGCAGTATCAAAATCGGCACCCAGAGGCAGACTGCCATCAAGTGTGTCTTGCAGCACTTCACCCGGCCGGCCTGGGAAACTTGCACACACCACATGGCCTGGACATACTCGGCGGCCAATAGTGCTTTCAGCGATGCCTTGTTGTCCTGGACACACTTGTATCCGGGCAGCCAACCCCCGCAAAGCTGCCTGCCCACCGAAGTGCAAGTGCTTGCTGCACATGAGGCGAGGCACTTGAATAGGTTGCTTTCTGGATTTTGTGAGCCTTTGTGAGCCACCCCGTTTTGCAAGGCAACAGACTTGGCTCTGCGGATGGTTCCCTCCAAGGCTGCCTCAGCACTGACAGACTTCACGAGTCCGCTGACAACGGACGAGTTTGAGAATCTGCTCGAGAAGATCGTGAACAGCTTTGAGAATGACACAGCCAGACTGGATGTGACACAGTCCCGAGCGCAGTGTCCTGACGTGGGCCGAATGCTTGCATGTTGTGAAAGTGCAATGTGCTGCATCTTGCTTGCAGAACATTAACATCTATGCACCGAGATACCGTGCGGATGTGCCTAAGCTCGAGCGATTCCGGACGGTCATTTGCTGCTGGTTCCGCTGCATGCAAGAGGTTTGCAAAAAGGACCCTGCAGAACACTTGTATTTCCTGGCATCAAAGTCGGAGTCGTTCAGTATCTAGTTGCAGCTTTCATGAAACTGTGGCCAAAGGACCTGACAGCAGACGATTTCAAGGAAGTGCAGGAGGCGATTCTACGAGGCACAGCTCTGGACCCTGCTGCATCCGGTCGGCAATTAGCATGTTCGGGCTGATGGGCACAGAGCAAAAAAGTCTGCATGTCAAATCTCTTTCAATGGGGCAAAGAGTCCTATCTTTCGATGCAGAAGCAAACTGATACTGTAAACTTGATCTTCGCCTGTGTGTCTCAGAATCTTGCCAAAAGCATCTTCCGAGCAAAGGTGAAACAGATGGCCTCCACCTTCCCGCCACTCTTCCACAAGGCCATGATCCCTGACCTCCGGTCCGCTGATGACGATTGCCATGCCAATGTGGAGCAGAAAGCACTGGAGGAACAGGAGCTGAGCAACTGGCAGTCCAAGCTTGACCTGTTCCGCTGCCAGTTAAAGGCCGACCAAAAAATGGTCACAAGTGTGGCAGCGGGCCACCGGATCCTGGCAGACCGCCTGGACTGGGCCAGACACACGAAGCGGGCAGCCGAGATCGACAAGGCGACAAGCCTGGTGTCCCAATACATGGCCTGGTACCACCCTGTTTTGGAGTGCAAGTCTTTGGGAGATGCTGCAGCATGGTACATGAAGAATGATGCTGTGACATGTCTGCAGGAATCTTTCCTCGGCTGCTGGGAAGTTAGCTTGAGTTTGGAAATACACAGTGATGCTCAGGTGACCAAAGTGCCCCTGTGCCCGCCTCCGCCAAGTGGGTCTGCCTTTGTCTCTGATGACACGAAGTTCCAGCATCTGACGCTGCTGCGGATTGACCTGAATGTTCCCAATGTATCTTGTCCGAAGCTTGTTCCATTGAACCAAGCCCGGGCAGAGAGAGAGAGAGAGAGAGAGAGAGAGAGAGAGAGAGAGAGAGAGAGAGAGAGAGAGAGAGAGAGAGAGAGAGAGAGAGAGAGAGAGAGAGAGAGACAGAAGGAGAAAGATACTGTTACAGTGGCCGGTGCATAGCCTGATGCAGCCCTCGAGCTTGAGTGGAATGATGAACACCCAGGCGCGCAATGCATTGATCATGGAGAAGTTTCCATGCTGCAATAAGATCGAAGAGAAGTCCGTTCTCCCTTTCTCGGCTTGCTTCAAACATGTGTTGACGAGCAAGGTACCCGGCCTTTGCTGGCCACCTGGCAAAATCCCGGGGTGAGAACCGGGTAATGGTCCTGGTGACGATGCCAACCAGGCGCCCGACCATATGAGGCAAATCTCCTGAAGCACATTTGCGACTCCAGTTCTGAGGCCCAAGGAAGACTCGGTCCAGGAGCCGATCGAAGATGAGTGGAACATCGTCCAGAAAATGAAGGCGGAGGGCTTCATCAGCATCAGTGCCTCCCAGGCACCTCGAAGCATGTGTTTTGTGTGTGTGTGCCTCAGCATTGAAACGTTCATCAGGAGCTGACTACGGAAGGGCATGACATCTTGTCTTCGGATGCCTTTGCGACCCATCGCCTCTTCATGCATGCTCCTACCATGAAGCAAGCTTTGGAGAACAATCTGTGGGGCAAGAGTGCTCTTGCAGCTGAGCTGTGCAAAAGTTTCCGGCAGTGGCTTCTCAACAAAGTTCAAGCTAGATGCACACTTTGTGGTGAAAATTCGAGGTGAGAACTGGCAAGGCACCCTGTGCAGCCTGCCCGAGCACCTCCGAGCTTGTGCATGTGGTGCACAATGCGGCAGGGTCCGAGACAGACCCTGTGAGGTTCAGGAACTTGGCCTCCACTCGCTCCAGCCAGAGAGGCATGCAGGTCTATGAGAGCCTGCTCACCCAGCTCTTCAGCCGGGCAAGCAACTAGACTCAAACGTGTGGCTTTACCACTGTGAGCTTTGTGTCTGTTTTTATCTTTGTTCCCCAACTTTGCAAGGCAATGAAGAGCAGTTCCTCAAGAAGGAAGACTTGGTCGACATCTTGGATTGCCACATGTATGCGGCGGACCTCGCCATTGCATGCTGCCGGATGAGGGCGGCAGGCAGCCTGCCGTGCCGCCTGCGAGTCTGGAACCTCGAATATGCGAACGGGCCAGGGACGCGATTCGGCGTCAAGCGCCTTTCGCAGTACTTAGGTGCGAGATGGCTGGCCAAGCAACTGGAACTCTGGGAGGAAACGGCCAGCGGCATCACACTCGCGGTGCCAGAAGGCAGTGAGTCGCTCTCCGAGCAGGACCTCCAAGCTTTGAAGCAGACGCCGGGCGTGTTCGAAGCGTATCAGGGGCTCGGAAAGCTCGGCCCCTCTCTCCGAGTCCTGGCTTCCTGACCTGCAACCAAGAGAGAGAGAGAGAGCGAGAGAGAGAGAGAGAGAGAGAGAGAGAGACAGACAAACAGAGAGAGGGAGAGAGAGAGAGAGAGCATGTTCTCATACCCCAAGCAAGCAAGCAAGAGAGGAAGAAAGAGAGAGAGAGAGAGAGAGAGAGAGAGAGAGAGAGCTGAGGTTCTGCGTGGCCACCTGACAGTTCTGGACCCCGTCAAGGTGGCAGAGTTCCAGACAAGCCCTCCAAGTGTCCGGGGCGACACTTTGCTGCACTTTAGGGCATCCTGCCAGCAAAGTACTCAGTGTCACTGTGTCCAAAGGAGATCAAGATCCTTGAGGAGGAGCATCAGCAGCTTTGGGCCAATGCTCTCAGCTGCTTCGAGGTCAAAACGACCCCAAGTGGGGAGGAGGCGACAAGTGAGGACCCACGGCCGACGGATGGGGCTGATGTTGGAGGTGGCACCTTTGTCCAAATTAGGGTCTCTTTTTGGGTCCCTAATGTAGTACGGCACCTATTATTTAAGGTGCCCAAAAAAGGGACCCTAATTTTGATAACCACCCAGGTGGAGCCCCAGCAGACCCGGCAGCGAAGTTCGAGGTGCTGTCAGTCCCGCTTGAGGGGCCAGAGCTGGAGGTAAAGAGCTTCGACAATGCCAAGGTGATGATTGTCAAGAAGGACAAGTGCTACTATCTGAAGGCGACCTTGGACGTGAACCTGCCTCGAGGCTTCCGCATCGCTGGAGTGGGCGGCGGCCGCATGAGCCAGCAGAAGGCCGATCCTTGCATTCAGCTGGAGATGCCCCAGGGGGACAAGACATGGGTGGATGTGTCCCATGGTGTGGAGGACGGCGAGGAGGGGGTCAAGCGAGGCACGGAGCACCGTTCCAGCCTCTACCAGGTGGTCAAAGAGCTGCACAAGAGTGGTGCCAGCAAGGAGTTGTCCTGCACGGGCTACAAGATCGGGACCAAGGCGGCCGGATCTGGTGGGACGCACGGATTTGCACTTACCAAATCCGATGACTGGTACTACATCCTTCGCGACAAGGACGAGAAGAAGCTCACTCCCGGGAACATGGTTCCGTTGTTGCACTGGCAGTGGGGTTTTTTCACATGACTCTGTGGAATGCTGCTTCAGTCCTGTTTCTCTTCCTGTTGTGTGCCCAGGCCAGAGAGCTCGTCCTGAAGGGGTGCCGCCTGAGCTCCAATGTTGTTTGGGCCTGGAAGTTCTCTTTTGATCCGGTGCACACCAAGCTGACGGCAAAAAAGCCGATGATGATTTTGGATCAGTCGGTGCGCTTGCAGAATGGCAAGTACATCAAGCTTGCAGAAGAAAGCTCATGAGCAGGTTCTATGGACAACTCCAGAGCTTCACATTGAGATTCTGACATATCTTAGGCCTCCCGAACAGGCTAGTCCAGAGCCTACCCATGGACTGACTTCTTGAAGCTGTTCGGACCTCCCGAGCTGTATGAAGTCATGGCTGTGGCTTGGGTCAGTTCAAGCCCAGTGATATGAGCAAAAGCTTAGTCTCTGTGACTTTACCTATGTGTTTAGCCTGGCAAGGCTTCTTTCTCTGCAGCTCCGCAGCAGGCAATTTTGACACACAGTCCATTTTGACACAGGACGATTTAAGACAGTGGTCACCACTCAGCAGAGACCACCAGTGCTGCAGAACCCCAGCTCTCTTACAGCATGCATGTAGGTAGGGGTCAGCTCATCAGGGCAGGGGGCAGGGGGCTTGCAACAGACACTGGGCAGAACCCGAGCAGATCTTTACAGGCAAAAAGCTGTTTGCATCGTCCAGGTTTACAAGATGTGTTTGAGTGCTGTAGAGAGATCCATGTGGAGCTTTGAAGAACCTTTCGTAATCTGCGTGCATGGCAAGGCTGCATTTGATCGAGTGCACACATGACTGTCTGTCGTCTTGCTTTTATCCTGCCAGGTGCTCTGCTTCGGAAATGCCGGTAGCTTACCTTGCCAAGGTTTCTTTTAGATTCGGCGTGAATGTTTTGAAACATCACATGCATTGCAGTGCTTGCATTTCTTCCGATGAGGGCAAGTTGGGGCTGCTTGCCACTGCTTGACGCCACTGATGATTTCTGGGAGGAGGCCGGACCCGCTTCGATCATGCCTTGTGGTTGTGTCGGGCATGGCTTTGAGCTATCACGGTTCTGAGTGCGGCAAATTATCAGTATGTTCAAATCGCATGCATTTCCGACTAGAGCTGCAGTGTCATGCTTCAGGTTGCTCAAGCAGCTCATGGCAGGAGCTTCATAAGCATCTAGCTCTGTCGGTTCCCTAGATCCAAGACATCAGAGAATTTCCCGAGAGCTGTGAAAGCCTGCCTCTGCACCGGGAATCGCCATGTCCGATGAATCAACCTCAGAGCCTGCAGTGCAAGAGACTGCTTCAAGGGCCAAAGGACTCCAGCTGAGCTTTGGCCGGCAACCAAAGCTCTTACAGTGTCTCAGATGCGAGCCACCAGGACAAAGGAGGTCCAGAGCATCAAGTTCCAAGATCCAGCCAGGACTTGCATGTCGTCATGTTGCAGCCTTACAGTGGCATACCTGCTGTACCAGTCAGGACACAGACAGCTTACCGGAGACGAAGCAGCCTCAGAAGTAACAACAGAACCTGAGGATAGCCCAGAAACCATTCGCATTGAGAAAGCAGAGAAGGATTGGGCAGAGAGGCAGAAGAAGAAACGAAAGGCTGCTGCACCTCACTCAAGCTCAGACTGTGAAGAGACTGGCCAGCCCAATCCCGGCTTCAGAAGTTCATGCTGCACTGATTTCCTGAGCTACGTGCTCGGCAATGTCCTCTCCACTGCAGAGCTGCGGAAGTTGAGATCCAGAGAAGTACATTTTGCAGAATTCTGTGCTGGAATGGGTACCGGTTCCCAGTCATTGGTTGCTCGTTTTGCATCGTCGCTGTGTGTTTAGTTGCAGATGCTCTTCGTCTTTGATGTATGTTGCAGCTTGACCCGAGGAGATTCTGCGCAAAGTTTTGCAGCAGGATCATGATGTATCGGTCATCCCAAAACCTTGTTTTTACACCGAGCTTGTCAAGTGGAAGCGCGATGTGCTGCAGAATATGTTGGCAGCACAGGGGCACGAGTGGGAACACATTCCCGAATCTTGGCAGGATGTGGGATGCTCTTTAGGGCTCTTGGTTGATTTGCAAAGTTCACCAATCACGAGCAGGGTGATATGATTATTGTCAGATGGTTAGTGGCCTACCAAGGTGTATGGGGCCACATCCGAACTGCAGGCAGTGCCCAGAGAATCCATGCCAGCACTTTCCCTGGCCATTGTCGGTGTGGAGTGTGATGATATCTCGTGCCAGACCTCTTCGCCGAAAAGCATTCTAGATGCTAAGGGGCACAGTGGAAGCAGCTTTCTTCAATTCCTTGAGTTCATCCAACGCTTGGAATGGTCCCAGAGACCAGTTGGCATCATGTGGGAATGTGTGAAAAACTTGGACGCTCACAGGAAGACTGTGAATGAAAAGGGGACAGAAGTCATCAAGGACCTCATGCGCAAGCAGGGGTATGTGTCGAGCTTCCAGGCAGCTTTTCCAGAATCATTTGTGCAACAAGTTGAGGCTTGCAGCTCATGTTTGCTTCAGTGGCCTGCCCTTGAGGTGGTCAACTCGAAACATTTTGCTTTGCCACATAGCAGGAACAGGGTCTATGGAATCAGCTTGAAATTGGACCTGGCGGCAACTTGGCCTGCAGAATGCAAATCAATGAAACAGGCCAGCTTGTTCTTTCATTGACCACCTTGAGATCCCAGGCTCCGGGGGCTGAGCGGAAAGCTGGAGAGAAGCTCTCGTCAGCGTGGCGACTAGTCAGACGGTGTCAAGTGCAATGGCACGAGCCTTTGGTGGATTTGTGGCAGAGAGCTACTGATAAGCAAGCAGCCTAGCTGAACAAGCATATTGCTTGGGCAGTCAGTGTGGGATACATGTTTCTGTTCCAATTTGCTAGTGTGCAGGAACTTCGGAAACGACAGATGGCAACCGGCAGGGCAGCATCTTCTCAGAAATGGCCTGCAGACCATGCAGCTTACAAGGAGAAGCACAACATCACAGAAAAGGATCTACAAGTTCCACAGGTCAGATGGGTGCATCAGTGTTCCGGCCTCAGCATTCGGGTGGTTCTTGAACCTCAGATTGAAGGCCTTCTGCTTGCACAAGGCTTGCAGGAGCTGGATTTGCCAGAAAGAGAATTGGAAGCAACCCATCTGTCCTTTGCCAAGCTGCGCAAGACATGGGGCCATGAATCTTGCTCTGCAAAAGGTTGTAAACCATTCGGTGTCAATGTATGACCTCCTTGACTGGTCCGGTGTGACAAACCAAGGACATCGACCAGTCTCTCCTGTGTCTTGCATTCATTTTGGCAGCTTGAAGGGGTTGCTGATCGCTGGGTGAAGTTGACATATAGTTGGCAGCAGCGGCCCAGGTTCGTCGTCCCCAGCGGAGACACTTTGCAACGACACAAATGGAGAACAGTGCACCCATGCCTTCTTCCGCAGAAGCGGTTTTTGTACTTGGACGAGAATGGGCTGCACCTGAACAAGTCTCCGACGTTTGTGATGAGCCTGCAAGGCCTGTCAAGCCGTGAGCTCAAAGCGGCAGGCCTGACAGATCTTACAGTCAAGCAGGCCCAAGAGCTCGCTGGCAATGGTTTCACAGCCAATGTGGCTGCCAGTGTATTGGTTTCCATTCTGGTGCACATCCTGCAATAGCCAATCAGCTGCTTTGAGTTGCTGTTCAATCCGGAAAAGCAGAGCCATTGCAATTGCAAGTGTGCCGAATGCTAAACGCAGAGCTTACACAGGATCAAGGGTCTACAGATCACATCTTCGTGAAGCAAAACTGAAGAGACCTTGTCGGAATCACCAGTCAGAGGGAATCGAGAGGCACTAGGCAAATGAACTAATGTTCCTCAGAACGTGCATTCTCGATACAGGCTGCAGCGGCGGCATGCTTCAGTTGGACCAGGTGCGTACAGCTTGCTTTGAGAGCAGCATTGTTTGATTGAAGAAAGCAGGAATGGAGATTGTTCACGAGCATGTCCACTGCTTGCTGCCTGCGCAGCTTCGTTTCTCAAGCAGTGCACAGCAGGAGCCTGATAGCCATGAACCCGTTTAGCCCCACACTGGTCCAAATTGCGAGTGTGAAAAGATGACGCACCACAGAAACCACTTACCCGAGCCTCAACCCGAAGACCTAAACCCTATAAATCCACCAGGACTTGCCGAAGGAAAGTAGATTGCTAGGAGCATGAACTTACTCCTCATGAGTCCTATCGGAGACACCGGTAGCCATGATGAGTTTCGCAAACAAGTTCTCTGCATCTTTGCAGACATGCCGGAAGCTGCAGAAGCAATGCTTACATTGCAAGCACAGAGCCTTCTCGGCATGATAAGAAGTGAAGCTTTCCATGCCCCACACACACACACGCAACTACCCTGCACTCATTGAGGCTGCTACGAGAAGGCGGCCCCTTATGTGAACGAGCTACAAAAGTACTCGACCCAGCTTCATCAGCTTGATCGGGCTGCAGCCGACCGAGACATCCTCTGGATTTTTAGCAGGTCTGCAATGGTATCAGACCGCGAAGAGAAGCAGAGCAATAAGAGGAAGCTGCAGTCCTCCTCGGCTGTCAGAATGGCGAAGAGAAGGAGAAGGAGCTCCTCCACCAGCCCTGCACCTCATGAATGTGAGAGGAAGGTGCAGTCCTCCTCGGCTGTCAGAATGGCGAAGAGAAGGAGAAGGAGCTCCTCCACCAGCCCTGCACCTCATGAACATGAGAGGGAGGTGCAGTCCTCCTCAGCTGTCAGAGTGGCGAAGAAACGGAGAAGGAGCTCCTCCACAAGCTCTGCACCTCATGAAAATGTGGGCCCAGATGAGGTGACCAGTGATCCAGAAGGTACTTCTGAGCCCGGCCATGCAGATCAGGCTTGCGAATCAACTTCTGAGCCCGAATCTGATGAGTTGGACCTGCAGTCCAGCGAGGACGGCAAGCCTTCGAAGCCCCAGAAGAGGAAGCACTACAAAACAAGGATTGCTACCAAGAGGCCCTCTGTACAACTGGCAGGCATCGTCCCTGCAGATGACTTGAAAGTTTGCCTGAAGAGTGCATATGCCTTTCTTCGTGCAGCTCATCTGGAGTGTGAGTTTCCCTGCTTAGCTTTGCCCAGGTTAGGGATACATGTCTTGATAGTCCGAGCCCTGAGCCCAGGTGGGTGCATCTCGGGTACACAGAGTTGCCAGGACTGCAACATGCAAGACGTTTGTTAGCTTCATTGACTCCTTTGTTGCTGGGCCACTTCACTGAGATCACAAGGTATTGCAAGGGCAGCCAGACAGGCGCCGTGAGGCAAACTCCATTCGGTCGAAGAACCCGGCCAGCTCTCCCATGCTGCGGGTTTGCAAGCTCTTTTTGTGGCATCGGTACCAGTTCGATGCTGAAGGCATGCCAGACAAATTCAGATTCGAGACAAGCTCTGTTGGCAGCCACAGGACTACAATAGTGCATTCGTCCCTCCTTCCAACAGCTTCAGTTTGTTGTTTTTGTAATGTGACATGCTTGTAATCAAGCTTGAGTGTGGCGATGTGCTGCAGTTCTGAAGGCAGCAGCAATCGGCAGCGAGAAGTGGGTCGTCCTCCTCTTCGGATGTGGATGCTGCTGAAGATGCTGAAGCTCGTGCAGTGGCATCGTGCTCGCTTCAGTGCTGCTGTTTACTGGAAGCGCCTGAAAAGGTGCTGACCGGTCCAGGTGTCGGTGCAGGTGCAAGACGGTACCTGGGTGTGGCGCGGCCATCGATGATGTTCCTCTGGCTGCAGCAGTGGGCAAGGGAAAACAGTCACCCTGTGCCATCGTTCACAACATTCTGCCGAGCAGTCCGAGAGTGCCGTGGGTGGTTGAAGTTCAGAAAGAATGCTGGTGAACATGCGGTCTGTGACACTTGCTGGCTGCCGGGCTGCACTGCTGGCTCGGTTCATGTCCTGCCTATTGCTGTGTCAGTTCATGTCCTGCCTATCGACCAGCGACCTCAGGAGCTTCAAGCAAAGGCTCCGGCAGCATCTCAGTCCGGCTGAGAGGCAACAGCGGCTGGGCAGCCCAAAACAGACATGAGAACCCAAGTCCCAAAATGTGACGAGTAACTTCGGTCCTGACCAAGGACCCTGGATGATTACATCAGGCACCTCATGCTACAATGGCAGGATCGGGAGGCTGATCTGCGATGGGCAGCTCTTAGTGTTCAGCTACGAACAAGTTTGAGTTCCTCGTCTTGCCATGCATGGGTTGCTGCTTTTTTGTGTACAACACTAAGCACACTTCGGTTTTCGTGCCCAGCTTTGCAAGAAAGGAATGGGGGTCCGACTCCGGGACATCCAGCGGTCCCTGAGTGTAGTCTTGATCAGGGCCGACGGCCTGGACCAGGCAAAGCACAAGTGCCCAAGGTCTATGACAAAGACACATGGGTTTGAAGCCCTGCTGCGTCCAAGCTTGTCAGTGCTCATGCTTTGGGCCCAGGGCCATGCGCTGGGGTTCGAGATCAAGGATGCAGATGTGTACAAGAATACAAATTCCAATGTGGAGGGGATTTATCGGCTTCTCGACAAAGTCTACAACAACTGCAATCGAGCACTTCCTGTCCACATCTGCATCGTACAGGACAACTGCAGTCGGGACTGCAAAAATGGTCTCCTCCTCTCGTGGTGTGTCAAGCTCCACGTATTGCAGGTCTGCGAAAGGATCAGCCTGCAATATCCCAGCAAGGGGCACACTCACGGGCCACTTGATGGGCTCGGAGGCCAGGCTGTGACAAAATGCAGTGCCTGCGAGTTCTCCGATGCCGACAGTTTGGTGGAGATCTACGATGGGTTCTTGCAGCAGTCCACTGTGGATGGGGGAGCAAGCTTCAGAGGTGCCTGGAAGGGCAACTCGGCAGCTTAACTCAGAGGATTTTTGGATCTGTTTTGTGTCCTCAGTTGAAGTAGCAGCCATGAATGGTTTGATCGCAAGGCGATGAGCAAGCCAACTGGCAGAGCTGGTGGGAGGAGGTCGGTTTGGTCTTCTCCAACCTGACAGGCCCGAAGGCCCCCCATTCGCTACTCGAGCTGCATGGAACCTCTTTTCTGCTGGAACAATTTGTTGAACCGGAGCAGCAGACCCTAAACCCGAAAGTGTCGGAAGCAAGGTTCGAGATCACGACCTTGAAAGATCTCGGCTACCTGCAAGTGCCTGTGACAACATGGCCAGGTGCCCCACCGTCCCATCCTGATGATGTAGTTTGTGTGGTGCGCCAGCGAATGGCTTCACGGAGGCATTTTCAAGTCTGTCTTCTGGTACCTGGGACAGAGGTTCCGGCGCTGCGAGCCAGATTGTCAAGGCAGCCGTCAGGTGTTTACCCGCGAAAAGCTGTGAAGGACCGGGACAAAGTGGTTGCGAAAGCATTGCAGGCTCACCGAGAAGGGTGCATCAATGCCGCTGTGCTGTAAACTCTAAGTAATTGATTTTCTTTGCTTCTGGCACTGGTCTGCCAAGTTCTTCGGGAAGCCAAGGATGCTGCTCGTGATTTCTTGGTCGGCTGGGCCAAGGGCACTTTGAGACGACACCCGCGACCTGCCCAGTATGAGTTCTTGAACCACAACAGGCCATCTCAAGAAGGGATTTGAGTCATTCCTGTTCATTTTGTAAAGCAAGAGTTTGCTGCAGCATGCAGATGAGCTGTGAATTGAGTGTGGGTTTGCGGCTTAAACTGCCCTGACAAGGCATGCGTTTGATGCTCTTGCTCCTGCAGCTGCAAGGGCTCCACTGGCACCAGAAGAGTACCGGCCGATACATGTGCAGGCAGATGGAGGAGGCAACTTGCCCCCAGGGCCTGAGGACGATGAAGCAGACGAGCTGCCGGAGTAAAAGTGTCACAGCACAGGCCTACATAAAGGGTTGCATCACTATTAAACCGAAGGGCACTTGACTGCATGTTGTGACAGGCCTGATGTGATCCCTTAACCAGAACATGCCTTGGGATGGCATGCATGATGCGACCCCTAAACCAATAAAACATAACATGGTATGGGATGACATGTGTGATGCGACCCCTAAACCCCTAAACCACAACATGGCATGGCATGTTATGCATTATGTCACCCTAAGCCCCTAAAACAGAACATGACATGACATGCCTGATGTGACATGACTCACTAGCCCTAAACCATGTATGATGCAACCCCTAAACCAATAAAACATAACATGGCATGGGATGACATGTCTGATGCGACCCCTAAACCCCTAAACCACAACATGGCATGGCATGTTATGCATTATGTCACCCTAAGCCCCTAAAACAGAACATGACATGACATGCCTGATGTAACATGACTCACTAGCCCTAAACCATGTATGATGCAACCCCTAAACCCGTAAACCAGAACAGGACATGGCATGTCATGCATTATGTGCCACGGTTTAGGGTTTTGGGTTTAGGGTTCCAGAACATGACATGGCATGACATGACATGCCTGATGTCACATGATACACTAGCCCTAAACCCTTAACCATGACCTCTAAACCCGAGGACCTCAACGGCCCTAGATCTCTCAACTGTTACTACGACTAAGTGTTTTGGTACACAAACCTGTATTCAAGTCATCTGAATTGATGGTTTTGCCACAAATTACAGAACGCAACTGGTTGCAATCTGTTTTTTGTGGCAGAAACCTGCAACTAAGAATCATCTCAATTCATGGCTGTCTGAGAAAACTACAGAACCCAACCGGTTGCAATCTGAGTCTTGCTACATAGAACGGTATTAGCCTTTCAAATGTATGGATTTGGTATATAGGTGGCTATAGATGGCATTGGACCGGAGTCTAAGGATGTACTACTGTGCGACTGGGGAATTTGTCTAATGCAGCTGTGATGCAGGAAGCCTGGAGGGAAGCACTTGACTACTTCTTCGGCAGTGCTATGACATCCAAGAAATTCCAGGCCGGGCAGGGGTCGGTGCAGCTTGGTTGAGAGTTAAGATTTGTCATGATTCGGAGGATGCAAAAGAACCCACGAGCACCTGGCAGAGCAGGATTTAAGGATGTTTGATGGTGCCCCAGGCTTTTGATTGTCCTGCATCCGCTCGGTTCACTGCTCAAAGAAACCGCTTGCCTTAGACTCGTCCCTGTGCGACTTCTCTCTGCAGCCTTAGACTCGTGCCTTCACGACTTCTCTCTGCAATGACGGACCTCTCCTTACCGAAGAGAGCGAGATTCGTGGAGAGGATGAAGCAGACACCGGAGTACAAAGTCATGAAAGCTGCAGAGGCCAAGATGTGCCCTACAAATGTGCGATGCCCAACTCCGGAAGCCATGGTATACACCCCGAAGAGACCTTGGGAGACCCAGGCATGCATTTGGCGCCGGCAGATCAGGCAGTACAGGCAGACGGACGATGAGACAAAGGGTCAGATGAAAAAGGCAACGGAGGAGCAAGTGCTCTGCTTTGTTTCCTGAGATCCTTCATGGCCGAAAATTAAGCATAAGATGGTGTGCGAGTGTACAGTGCCGTCTACGCACACAAGATGACCCGGGGCTGGTGGGTGCAAAAGCAATGCTTTCCGAGACTCCAGCAGCAGTAGTAGTAGTGGGTCCATGTCGCTGCGGCTTGTGTGCAGTGCACTGCTGTGAATGCAGGACATAACTGCTTGACTGTGACAGTTTGTTTTGTCTGGGCAGGTCCGACCAATCTGCTTGCGACAGCCGATGCCCGGAGTTGGAGCAGGCGGGCCTGTAGTGCTCTGCCCCTTTTTGCATCAGGACTTGTGCAATCGCCTGAACACTGACTTCCACATTGCTAGTGCTCTGCCCTACACACCCTAGCTCGTAAACCCCAACAGGAAATGATGTGTATGCCATGACATGGGCACTGAAGCCGAAACCGAACTGACTGGTCTGCATCTCTTATCCCTAACCCCCAATGCCAAGCCTGCAGCCGTACCCTCACAGTCGTTTTTTTCCATGCACACTGCAGAAGCAGAGGACGAACGGAGACAGGAAGCACACAATGATCTGAACAGTGGTTGAGTCAAGTAGAGAGAACATTCCGAACTCTAGTTGCTAATCATGCCGTGGCAATGCTTGCTCTGCACAACGCGCCGAACTTACCGGCGTGACAAGATGTGCAGCAGGTGCAGGCCAACAAAGCGAGGATGCAACAACAGGATGGTGCCGACGATTAGGTTACGGAGGAAGCTCAGTCTCGACGGAGTGACTCAGAAAAGACGGGCGGTGGACAACCATGTCGAGACTTACCAAGAGCACATAAACCATGTCGAGACTTACAAAGAGGCCCTCTTGAATCTCTTCAACGATCTGCGGGCTTTCCTGACAATGGCTGACTTGCATTCGATCATGTGCAATGCCCACAACATGCTCGATAACCTGAAGCCCAATCCTGGTGCTATACCTCCCTTCAGCAGAGAATCTGCTTTGGCTCTGGTTTTTGCTGGGATGGACTTGTCAGCCAGGGTTTCAAGTGACGACATGGACAAGTTAAAGAAAATCCTGCTGTGCAGCCTTAAGCAGAACAAGGCACGAGTGATTGCAGCGCACTGCCAGTGGATCAATGCCACGAACTTCATGAGGGGCTCACTTTTGGGGGATTGAAGATGCACAAACGATGTGTCTTTTGCTGGGGACCTGAGATGCTTCTGGGGTATTGATGAAGAAAAAAGTGAGTGCCAGGGCAGTGTTAAGCACCGAAAATCCGAAGAAACTCTTGCAATCAAATCGAAGCTGGGATGCTCCATAAACACCACAGTCACAGTCAATCCTCAGCTCAGCTCCGACTCCCCTAAACCCCCAACCCCAACCCTTTTTCACTACGAGGCTGATGGCAGTTCCCTTGCGGCCTCCCTGCCGCTCTTGCGCAGGCCGGGTTTAGACATGCATCAACCCTCACTTTACCTGTAGTGGCTGTGGTGCGAGACATTTATGCAGAGACCTGATCTAATTGATCTCCTGCTTTGACAGTTTCACCCTCGGACGCATACCAGCTTGCACCAGCCGGACTTCCTGCAGGCTGTAAGAAGAGCTGGAGCCTAACATCTGGCGGTGCGGTTCTTTGCAGCCAACATGTCCGCCCATGCTTGACATGTGACTTCCTGTGCATGCTGGCCACAAATCTGTACCAGGTGAGCCCCAATGCTTACGAGGCACACATGGGTGGCTAGATCATGATGTGTGTGGTCTTATTCTGGAAGCCGTCCTTTTTGGATGACGAGCAAAGTTCATTAGCGTTTTCATGTATCCGGGCCTTTCAATCTTCCGTCCACGACCGTGTGCCATGAAACAATGGCTCTTTGCAAAGGATCGTCTTGTGCGACTTCATAGGCACCCTAAACCCCAACCCCCCAACCCGAGCCGAGATGGGACCCCTAAACCCCTAAACCAGAACAGGACATGGCATATCATGCATTATGTGCCGCGGTTTAGGGTTTTGGGTTTAGGGTTCCAGAACATGACATGGCATGACATGACATGCCTGATGTGACATGATGCACTAGCCCTAAACCCTTAACCCTGACCTCTAAACCCGAGGACCTCAACGGCCCTAGATCTCTCAACTGTTACTACGACTACGAAGTTACAGGTCGCAACTGGTTGCAATCTGTGTTTTGCCACAGACGCCTGTATTCAAGTCATCTGAATTGATGTTTTTGCCACAAGTTACAGAACGCAACTGGTTGCAATCTGTATTTTGCCACAGAAACCTGTATTCAAGTCATCTGAATTGATGGTTTTGCCACAAGTTACAGAACGCAACTGGTTGCAATCTGGTTTTTGCCACAGAAACCTGTATTCAAGTCATCTGAATTGATGTTTTTGCCACAAGTTACAGAACGCAACTGGTTGCAATCTGTTTTTTGCCACAGAAACCTGTATTCAAGTCATATGAATTGATGTTTTTGCCACAAGTTACAGAACGCAACTGGTTGCAATCTGTATTTTGCCACAGAAACCTGTATTCAAAATTCCAGTCATCTGAATTGATGGTTTTGCCACAAGTTACAGAACGCAACTGGTTGCAATCTGTATTTTGCCACAGAAACCTGTATTCCAGTCATCTGAATTGATGGGTTTTGCCACAAGTTACAGAACGCAACTGGTTGCAATCTGTATTTTGCCACAGACCTTGTATTCCAGTCATCTGAATTGATGTTTTTGCCACAAGTTACAGAACGCAACTGGTTGCAATCTGTGTTTAGCTACACAAGCCTGTATTGAAGTCATCTGAAATGATGGTTTTGCCACAAGTTACAGAACGCAACTGGTTGCAATCTGTGTTTTGCCACACAAACCTGTATTCAAGTCATCTGAATTGATGGTTTTCCAACAAGTTACAGAACGCAACTGGTTGCAATCTGTATTTTGCCACAGAAACCTGTATTCAAGTCATCTGAATTGATGGTTTTGCCACAAGTTACAGAACGCAACTGGTTGCAATCTGTTTTTTGCCACACAAACCTGTATTCCAGTCATCTGAATTGATGTTTTTGCCACAAGTTACAGAACGCAACTGGTTGCAATCTGTATTTTGCCACAGCAGAAACCTGTATTCCAGTCATCTGAATTGATGTTTTTGCCACAAGTTACAGAACGCAACTGGTTGCAATCTGTATTTTGCCACAGAAACCTGTATTCCAGTCATCTGAATTGATGGTTTTGCCACAAGTTACAGAACGCAACTGGTTGCAATCTGGTTTTTGCCACAGAAACCTGTATTCAAGTCATCTGAATTGATGTTTTTGCCACAAGTTACAGAACGCAACTGGTTGCAATCTGTTTTTTGCCACAGAAACCTGTATTCAAGTCATATGAATTGATGTTTTTGCCACAAGTTACAGAACGCAACTGGTTGCAATCTGTATTTTGCCACAGAAACCTGTATTCAAAATTCCAGTCATCTGAATTGATGTTTTTGCCACAAGTTACAGAACGCAACTGGTTGCAATCTGTATTTTGCCACAGAAACCTGTATTCAAGTCATCTGAATTGATGGGTTTTGCCACAAGTTACAGAACGCAACTGGTTGCAACCTGTTTTTTTGCAGCAGAAACCTGCAACTAAGAATCATCTCAATTCATGGTTGTGTGAGAAAAATACAGAACCCAACCGGTTGCAAGCGAATGCCATGCCTCGTCGTCGGGCGCAAGCAGTGTTGTGCCACCGCAGGTGTAGGGTTTGGGGGTTTAGGGTGTAAAGGTTAGGGCTCTTAAAGGCCTGCAACGACAGGGTTAGAGGCGCTATAGGGTTTAAGGTCAAGGGGTTCAGGGCCTCAGGTTCAGGGTTTATGTGGTTCGGGGTTTCGAGCATAAGGTTCAGGGGTTCAGGGTTACCAGGGCTGAGGTGAAGGTTGATGGCATGTGCAAATTGGGGGCTTGGCAACTATTGCTATGGATGAGTTTAGCCTTACAATTCAGGATGAGGCATGATGTTCAGAGCTCAGGGGAGTAGGGCTTCGGGGGTTTGGGTTTAGGGTTCAGGGTTAAAGAATTTTGGCATTTAGGGTCTTGCTTCGGGCTTCTGGGCAAGCACTCTAAACCCCAACCCCAAAACCCGAGCCGACCCCCACCAAGGCACCCTGAACAACTCAAGACCTGCATAAAGCCCCACTACCTGCCTAAGCCAAGAGGGGGCTTGTTCAACCCCCACCAAGGCACCCTGAACAACTCAAGGCCTGCATAAAACCCCACTACCTGCCTAAGCCAAGAGGGGGCTTGTTCAACCCCCACCAAGGCACCCTGAAAAACTCCAGCACCTGCCTAAACAACCCACTACCTGCCTAAGCCAAGAGGGGGCTTGTTCAACCCCCACCAAGGCACCCTGAATAACCCTATCACCCCACTAAGCCAAGAGGGGGCTTGTTCAACCCCCACCGAGGCACCCTGAATGACCCCGAAGACTAATATCCCTGCACCCAAAACCATCTAAGCCCTAGCAACCAAAGAGTTCAAGACTTGGGATTTAGGGAGTCGGCTTAGGGTTTCAGAATTTAGGGTCGTGTTCATAGCTGCTGCAAAACTGTTCCATGAGTGCACTGTGTGGTGTTAAAAAACGGATTCCCATTTGATTTGCTGACAACAAGTTTGATTTGGCAAAACGACAGTTGAGCACAACAGAGGAAAACATGCAAAACATTTTAAATATGCACAAATATTTCGGTGTATGTGTGTGCCCAAAGCATGAAAACATGTGTGTTGGCTCCACAAAACTCAGCTTCAAAGCATGACATAATTGGTGTTTTTTGTGCTTTTTTTGCTTTCTTTCCACGGCAGGACTCGGAGGGTGAAACACCCAATCGGAAATGAAAACCCCAAATGACACGATAGTGGCTTCCCTTCCGTTTGTGCAGTTCGAGAACTTTTGGGCTTGGGGTCGAGGTCTTTCGGTTTGGGATTTCAGTCGTTTTTCTTTGATCCAGGGTAGAGGGCACTGAGAGCACAGGGCTAGCTTGAAAACGGGTGTGGCGAGGGCACCGAAAGAACGCAAAACCTCGCGAACCTTCCCGATGTCGAGGCCATGGATAGCTACTTCGGGATCAAGTCTTTCTTACCATTCCCATCTTCTTGTGTGAGCCTGCGCTGGCATCCAAAAAGTCCTAATCGTCTTTCTGCATCCAGCCTGCAAAGCCTCTGCTGGGAAGTAAATGAGCGACTAAAGAAAACCCTTCAAGTCTGCCGTGCCACTCATCAGGTGTGACTTCAAAGGGTGCAGCAGTGGACAACTCCTAATCGTCTAAACCCCACACCCTAGAGTCCCAAAGCCGCATAGATGCCAAAAGCCAGAACCAGGCATGCCACAAAGAAGCACTGCCTACCTTGATGAAGGCCAAGTTGAAAAGGATGTGGATTGAGGGGCGTGGTGGTGGCTGCTGCTGAACATGTTGTTAATCATGCCGTCTGTCGTTGCAGCACAATTGCACAATCTCGTCCAAACTCCACGCCCTCCCGGTGCTTGGATCCCGCACTAGAATCACACGCGCTGAGGTGCACCGCCCCTTCAGAAGCGCCAGAGTTGCAGGAGGTTGAGGGGGTGTTCGTAGCTCGCGGGGTTGGGTGGGTTCGGTGTTGATGGCTGGAAGGGCAAGGTCTCGGTTCCGCGGTTTTGGGGCCTGGGCTTTGGTGCTGAGGATTCGCCTGTTGCCTTTTCTACGAGCATGACATGGCAGAACCGGAGCTTTGGATCCCGGGTATACGCCAAAGGGAACTCTCATGAATGACACGGAGGCAGAACGGAGCACTCGGGCTTCTTCATTCATTGCAATACATGGAGTCAATCAGTGCGGGCCACCGGGCTCGGGGTGGTATCCTGAGTTTCATGCTTGCTACATGTTCCTACTGTGGAAAAGCTGCCAAGTTCCTGAAAACATGTAACACACCATGAAACTCTCCAATGCTCTTCTCTGCCCGACTATTCCTTAGCAGGGAACCAACCCAAACCAGCCATGGTCTCAGGCTTAGGGGTAAGGCTAATGGCTTGGTTCAGGATTCCTTCCTTTTGGGACTATTCTACAAGGTCAAAGATCGAGTTCGTTGAGAATTTCTCGTAGCGCTGAGAGGATGTACGCTTCAGGCTTCTTTTGGAGACTCGATTCTACGTGGGCGTGTAATCAGTGTGGCCTAAACACCGTAAAGACCCTAAAAGCCCTTGTGCCTTAAATCGTGGCAGGCGCTGCACCCTGAAACCCGAACCCGCCCTGAACGCCCAATTGCATCAGGCTTGCATCTTGCGACCGGCAGTGTGGAGCTAAACCCTCCTAACCCTAAAACCCAGTACTGATCCCGAAACCGTTGTCGTAGGCTTTGCAGCTGGAGCCTCCTCAAGGCTTCCCGGCGCTCCAATGCAAACCACCTCTGCCAAGGGGTCATCCCCAAGTTCTGCTCGAATTTGGTAAACACTACTGTTTTGAAAAACTCCCATGATTATCGCATACACTGTCCTTTAAAGGGCACGTTTTGGGGTCAGCGTTGCACCCTTCTGTATCCGCAACGAGTCGTTCATAGCTCACGGTGCGGCAATTTGCGGATTGCTAAAACAAACAGCAACCCTCTAGGTAAGGATGACTATTACGCATGTGCGTGTTTGTGTGTGGGGGGCTGTGCTTACTTGACTTGCTTTCCTGCCTTTTTGCTGCTTGCTTGCTTGTTTGCTGGTTTGCTTGCTTGCTTGCTTGCTTGCTGGTTTGCTGGTTTGCTTGCTTGCTTGTTCGTTTGCTTGTTTGTGTGATAGTTTGATGGTTTGTTTGTTTGTTTGCTTGCTTGTTTGTTTGCCTGTTCGGCAATTTGGTTAGTTGCTTGCTTGCTTGCTTGGTTGCGTGCTTGTTTGCTTGCTTGTTTGTTTGCTTGTGTGTTTGGTTGTGTGTGTGTGTGTGCGGTCGCCTTGTTGTTTGCTTGTTTGTTGGCTTGTTTGTATGGTTGCTTGTGTGTTTGTGTGTGTGTGTGGTGTGTGTGTGTGTGTGTGTGGTGTGTGTGTGTGTGGGGTGTGTGTGTGTGTGTGTGTGTTTGTGTGTGTGTGTGTGTGTTTGTTTGCTCGTGTGTGCATCTACCCGCGTGCGCCTACACATGCAAGCAACATGCATGTGTTCTGGTGTTCACGGGCAGACAAATACCGTTTGCATGTGAAACAACTAAGCCGGGTGGCCCTTACCCTCGATAAGCCCTTTGACTCAAGCAAGCCACTTACCTATGTTGATATGCATATATACATATATATATATATATACACATATGTGTGTGTAACTTCTGTATACGCGTAACATTCCAACGGCAGCGCATTGCAACACAAGCGACCGACAATTCTGAAGGGACGCCAAGCAAATCGCCTATCACAGTCAAGGTTTTGTGTTCTCTGCCGGGGTCCCAGGCATCGCGAACAAAGTCGCCCACGATCTCGCCGATGCCATAAGAGAGGGAGACTTCATCATGCCTGAAAATTCTCAGGTCTCTGTTAGGACTTTGGAGTTAATCGGCCTCAAGTCCTTTCTGCTTTTGCTCCGTGGGGAGTTGAGTTTGAACACCTGGAAGCGAAAATGTATGAAAGTTGTGTTGCACAGCGCCATTGGCCAAGAGTCTTCCAGGGACTTCAATGCAGGGCTGAGCAAACCACAGCTCGAACTCCACTGGTCTAAGGGCTTGCGGCTTATCTAGCACATCCTGCTCATCTTATATAGACAGCTTGGAATTCGGCGATGTTGTTTGTAGCCATTTACTGCCGAAGAGCTGCAACGACTTGCACACAGACGCTGAAATCTGAAAACCGAAGCACCAAACAGAACCAATACACATAATTATCTGCACGCTGCAGGAATAGAAAGCCTCGTTGTCGAGACCTGAGGAAACCTGATGTACCCCTGCAAGGATGAGGGACTACGGTGCTTCCACTGTTGTCTTGCAGACTAAACCACTCAGAATTTCATCCTAAGGCACTCAAGCACTTCTTACTTCGGCCAAAACCTGCCCGAAACCCTCTTAGGCCCCCACTCCTCGTAAACCGTTCGCAAAACAAGCTCGTAAGATTACCTTACGTCCGAGTTTGAACAGGTACATGATAAATACAGGTTAACTATATGGAGACTATCAGGGGATACTTGTATCAATTCTACACACAGCTAGATGAACCCATCAATCATTTCATAGGAAGCGGCCCCTGCGCTTGACTTGCTCGGCTGCCGTCGCTGTTGATTTCCGTCGCAGATGCCTTAGCCGGTTGGCTTTCCGGGTTCTTAAGGGTGCGGCTGTACACAAAGATGCAGCCGCTCTAAACCCTAAACTCCACATGGCTTAGGAGTTTACAGGCTTTCAGGTACAGGGCTTCCAGGTTGCAGGGTTTCTTAAGTAAGTTCTTGGAGCGTTAGGGTTGCATGGTCCTTAAACCGTGCTTGGGCGCCTCGAAACCGTAAACGCCCCCCCCCCCATAAAGCCTAGGAGCCTTATGAATGCAAAAGCTCAGCAGGCGGTCGTCCGAGCTAGTCCGGGGCAGACTTAAACTTTGCGTTAAACCTGAAGAACCTACCTTTTTTAGGGTTCCCTATCATGACTTGTTTATGTAACAAGGTAGGTTCTTCAGGGTTAAGGTGGGGTTTAGGATTGGGCTGCACTCGGCCCTCGTGCTCTCTCTCTCTATCTATCTCTCTCTCTGGCTCTCTTTCTCTCCTTCTCTCACCCCTGCTCTCTCCATTATCGGTGCAGGAAAGGCGTAACCGAATCTTGCGCCCCCAGACTCTTGGGCCGCTACGGACGCTATGCGGTCGAAGCGCTTGTGCTGCAAACAGACCGCATCCTATGCAGGCGGACAGATGAAAAGCTTTCGACGATTGAAGGCTTGAGGCGCTTTACTGTCCTAACAACTTTAAACTGTAAAGGGTTCAAGGCTCTTAAAGCAGGTCTTGCAGGGTAAGACCGAGTACCCCGGCACGGGTGAGAGGGAACCATCGGGTTTGGGGCAGGCTCCATCCGATAAGTTCGGCAAAAAGTGGATCACGATTGCAGGTCTGGGAGAAATTACAGCATATTCAGAAACGCGACTACAAGGATCTACAATTTACATTAATTTCAATTTTTCTTGATCCGTGCATCATAGAGTTTGCCCCCCATCTTGAAAGAAACCCTGAGGCCCCGACAATGCAACTTACACTGTCCAGCCGTCAGAACTGGAGCATCCGAAAGCCCCCTATGACAGCAGACTTGTAGGCAACAGATCCCTTTACTGCTGAACTGCCCGGGTCGGGTCATAGCAGAGGGCAGCAGCAGAAAGTACGACCGAGGCGCACACAACTGTTCGACGTTTCTTGCTACGGCTCACTGTCATCCGGTCAAGACGCAGGCCGCAGGCGTGGCGACCTACAACCGAATTTAAACCAGACTGGCTAGTTGCGGCCTGGATGTGTGTAAACGATCTCGCTAGGCTGTATGCGAAACGCACCAAAATTGCGCACCCTGGCATGCGCTTTTAAATCAACTTGAACTGCATGCAGCCTCTACTTACTTTGAGGCTTTGGGGAAGAGGTCGGCAAAGTCTCTGGCCGTGTAGGGCATGAAGAGCTCTCCGAAGCAATTCGGCATCTTACGGAATCGCTGTGCGCCAATGTCCTGCACCAACATGTCGTGGTACTTGGTCATGTGAAGCTGATACAAGCTTGCGCGGGAACTCGCTGGCGGCATCCATGTTCGCTTCCATGCTTGCTCCTTCAGGTTCAGGATTATAAAGATCAGGCATAGATGAGACGTGCTCCGAAATCTTACTGAAGTCTTATTAAGGTTGGCCTACGCTGCCCTCATCTTTCTCGTATGGGACCTTTGATAGCCTTAAAGCTCCTTCTGGATCACTTTCTCCATAGAACCTGGCTTAGGCAGCCGCATCTGGCCGGAGAGAATCTTCTGAAGCCAAAGCGCCTGGAGCCCCTGCGTCAAGATATTGTTGAAGGTGGACACCTCGCAACCCACAAAGGCCACATCCGGCACCTGAGGTGGGATGACGTTGCGGTAGAGGTACAATCCGTCCTTCTGAATGTTGAGCTTCTTCTGGATGACCTTATCGAAGATATCATAGTTCTTCGCGAAGCCTGTGCCATAAATAACCAGGTCTGCATCCAGCTCTTTCCCGTCGACGAGCACGACACCTGCGATTGCGTGAAAAAACACTCATTCGCTCGACTCTCCATTCGGTATCGATTTTTGCGGTCTTGGTTGAACAGGGCTTGGGGACTTCGCGGTTCAGCGCTCTTTTCACTCCTATCGTTTTTCACGACTTGCTAAGGACTTTGGGATGTCCTACAGGGTGGTTGTTCTTCGCGTGCGCGCCCACGGTCTAAACCACAGATCCCTTCCAGTTGTGGCTTGAACTGTTGAACATACTAGTAGCATCACAGATATCGTCTAAACTGCTTGGAGGGTCACAATCGGCAAAGCGGTCTGACACGGGTACCGCTTTTCTGTTGCTTGTTTATTTTACAAGGCCCTGGCTTTCTTTCCCACTTAAGGACGGGCTTCCTATAAAACTTGATGGCGGGCTCTAAAATCATCCCTCACCTGTTTCGGTGAACTTGTCGATTGCACCACAAATTTGTTGAATCTTGCCGGAGCTGAGCATGTCTCTGAAGTCGTAATTCAGGATCTGCCCACCACTGAATAGGTCGGTCTCAACGCCTTCCTCTGGGATCATGCTGCTCGGGATCTGGAACTGGCCACGGAACATGAGTTCGACGGCGCGCCACCAAAGCCACTTCACCGGAGCACACGTACCATGGAGCCATGTGGCAGTGGCACCTTCTCCGTGGTGAGGATGCAAGAACCAATGCCCGAAGCGGCTATAGGTCGCGTACTTGAAAGGGACCAAGTTCAGCAAGTAACGCGGCACTGGCCAATGCCACGACCTGCACACAAGGGTGGTTTGGGAGCCTTCCTTGGCGGCGGAAACTGCATTGTCAACTGCAGACTTGCCCCCCCCCACGACGACGACCTTCTTGCCCGATGCAACCTTGCGATCGGTGAAAGTGCACGAATGCAGGATCTGGCCCTTGAATTTCGATGCGTCTCGAGCGACGGGCATGTGTGGTGGCCAGCTGTACATCCCAGTCGCGACCACCAGGTAGTCAAAGGCTTTGGACGAGCGCTGCTTTTCCTTCTCGAAGACCACCGTCCAGCCTCGCTGTCCGCCAGACGGCTGCAGGTCGACGACCGTGGTCTTGAACTGTGCGATGTCGTACAGCTTGAAGGTTTTTGCATAAAGCTCGATATATGATTGCACCTCTGGTCCCGTCGGGAACAGATCGCACTTGAAGTCGTCGGGGTAGGGAAAGTCAGGGAACTCGAAAAGCTCTTTGGGAACTTGAAGGCCGAAGTCTGCATAGTTCTTCTGCCAACAGCCACCGACATTCTCGGACTTCTCGAAAATTGTGCATGAGATCCCAATCTCCATGAGCCTTCGGGCCACCTGCAGCCCGGCGACTCCTGCACCGATAATGGCAACGGACTTCACATGAGCAAAGTCGTTCTCGACTGCTGGAAGCACTGCTTTTGCAATGCGAGCGCGGAGCGTCTTGGCCTCCTGGGTGCTTGTCAAAATTAGTCCCTTTTTGGGCCCCTGATATAGTACGGCACCTGTTTTTAGGGTTTAAACCTTAAACCCAAGAAGGGACCCTAATTTTGGCAACCACCGTCCTGGGTGGTGGGGTGCAGGAGCTCATGGATGCCATTCACGAACTCGTCCTGATCCAGGGTCGACTCATGGTTACGTTTTTTTTTTTTTAACCCCTCTTTTCCGTCTGCCCCGAAGGTTAGCAAGATCATGGTTAAGTTTGGGCTTTAGGGCTGTCTTTTTCCCTCTGCTTTCGGGCTTTCGGGTTGGAGGCTTCGGGTTGCGGGGTCTCGCCATTCAAAGCGTTGCAGGGTTTAGGTTTAGGAAGTTGAGGGTGTTGGGTTGTAGGCGATTTAGGGCCGGGTCCTGATCGAGGATCCCGTCGTGGTTGTCGTCGATCATCTGGAAGACACGCCCGAGGATTGCGGGATCGTCCAGGCATCCGAGCTGCTCAGGGAACTCGCGGGCTAAGGACTTGCTTGCATCATACCAGGGCGTCACTGGCAAGACACCACCCTGTGCATGTTGCAGAAAAATCTCGGCCAAGACCTGCTTCTCCGTGCCATGGTACTTCGACACAGGCGCCGGCAGCTCGTCATAGATGTTGAAACCCATGGTGGATCCCCGCCGTCCGAAATACTATTCTCTCCTAGCCGTCCGAGACGCTGTCGGGTGGAGCCAGAATGGCTTGTACCGACAGCTGAGGTTTGAACGTTGAACCTTTCAGTGGCAGTGTACATGTCAACGTCTGCATCACTCATGTGCAACCAGCTCTGTACCTGCTTGCCAAAGCTGAAAGGGCAAGTGTGAAACGAAGCACGTGAAGCCCTGTGAGACAAACTCTGGGGCTCTCTTCTCATGTGCAAAAGTTCATACTATGCACAAGGCACTCAGTAACCTATGAAGCCACGTCTTTCAGTAGTAGTCAATCCGCATTCAAGGTACATCATGAGTTAGCAACAATCGACGCAAGAAGGAGGCTCAGCTGCACGAGCCTAGCCTGGCGAAGACAAGCACAGAGCCTCTGCAGTCTCCAATTTTCAAGTGTCCGAATGTGGCTCATGATGTTCAGGCAATCGGGGACCCCAAAAGCAGGATCCTCTCTATCTCCTGGTATGAGACACTCAGAGCACCTACGAACCCTTCTGTAGCCCTTTTTTTGCTGCACTCCTACACTCCTAAGCCCCTTTTGCTACTGGACTCAAGTCTAGCCGTCTACGACCCACAGTCATCTTGACCCCTCAAACCCTAAACCCCTGAACCCCTACCCTCTATTCTCCCACCTTTCTGCAAAACCCCATGTGTGTCCTCACACGATCGGTCGGGGAGGAACAAGTGCCCCGAACCTGACCAGGTGCTCTTAAAGTAATGTAGGAACCTGATGAAGAAACATTGTGCCCTCCTTAGGGTTCCTTGTACAAAAGAATCCTACTATTTTGGGGTTATCGGCCCAGGGTTGCTTAATCGGGCTCCTACATCAGGCATTCTAGGCTTCACGGCCTTACGGCTTTCTATACTGAACTTTGAACCCCTAGCAACAACTACAATTTTAGCTGCTTCCTAGGAGATAAAGGAAGCAAAATGTAAACACCATCTATCGGTACCCCTAGGCTTTGGGTGTTCGGGCTTCGTGTTTAGAGCTTCGGGCTGTCAGGGTTTACCTAGAGGGTCATACCCTACCCCTTTTTTAGGATACCTAGTTTTATGGTTGGGAACTGTTATGTAGAAGATTAGGTGCCTTAAAAAAGGGGTAGGGTATGAGCCTCTAGGTATGCTTTCACAACTCAGACTTGGGTACGGCCCCCACTCAGTAATAGTTGAATATTATTCATAATACAGATATATTAGGACCTTAATTTTGAACCCAGGCTCTGCTCCATCATCAGCTGGGAATCGACAGGTCCTAATAGTAGCCCTATTATAGACTCTTACTGTAAGGGGGCAGTACCACAACTCAGACTGAAAAGGCGAGGTCTCCGGGTTCGGTGGGTCGGCCTGAGGGGGCGTCGGTGCTTAAGCTTACTTTCCTTAGTTAGTAGGGAATGTAATATGATAGTAATATGGTAGTAATATGGTAGTAATAGTAGTTATAATTGTACCCCGTTCCTCCATTCCCCACTAACCAAACGTAAGTTTAGCAGCATTGGACGTTTTGCTCGAGGCGCAGGAACACAAACTTCCGTTGTTCCACTTCCCCACGTCCCTGTGATCTCTCTGGATGTCCATTGCTTATGTGTAGTGGTACCTACTGCTCTGTGGGGCTTTCGTGACGTATAAGCCCTCATATAGAGTTCAGAGACACCCTGCCAAGCAAGGCTGTGGTAGACGCCACCCAAGCCCAGCCGTTTGCCCAACCCCAGCCGTTTGAATCCGTGTTCATGAGTTTCTGCAGGGATTTCTGAAGCCAGATTCATGTGGAATGGGCTCTTACCCAAGCCTGCCAGCGAAAGTCAAGATACGCCAGTGAAAATGGTTCAGGAGCTATATGTAGCCCTGAAACTTAAGGTATCGCCTATCGCGCTGTTTGTCTATATGGCTCCTGAAAGTCATTCTCACAGGCACATCTGCAGTGTCTTGACTTTTGGCTGCAGCGTGGGTTCAGAGCCTATGTTTCTTGCTTCCAGATCATCCGGGCTTGCCGAAACCCCTAGCACTGTCTTGACTGTTGTCTTAACTGTTGCTGGCAGGCGTGAGTTCATCATCTTTCACGCAAAGTTGGCGGAACCACAACGAAATCGGCCCTCCCGCCACCCTCCCACTCCCCCACCCACCCCCCGTTCCCAAAGTAAAGTTCTTGAAGCGAGCTTTCAAGCCGGAAAATCTGCAGAAAAGCGCGCCGTAACTTGGGTGCGTGCGTGGCCATATCTACATAGATTGGGCACTGCCCCCACTTTGTACCAGTCCAAATTGCGGGTCATATTAAGAGCGATTTACACGTACATTGAAAATTATCCAACTGTTGCACAGTGGGCAGTGTTCAATCTACAAACCGAGTTCCTATACAAAACGCCTGAAGCTTCATGAACCCTACAATACACATACGAAGAAGTTAATTACAAACAGTTTGAGTCCCGCTAGAGTTCTAAACGGTCCCTGACATGCAGGTTTTAGATCTAAAGTTAGGTGTTCACCGTTTACATGTGTAATCGACAGGCTTGATAGTCTATAGGACTTTGGGTGTAGGGCGTTCTAGGTCTACTAGGATTAATAAGTCAGGCTTCCAGGGTAGACAGTGTTTACATCCAGGATTTAAGGTTTCGGGTCTCGGCGCTCACGGCGTCGAAGGGATCCGTCAAACAAGGTGACATCTGTAGCACATTATTATTCGTATGACTGCTTTGTATTAATATTTCTGTTGTTATGAATATATTCTTATCATTCTAATTATCCTAATTATAAATAGTCTTAGTATTCGTGTTCTTCGTATTAATCTTAGTATTATCAAGAAACTCGTGCTTCGGCGTCGAGGTCACTCCGAATCTGCGAGGGGAAGGTAACGCAGCAACTTCAGCCCAGGCTGCGCGCCTGTGTCGAAGACGACGGTGAAATTTTGTGGCTTCGGATGGCCAACCTGTCATACAAGACGATTTGGAAGCTTCACCGAATCAGGGATCCTTATCTAGAGCTTGACTGGTAGAAATTCTCAGCGCAAGCAGCACGGTTTCTGTTGCTACTCTTGGCACTCAGGAATATCACTATGATGCTGCTCATCTTTAATTGTTGTCGTCGCGACAGTCGTTGGCTTTGTGGTGGTGGGGGTCCCATAGGAAATACCCATCTGACGTAGTGGAAGCCTGCATGGCTGCTTTGTCTAAGAAGCATTCCATCGGTCCGGTCAGGCATGGCCAGGCAAGTGCTCAACTGGTTTAGGGTTTAGGGTTTAGTGTGCTGGACTAATCACAATGCCTGCTATTGACGTGGCGGTTTTGCGCAGGCTCATAGCGACTTTTTGCAGAGTTGGCGATTGCGCTCTGCTGGGCGGAAACAACTCAGAGAGCTTGACCACGAGGCTCCTGGCTCGGAAAGATGCGGTTCTTTCCTCGCAGATCTATGTCTCCGTTCTCACCGCTGAGGAAGTACGGAAAGAATTGTGTTTGATGGATGCATTCCTAAAGCCGGCTCCTCAAGTGCAGCTAGCACGGCGATGATGCTGCGCTCGTCTTGAGATGCGTCTCGCTCTCAAGAGTTTGGACCTCCGGCAAAGCCTCAGCAACGCGTGCTCGCGTGCGATCTTTAAAATCGGACGCGCAAGCATGCTACAGCCCAGAACGTACAGTTGTTGCTCTCACTTTGTTTCTTACTGGACTGCCATAGCACCCTTGTGAATCCTACTGCTTTTTGCTGTTCCACCCGTAGTCATCGCATACCTCGAACCCTGTATGCTGCTTAACCGCACACCAAGCGGAATGCTTCATGACTTCATGACAAATACAGCGTCTAACATGTCCGCTTCGAACCGCCTGGGTCGACCCCAGACAGCCAAACTTCCACAAAAGCAGTAGAGGCAGCATTGCTGTTAGCATCCACTTCAGCATGTTGGCATGCGCGATGTAATGAACACTGGATGGGTCTGAGTCTGACGATAAAAGACAAGAACCCTAAACCCTAAACCCTGCCAGATCGGTGGTCGTGGCAGCTTGCAAATGGGGAAATCAGTGAAACCTGAAGGACCAAATAGGGGCCGTATACCCATATACTATGAATCCGTATATGGTATACGAACCTTAAACCCTTTTAGGGTTATGTCGTCCTTAAGGTACATCAAGCTGAGCGGACCCTCAAGCCTTTTTTTGATGTCCAGAACCTGTCCGACCCTTCGACCCAGGATATGTTAACTCCCTGGATTTCAAAATAGCCAAAAAGCCTTCTATATTATGGTCGTTGGGCCCAAAAGCCTTAATACATGAGCCCTTGCATACCCAGGGATTTAGGCGGGTGTCATTTCGAGTCTCAATCACGCAGCGTCTCTTCGGTTACGTACTGTCGGGAGCCGCTAAGCCTAAGAGATCGCGCTTGGAAAATGGTGAATTCGGCAACTTCTTTAAAACTCCCCAGTTTCCCCAATGCCCGACCTGGACCTCAAAAAACCAAGCGTTTCTATGGACATATCTAAAGAAATCGTCAAAAGCCTAAAACAAGCAATCTGCTTGCCTTAAGTCGACCCGAAACCCGAAGCCTTGAACCTAAACCCTGCAGAAATACGTCGGCCCTGGCACTCTGGCCCTACACCCACCATCCCTGATAGAGGTCTCAATGAATCGAACGGGATGTGATGTTGAAAGGGGTATGTCTTGCATACAATTACAAATATTGACACACACACATATGTATATATATATATATATATATATATATTTATTTATTTATATTTTATACACATACACATATTGTATACATAATTACAAAGACAGAGAGGAAGAGAGAGAAACAGAGAGAGAGAGAGAGAGAGAATGAGAGGGGCGGACTATAAGGAGCATTAAGTACGATCCTAAACCCCAAATCCAACAAACCTGAATTAGCGAACTACTCAAAGCTTTAGTTTGTCTTCCTGCAGTCTGGGACGCAGCCGGCTGCGACAAAAGAGGCGCCGACACCGCTGCTGGCAGCGGCGCTGTGCGCGCTGCGTGCGCACTGCGGCCTGGCTCCAGGGCAGCATGAGAACCCCTGTGTTCAAACTCTTTTCAAAAGGGTCTAAAAAGGTATAGCATTTGGGCGCCGGGTTTGGCAGGGGTTCTACACTTAACAAACTTTCTATATAGGATTCGCGAACGCAAAACGAAACGTGAGGTTCGGATCTTCGCAGCAGGGTCCCCGAGAAACAGTGCATGCAACAGCCATCAAGAGACAAGGCAAGCTCTGCAAAACGCACAGCAACACAGGATCAGAACACACCTGGAGACTTGGCGTGTCACAGGCATAGCTATCATCGAAGCGTGGCAATTCCAAGTACAGAGGCTATAAAGTCCTCCGACGGTATGGGAACGAAAAGAAGTGGCTCTGACAAGATGCTTCAGGAAAGGTCTTGGGTGTTCAGCGCCTGGTACTGTTGGTGATATAAATCCTGCATTACCCATAAAGAAAATACCATTAGTCCCATAGTCTAGGGTCCTTAAGGTAATGCAGGATGTATATCAACAACCGAGTTTCTCACTGTAGATTCCATCCAAGTCTGGCAGTGCTTTTGCTTTTAGTCTTTAGCATCAACGGCTTTCCTGCACCTTGGCGCCCGCTTTTCCACACGCCTTCTCGACTTCGGTGTTTAGGGTTGCTATCGGGCTGAACCCTAAACCCAAAAGCTTCCTGCCTGTCAAGCCGGGGGCAGCAACCGTAGTAAACAAAAGCCCGAACACCGATATTCAAAACCTAAAGCCTCAGAAATCCTAAATTTTAAACACTAAGGCCCGAAAGAGGGTTTTGGATCGAGCCGAGTGCATTGCCAAAGCCCCAGTGGACGTAGCATCCACGTAGAACGGAGCCATTGCTAAATCGCCTAGCTGGCACCGCAACGCTCGACGCTCTCGGCACAGGGCCAGAGCACGCGTTCACCTTCTTCGCCTCCAAGGACTTCGACCCTGGAAGCGAGACTTGAGCCTTCTTGAGGCTCATCACTCACGGCCTAGATATCGCGAAGCCGCCCGTATGGGACGAGGCCGAAACCCGGAAGCATGGCGATCGGAAGAGTCATATGGACATTCTGGGCGGCAACAGCCGTCCTGGGAAGTCTGGAAAGGCGCGAGGACACCGAAGACCGGCCAGGCCAAGAAGACCCCAGCACGGTACGACGAGATGGTCGTTCATGGATGGAAATCCTCCCAGGACGAGACCCACGAAGAGATCCTGGATGCGGAACAACATGGGGGTTCAGAGCGCAGGCGTGCAATACAAAAGGCGCTTACACAAGCAAAAAAGGCCGAAAACCGTGCCAGGAAGATTCGCGAGGACCAGAAGTACCGAGAGCAACAATGGGAGCTATGGAAAAAGAAGGCGATAGCAGATTTCCAGCGGCAGAAGAGAGCCTTCGAGACGGACACCCAGAAAGCCCAGGAGGAACTTCGGCAAGCAATTCAGACCGGACAGCAAGCCGCTGCACTTGTCGAGCAGATTGCTGCCGGACAGCGACTGCAGGAGGACACCTCCGAGCTGGATGCCGTTATGGCAGAACTCTCAGCCAACCCCGAGGCACCGGCACCTTCGGAGCCCTTCATGAAAGCAGCAATGCAAGCCGCCACGGCAGCAGGATTCCTAGACGGTGGACCCCTTACCAGTGGCGGCCAGGGGACGGCACCAGCTGCAGTGAGGCAGCTCAGACCAGAGATCCTGCAGCAGTTGATGGCGATGGCAGGATTGCAGCAACTGCAGGCAACAGCCGGCGGCGCTCATGTGCCCACTGTCGCCACCGGCCCAGGCCCATCCGATGCACAGCTTGTTGGACTACTTGCCGGGCAGCAGCAAGCCAATGGCGTGCCACCACCGTCTGTGGCGCCCCCTGCTTATACTCCCACAGGCCAAGGTTCGGAAAGCCCTTTTGTAGAGGGACACCTGGGCATGTCCAAAGGTGTGCCCACTGCCGCAGCCCTTCCGACCCACGACATCACCAAGCATCCCACACCACAGCGGCCGAAGCACAAGCCACCTACGGAGGGAGAGAGGCCTCAACCTCCGAGGCAGCCTGTCAAACCAGTGGGTACGAACAGCGTGGTGCATCCAACATCCCCCTCCGGGCCATGCTTCCAAGACCGAGTGGAAGCCAAGCGAGAAGCACTACGCTCACAGTCGCAGCAGGAGATGATCGAGCAACAGGAACAGCAGGAACGGGCAGCAGCTGCGGCTGCAGCTCAGGCCGTTCACAACATTGGGGACTCCGAGGAAGAGGACCTACTGAGCCAAGAGCTGCCTCCAGATCTCGACCACGGAGGAGGTCCTCAATCACCAGGCCTGCGAACAATGGAGTGACCAACACAGCGTTCCTGAGGCAAATAGTTTCCCGAACTGAGATTGCTCTCGGCAGGAGTTCCCTGGAGGGTCCGTGCATCGGAGTTGCATTGGCGCATCTCCATGCTCTGTTACCCATCGGGTTGAGCCCTTGCTGGCAGCTCTTTCAGGACGCGGGAACTACATGCCATGGAGCCATCGCTGAGTACTGTACAGAGGCAGTAGTGCACACACTTGTTTCGCAAGGCCCCTCGTGCCCTTCCTCTTCTGCGAGTGTACGAGCCTCGCCTTTTCGTCTTTGTGGCTATCTAAGAGTAAGTCGATCATTGGGCTGCGGTCTGACTTTTACTCTAGATGGCTCCTCTCCTGCCCTGCCGGCATTGCATTGGGTTTGTGCAATTGCCAGCGACGGTAACAGAGTGCCTCTGTGCCCTCGATCCTTCTCCTTGAGAGGCCGCTTGTACATAGCTTTTGGAGTTGTACAGTGCCGCCTTTTCAGTGTGCCTGCCCTGCCTTATCCTTCTGACCTAACTGCCGCTCTTTTTAGGTCATGTGCTCTCAGGAGCCAGCGAGGCTCTACTTCTTCCGGTGTTCTCCCTGCCGTCGCCACGAGTTCTGGTCCCGGGTCTCAGCATACTTGGGTTTGGTATGCTGTATTCCCGCTTCCGGACTCCTCTTCCTCCGCCCTTGGAGATGCCGGCCTTCTTTGCCGTGCTTCCTCCTGGGCCCCGCCGACGCCTTGGTTCTCCTCGGTCTGCAAATCACGGCCTTGTCCTTCTGCAGCCTCCGGCTGCTTCAGTGTATTGCCACCGAGCTGCCCTGCTCCCAACCGGGATCTCTCCGGCTTCGGCTCTGCACATATCGGCTCAGTGATGCCACCCTTTCATGGAGGTTTCGGATACAGCGTGCCTAACACTTGCATCGGTGGCTCTGGGGCAAGGACCTGTACCGACCTCCCCCATTTAGGCGATACTGCTGGTTTTGGTCACGGAACTTGTAATCCCCCACCCTTTTGGGGTTTAGTCCGGTTTCCTCCCCCAGCCAATTCCTGCCATGCACAGGACGAGCACCCGTGGGTCGCTTGGTGCGCCCTGCATCTGTGCACATTTTGTGCCACAGGTGCGCTTTGCAGTCTTGGTGCCCTTCTCTGGCTTTGGACTAGTGCTCTGTTAGGACGCCGCCCTGTCAGCTCTGCTTCAGGCGGACGCTTGTGTGCCAGCCCCTTTCTGCAGCCTGTTGTCTTTCTTGCCAGGGCTGCGAATTGTGATCGCCCTCTCCTCGTTTGGACAGGTACACGATTCCCTGCGCGCAAGTCGCGGCGCCGCCGCCCCTCAGTGTCTTCAGGTTGGCTGCCTTTTCTTTGCCAAGTCCTGCTTGGACACTCGCTGCCCCACAGTGTTTGGGCAGCCCCTGGTGGTGCAGACGGTGCCGCTGCTCTTACTGCCTCCCTTGCCACCCACGGTCCCGTCGGCCATCCTAGTGACAGCGCCGCGCTGTCTCCAGCTCTCTCTTCGACTGGTGTGTCGCTTCCGGGCGTCCCTGCAAACACCATCGATGCTGCCCAGCTTGCTACAGGCTCTGCCGATCCCAATCTGCACTGTCTTGTCTTTGCGGCCGGCTATCGCACCGAGCACTTGGTCTTGGACGTACCATGCGACATCACTGCTGATGCTCTCGTTGCCCGGGTCCAGGTTGCTTCAGCCTTGGTGCAGCGGCTCTCTCCAGCCCACCTTTTCCCGGCACACCCGCAACCGGGACAGGGGTATGCCAGTTTTGTTGTTGTCCCAGATTGGGTGCCCGCCGACCGGCGTCAGGTTGTGCTTCTTGATTTTTCACGGATGCATGGCCCTGTTTTTGGACACGTCTTCCACAATCCCCTTACATACCGGGACCTTGTGACAGAGGCTGTTGCACAAACTGACGAGCTTTGGCATGCATATATACCCAACAGCTTCGAACCCCTTGCAGTTGGCTGCGAAGTCACTCTGTCGAGTGGTGATGTGATCAGCTTCTCTCCCCGGGATGTTCCGCTGGCACGGGACTCAGACCTCACCCTGCTGCTGTCCAGACCCTCGTCATGGCAGCGTGAGCCGGACCACGTCCTGCTTGAGCGGCCTACCTCTGCCTGGCTTGTTATTCTGCCACAGTCCGTGCAAAGTTTCCCCTTCTACGGAACCTTCACTGCTGACTTGCAACAGGCCATTGCCGACCAAATGGACAGTCAGGTGCAGCACGTCAGCTTTGGGCACCCCACGGAGCCTCTCACCGACGTGGTGTATCGCGGGCGGCTCTACGATAAAATTGCTGCCGCCGATCACCGGTCGGAGAACCTGCCTCCCGGCCCCAATCTCGGGGCGTTCGTGTTCCTTGACGCGAGGCAGTCTGCTCGCGGCCTCGGCTTTTTATTCGAAGGGCATGGAGCTGTCGTCCCTACCCAGGACGGTGTGCGAGTGCTTGGCCTACGCCCTCCGCGCGGTTTCCGCACTTACGCGGAGCACGTTTTCCTTCGACGCGAGGGCCTCCCAGTCGTCGATGGATGTGTCTTGGTTCTGGGCTATGAGTTTGATGAGGACACAGTTGGCACAGTACCTGCATCAGCCGCCCCTGGTGTTATACTGCTCTTGCCACCGATGAGAGGCTCGATGGCACTTCTGCTGGCGCAGCCGGCGAAGCAGCTTCCCCCTCCCTCGGCTCTGCCCCGCCACCGCACATTGGGTTCCTAGTCCTTAGCCCTCGGGTTGCGCCCATTACTCTTGAGATTCCGCTCGAGATTCCGTGCTCCCCCCAGCACGCTTGTGAAACCCTTGCATCACATCTGCGGACAAACTTGGCCACCACGTATGAACATCTTGTGGTCGCCCAGCCACAACCGGACCGCAGGTTTTGCACTTTTATCGCCCTCCCGTTATGGGCCACCCATGTGGTCTGTGTGGTTGTGGATGCTCGGGCTGTCGACGGGCGGCTCTTTGCCATGCACCTGGACAATGGGCTCTTTCCACGCTCCATTCTTGTCCAGATCAGCCTCCGACCATCCCTAGGATTTCGGGTTATGCATAACGACCATGTGCATCAAGCCCAAGAAGCGATTTTTCTTTCAAAGGGAGATGTTCTCTTCATCCTCCCTGCACGCGCTGCTGCTCCAACCCCCCCCAGGCTCCCAGATATGCTGTACCAGCTCGATGGCTGGCACCTGCCGGTACCGGACTTTAAGGGATTCCTACAAACTCCCTTTTATTTGCTTACCGATGCTTGGAACACTGTTGCAGACTTCCCGGCTTCCGCTTCCACTTCCTATACAGCGCTCCGACAGTTTGCTACCGCATTCCTGCGATACGAGGACCACAGATCCTCACTCCAGACACTGCACCCACGTGTAGCGGACTACAACTTCCATGGCATCGTGTGTCGAGCTGTCCTGATTGCCACGGAGCAGCCTATCGGTCTCCCGGTCCCCCCTGCAAGGGCCAGGCCGCCGTGCATTGCATATGCCGTTGATAGGCGTGCTATTCTCGCGGACATTACTTGGCACATCACTCCCACCGGCCGAGTCGACCTCGACTCCCTCATGCGAGAGTTTGAACCAGCACCGTCCGGCTTCTACACCTCCATCACAGGCGGTCTGCCAGAATGCGAAGGTGCCAGGACCTTCTTGCGTGTTGACAATGGCCAGGTGCTGACCGTAGCATATGAGGAGGATCTTCTTGAGCCGGACCGACACGGAGACAGCACCCCCCCCGATGACGAACCGGATGATTCCGACTCCAGCAGCACTTCTTCCGCACTGCCAGCAACCCCTAAACCAGCGCCTCGACCCATGCCCGGCGCACGTAACCGCAAGCGACGGCTCACTGACGGCACTCCGGGCGCCGGTGCTTCCAGCGGCCCTACCGTCGCTGTCAATGTTTTCATGGGCTGCCTAGTTAGTGCCCAAGTACCAGCTGCTGCTGCCGTGCTTGCGGATACGCCTAGCCACCGACAAGGTCTTGGCATTCTCGCTACACACAGCCACCTTACCGTACTGCGGTACTCTTGGGGTTTCCTTGTCGATGTTCTCCTTTTCGTCGTACTGTGGCTGTCCTGCGGCCTCCTTGTCTGCACAGCCGCCTCTTGCCGCCAGGCCAAGCTCCTGCTCGAGCCGCGAGCCCACAACAGCCCCATGCGACACGCCCTAGCTGCCTTGCGCTACTTTGCGCCACGCCTGGGCGGTGCTTGGCGATATATTCCTGCAGCGGATGCCGAAGTCATCCCCGGTTCTAGTGGTTCTGAAGAAGGTGACGAAACACCAGAGGACGGTCTCGCCCTCTTTGCAGTGCTTGCCCCAGGCTATGCACCAGAACAGGTGGCTGTCATAGTGCAGTTCCCCGCCACCTTAACTGAGGCCCTTGACACTGTGCAGCTTGCCCGTCATAGTATCCATAAGCATTGGTTGCCTGTTCCTGTTCCTGTCGAGCCCCAGCCGCAGCCGGGCATCGGCACCGTCATTGCTCTTGCCGACTGGCAGAGACAGGACAGATTCGTCTGCATCGACAGCACCCAGCTCGACGGGCGCCGCTTTGTCGTCCAGGCACCTCACTATGCTGACAAGCTTGCACTCCTGCACCTTGCCGATATTCAGCTAAACCTAGGCATAGCTGTTTACATCGGGGACGATCCACAGCCACTCGGTGATGATGTCCAGGTGCAATTATGGACCGGACTTGCAGTTTTCTTTCTGCCACCCGAGCGCCACCCACCCGTACCCTACTCTCTCGCCTGGACCCTAACAGACTGGCGTATGTGGCGCCAAGCCCTGCCGGAGGCCTTGCAACCTCCACCTGATGCATATGCCCTTGTCTACCATGACGAGGTTGCACTACACATCACTGACCCTAGGCGCCCCACCCGACACCGTCACCAAATTGCAGCCGCCCTAGGCATCCCCCTTGCGACACTACAGCTTGTGCCCGCGGTGCCACGGCTAACCAATGCCGCACTCACCGGACTCCACTGCAGAACCGTCCTCGCAGTCTGTGACAGCTCTGTCCAAGGACCGCTGCCCTGGTGTGTCGTCCTTTTGGATCTCCGTGCCCTACTTCGTGGGTGGAGCACAGTTGTCGCTCCGCATCATCGGCTCTCTTGCGATAGCTTGCGCGAAGACCTAGACAACCACTCACCTCCAGGCTGGCAGGCATGCCTACACGATGTCGGACGTGATGTGATTGATGTGCACCCGGGACAGGTACTTGTTGCATACTACCGGCCAGGCCGTGTTGCCATCCCTGCTGCTCGGGCTGTCTCGCCCTCTGCCGGTGACGCTCCACCCCAGTGCCGCCACCCCAAATGAGGCCGCGCCCCTCACACATCCCAGTGGCCCCCCTAGATCTTACGGTCCTGCTAGCCATCCGGCTGCGACTTCGTCGTCCACAGGGCCGTCTGCTGGCCCGACCGATGATGACACTGTAGCAGCTGCCACTGCTACACCGGCAGGTGCTGCCCAGATCGAGTACCTGCCTGGCGTTTTCCTTGTCCTAGCACAGGACTACTGTCCAGAGCCATGCACGGCTTCCGGTCGGCTGTCCGGACAGCCTTGCGCTTGACAGTGTTGGTGCAGCCAGGGCTCCTTTCTCTCGTATCTGCATGCCCAGGCTCATTGCTGCCTATCCGCAAACTATTGCAGGTGCCGCCCTCCTCCTTGCCCTCCCGTTTTGGACACCGGACGGAGTTACTGTTGCGTGTGATCTCACACGCCTCACTGGGGTCGTCTTTGCTTTGCAATTGCCCCGAGTTGTCCGACGTGACGGCCTCCTTCGTGCCTTGGGTGTCGCTACAGATGCGCGCGTCGATCTCTATCTCAGAGACCTGCCCTGGCCCATGCCCCATGGGGCGGTCTATGACCTCCGTAACGGTGATACTGTTGTTGTCACCCCTGCAGCACAGGCCGCGCATGCACCCATCCCCACAGGCTCACTCAGTGCGCGTCTTGCCTCAGCCGCTGCCTGGGATCCCACTTGGGGTCCCGATGCCACCTATGCAGACACCGTATGGCTCCTTACCGAAGTTGGCCATTTCACTCATGTTGTACCACCCGGCAGGCGCTCCTTCTTTCGGGATGACGTCGCCGCGTTATTGGGTGTTCGTGCTGATCGCATCACCTTTGCGGCTCCCGATCCCGCCATCAGGGATCATGCTGAAAAAGGGGTTCTGTCGCTCAACGTCATTGCAGTGCTTGGCGACGAACCCCCTGACCTCGAAGTGCGCCAGGGTGGATCCCTGTGCTTCATCGACAGTCGACCGATCCTCACTGGCATCTCCCGCATTACTGTGCATGGAGGAGGTTTGGACACTGCACGCCTCCACCGGCGCTTTGATCCGCGCTGTCCTGTCGGATATCGACTGTGCCGTCTACACCCCGACCATGGGCCATGCCTGCTCCCTCCTGTCTTAAATGTGCAGCATGGTGAGGTCATCGTCCTGTCGTTTATGCCAGCTGAAGCCAATCCCATTAATGTCCCTCCCGAGGACGGCCCCGGCCCTGGACAGGGTGGAGCGCCCCGTGGTCCTGCTGCTGCACCTCCCGCCGGTGATGCTGCCTCTCCTCCTGCCACCGACAATCCGACATCGAGTACGGGGCAGACCGACGCCGGCACCGGTGGTACCCAGCGAGCCCGTGATGGCCCATCCTTCGACTGTATTGGCCTCTTTTCCGCCCGCAGGCAACCACACAGTGAACAATGTGTCAGTCGAGTTGTTACGTGGCGACAAGCTAGTTCTGTCTCCTACTTGGCGTTCACCTCTATCCTCCTGCATCTTGTTCACTGGGGCTTGTGTGCCCTGCGCGGTGCGGCTTCCACTGCAGGCTCACATCTTGTTGCCCCTGCCGTTGTGCCTCGTCGTGGCCGGCACCGCCCCTCACCCGGTCGGCGCCTCTGTCGGCCGACTGCACTCATCCTTGTCCTGATTGTTGCGGCTGCTCTGCCACTCGCCGCTGCGACCACTTCCGGTGGCACGCCTCCTGGCGCTGTATGCCACTCCTTCTGTGGCTCAGGCCTGGCCTATGCTGTTGGCCGCCTGTCACGCCCGGTTGCCACTCCTTGTCGAGCTCCTGCGGCCGTCGGGCATCCGCCAGGTACAGCAGATCCCACAGGTGCCCTTATTCGCCTGGATACTGCCACCCATGGGTTCGAATTGCCAAACGACCTGCCTACGTTGCTTGATCTCGCCGCCAGGCAGGACAACACCTGGGCACTGCGGGCCGTCACCCTGCTCGAGGGGCTCTTCCGGCACGGTGATGATGGTGATGATGGTACGCCGAGCTCGCCCTCTGTTGCACATGAGCCAGCTGCCGAAATCCCTCGGCCTTCACCCATTATCCAGCTTGCCTCAACAGTGCCACTCACTGCCTACCAAAGTAGCTGTCTTGAGTTACAGGCTCTGGTGCCTCCTGTTGCAGCTGCTACTGCTGTCGACTGGCTTGACAACGATCTCCGGCCACTGCTTACAGCACCGGATACCTCCCCCGAGGTCCGCCATGCTATCCCAGCCATTACCAACTGGCATACCGCTGGCGGTGACGGGAGTCTTCTTCCCGCCCTCGTACACATCTATACCGACGGCTCTGCCCGCGGGACGCATGAGCCCCTCGCCAGTGCACCATGCGGCTGGGCCTTCAATGTATGGATTGAGACCGCTAGTGGTTGGTACTTCTATGGCTTCGCAGCAGGCACAGCTGTACCCCCTTTCACCCGTTTCCATCTTGGTGAGATGGATGACTCGCCTCTTACAAGCGAGCTTCTTGGAGCTGCCTGGGCATTGGTCTGGGCTGCCGAATACGGCCCCACTTTCGCCTGCCCGCTGCATCTCCACTACGACTGTGCTGCTGCAGGTGAAGGCACCTTTGCTCAAGCAGTACCCGCCAGTGTCCCCACGGTCACAGGGGGGCCCAGCCTCAGCCACGTCGCCGTTGCTCTCCGGCACATTGCAGCTGCCCGTGTTGCCCTTACCTCTGCATATGTGCCAGGGCACCGGGGCGCACTTGGCAACGAGATCAGTGATTCTCTTGCCAAGTACATCCGCCGGCAGGCCCTGCCTCTGGATGAACGTGTCCACCCCGACTGGCCAGCACACCTAGTACAACACGAGCTTCTAGACTGGGCCTGGCTCGCGCACGCCTGCGCTGCCGACCTGCCCACACTCTTTGCCTTTGAGTCTGAAGCTGGGCGCCTGCAAGCCCTCTGTCCACAGCCACGGCCCGCTCCACATTGTGGAGTTACCCAGACCGCCGACGATACCGTCGCACCCGTGCGGTATTGCATTAAGGCAGTCACGTTCAACATTCTTACCCTACTCGAAAGCACACACGCCAAGCGTCGTGTCCAGACGCATGCTGGCCTTCGAATGATGGGACGGCGACATGTCATCCTGCGACAGTTGCAATCGCAGGATGTGCTTTTTGCGGGGCTCCAAGAGACACGAGTACAGGATACCGCTCTGCTTCCCGACCGGACCCACATACTCCTCCATTCCGGGGCAAGCGAGGCCGGACATTACGGTTGTGCCCTCTGGATCAGTAAAACTGTTCCTTATGCACATGTCAATGGCAAGCCTATGTGCATAGAACCTCGGCACTGCACTGTTTCGGCCACCTCGCCGCGGCATTTAGTTGTCTGTGTAGAGGCGCCACACCTTCGTCTTGGCGTGCTCGTTGTCCATGCGCCCTCCGACCCCCACGATGACAAAGGAGTGCTACATGCCTTTTGGGCGGCTCGTACCCTCGAGCTTGGCAAACTGCCCAACGATGTGCCAGTTTTGCTTCTTGCCGATGCCAATTCTCGCCTCGGCAGCCTTGAGAGCGAGGCTGTTGGGCCGCACCACCCCGAAGATGAGACGCCTGCTGCGTCACATTTTCATAGCTTTCTGCTACGTAATGGTCTTTGGCTGCCAGCCACCTTCGCTGGCCTGCACAGCGGCCCGTCTTGGACCTGGCAGTCCCCACGTGGGGACCAGCATCGCCTCGACTACATCGGCCTTCCGCAATCTTGGGCCACTTTTTCCTGCCGCTCCCGTGTCTGGTACACCTTTGAGGCTTTGCAACAACGTAGTGACCATCTGCCGGTCATAATCGAGTGCTCTTTCGCGCGCGAAAGCAGCTCGCGCGCATCTGCTGCATTTCGCCGTGTTGCTTGTCGGCCTAACGACTTGGATCCCACCATTGACAAACAGGCATTTTGCCATGCACTATCGGCTGCCCCGCCAGTCGACTGGTCTGTCAATGTGGACAGCCACTATTGCGCCTTTGTTTCCAATTGGACGGCCGCGGGCCGTGCGCAACAGCCCCGGTCTACCCCCAAGCCGCAACAAAGCTTCCTAACCGCGCCTACCCTTGCCATTATTCGTCGACGCAAGGATACGCGCATAGCCCTACGTGCCGCCGAGAAAGAGCTGCATCGGCGCTTGCTTGTCGCTGGTTTTGCAGCCTTTACTCACCTGCATGCTGCCTCAGCCCTCAACACCGGCTCTGCAGCAGCCACATGGGCCTGGATTAGGGGTGCCAACCACAACATTGCCTTGGCGTGGAGCCGCCTCCATCGGCTCTGTACTGAAGCCCGCCAGGCCGTCAAAGCAGACCGCTGCCACTACTTGCAGAAGCTGGTTTCTGAAGTTGGGCAAGCTGACCTCCGAGACCCGCGACATCTGTACCAGTGTGTGCGGAGGGCCTTTCCTAAAGCCGCCTCTGCCAAACGGTCTCGTTTTACCCCGCTCCCTGCCGTCGCACTTGCCGATGGCACTCTCGCCGTCACCGGGGCAGAAAGGGCAGCGCGCTGGCGTAGCCATTTTGCAGCCCAAGAAGGCGGTGTCGACATTTCTCCTGCGGACTACAGCGCCGGCTTCGCTGTCGACGCCGCCCGAAGCACTGCGCCCGCCGTCTTCGACCCACGACTGCTGCCCTCGCTCACAGAGCTCGAGACATCCGTGCTCCAACTCAAACGGGGCAAGGCTGCTGGCCCAGACGGTGTGACATCAGAGCTCCTAAAATTAGCGGTACCCACCGCTGCGCGGCAGCTGCTGCCTCTCTTCGTCAAAAGCTTACTCACCGTCCGCGAGCCCATTGAGTTTAAGGGAGGAGCTCTAATGACGCTCACCAAGAAGGCGGCATCTGCCTTCGAGTGCGATCGCTATCGCAGCATTCTGCTATCGAGCGTTCCTGGGAAACTCTTGCATAAGAGCCTTCGCAGACGCATCACTCCTCTGCTCCTCCAACACAGCCCTGACCTTATGGGCGGAGTCCATCCAGGGGTTGGGGTGGACTCGATTGCGACTGCAGTACGGAGCTATCAAGCACACGTGCATGCTAGTGGAGAGCACCCCGCTGTTGTGTTTTTCGACGTTCGTGCAGCCTACTACCAAGTTGTACGCGAGACTCTCACCAGCGATGCACCGGACGACTCCATCCTTCAGTCTCTCTTCTGCAAGCTTGGGGTCCCTCCTGATGCGCTCGCCGAGCTCCGCGACCACCTTGCCAGTTTGAATCACCTCATCGACAGCAACGGCTCCCTCCATCTCGAAGCCTTCACGCGCGAGCTCTTCAAGGGCACCTGGTTTCGGCTTGACCAGCATGTGGATTTAGTCGCCACCTCGGCCGGCGTTAGACCAGGCGATCCGTTGGCCGATGTGTTCTTTGCCCTGAGTTTCAGCGCTTATTTGCGCTCAGTGCAAGCCTTCCTGAGACAACAGTCACTGAGTACAGTGCTGCCGCCTTGCACTACTCTCTTGCCGGTCGACGGTCTTGAAACCGAACGCGAACTCTCCCCTGCCTCCTGGGCGGACGATTTCGCTGCCATGTTGTCTGCAACCAGTCCCGCCCAGGTCGTTCGCAAGGTGCAGGCCACTACGTCTGCTTTCTTGACCCATGCCACCGCCATAGGTATGCAGCTTTCGTTTGCCGTTGACAAAACCGCCGCTCTGCTGCCGCCTACAGTGCTTTTCGCCGATGTTTGTGACCTCCCTCCTTCTGGGGCCGCCTATGAGCATGCCATACTGGTCTACGACAGTATCGCACTGCGCACTGTTCATTTGCCTGCGGTACAGGCATACAAGCATCTCGGTGGGATCGTCACCTGCAACGCGCCACTTCTGCCTGAGATCTATTACCGGTTCTCACAGTGCACCTGGACGCTGCGGCCGCTGCGTGGCACCCTCTTTGGCAACCCCAGCATACCCCTTCCTCTTCGGCGAGCCTTGCTCGGCTCCCTTGTTGCCACCAAGTTCACGTACGGCTCCGCCACCATGGAACTGCACGTTGCCTACCAATGGCGGCTCTGGGCCCGCCTGTACACTTCCATCTGGAAGGCGTTGCAACCGCGATCCTCTGCCGCCGACAAAATCCACTCCTATGAAGTGCTTCGGCAGGCCAATGCCCTCGCTCCGCCACTTGCGCTTGCGAAAGCCAGGGCCAGCCTGTACCTGAGGGTTCTCGAACATGGGCCCCAGACACTCCTCCACCTTTGGTGGCTGCAGTGGGAAGCCACGCCGGCACGATCATGGCTCGCCATGCTACAAGGCGACCTGGAGTACGTTGCCATGTACTGCCCTGCCGTCCAGCTCCTGCTGGACTCGCCTTGTCCACTTGTAGCACTCACTGAGACAATGCTCCAGGATCGCACCTGGTGGCGCCGGCAACTGAATGCAGCGGCCAGGATCTATTTTGCTGACCTTGAGCGATGGGCCCAAGGCCGCCGCAATACTGCTGCCTGCCCACTGATCCCTCCTCCTTCCGCGGACGCCTACTATCGATGTCCCTTTTGCACAGCTAGTTTCCCGCTGAAGAAGCATCTCAGCGTTCACATAGCCCGCCACCATGGGTTACCTGCGCCCAAGCGGCTCTTTGCGCCCCATGCTACCTGTCTCGCCTGCCTTAAGCATTTTCACTCCATTCCCCGGCTGCAGAACCACCTCAAGAGTGTGCCACGCTGTCTTGAGCGCGTGCACCTCTTAATGCCACCCTTGGAGTTGTCTGCTGTAAGAGCTATTGAGCAAGCTGACCGGGCACACCAAAAGCGGCTTAAAACGGGCTGCTGGCAAGCTTTCGATGCTAACAAGCCAGTGCTCCAGGCGCTCGGCCCTCTACAACCTACGCGTGCTGAACTGCTCAGCGCGCTAGGAGAAGAGGCGCCACTCTCACTACTGGCACAGCCGCCACCGAACCCTGCTTTTACGGCATGGGTGTGTAACGACATCCACGGCCGCACACGTGAGCCACCCCGGGCAGGCACACGCAGTTTCTGGTGGCAACGTATCCAGTAGTTATTTCACCGTTTCACCTCGAATTCAATGCTTCGGATGCGTCTGTCGACTCTGCAATCCGCCGAGAAAAAAGGCCCGAAAGCCTCCACTGTTCAACCTCCAGACTCGCGACCCTGAACACAAGGCACTTTGTACCACTGGGATCAGGTCTAACCAAACCTTCCACCCCACCATCCTGTTGATCAAGGAGCAGGCATGAGCACTCAAAACCCCTAATTTTCGGAAACTCCTTTCGGATACTCTAAATCCCTATAAAGCCCCTTGAAGGAACCCTTATAGTACCCCTTTAGTTGAGTCTACAACCCCAAAACCCGGGGAAGCCTGGAGGATGCAACGGCGTCGATGAACCGCCTTCGCCTGTTTTGGGATTGTTCGTGCTTCGGTTGATGATATAAATCCTGCATGACCCATAATAAGGAATATGCCATACTTCCCATCGTTCAGGGTCCTTGAGGTAATGCAGGATTTTTACCATCAACCGTTGCACTTGGGAAGTTCGAGTCCAGGCTTTGGGGTTTCAGGATTTGGGGCTTAGGCTCTGTATTTTGGATTCAAGTTAAGGGTTTAGGGCCAGGCAGGCCCACGCAGAGTTGGATTCGGGGTTCATACAGGCCCTATGGCCTTACTGTAGGTCAGGACCACCAGGGTAAAAGGCCTCATGAAACTGCGAGCGCGGAGGATTTCGAGAGGGATGCCTGAGGCTAAACAACCCTCGACCGCAAAGCGCAAATCCTGCATGAAAGCTGAAACCCTGCACTCGAACTCCTTCTACATCCTCACCCACACCCAAAAGCCCCGTTTAAAGGGTGGGGAGGGGAGGCTGCTGGCCTTCATCAGACTCAGCTCCGCCATTCGACCCTGCATGACGCTGTGCTGTTCGCTCCACTGGGCGATGCACGCCGTCATGGCCAACGAGGCACTGTCGGAGCTTCGGATTTGTGCGGTTTAGAGTCATTTGCTTAAAGGGCTTTTAGATTTAGAGCTAAAGCGGTAGAAAGAACGCCAAAATCTCACAAAACGAAGCTTTCCAAATATCTTCTGAAATCCTTCCGGCTAGAGGCCATCTTCCCGTTTACGAGCGCAACAGCTCTAGCTGCTCGAGACATTCAACTCAAGCAAGTCTACAAGATGTGGTCAATCCGACATGTCGAACTCTTCTTGTGGATTCCGCGATGTCCTTTTGAAACGTGTGGTGCTGAAGCAAATGCCATATGACGATATTCTGTCCTTTTAGCAGAGCATCTGACATGAATCCGCATCGCTCCAGAGCCCTACTAGCATCAAGCAAAACATGTGACTGTGACCGAGATGTGAAGGCCATTGGTCCGTGGCAGCGAGCGTCTATCAGAACCCTCAACCTGTTTTTGCAGCTTAAACACTAACCCTGGGCATCAAAATAGCCCAAAAGCTTGGTTAGTATGGTCTTTGGGCCCAAAAGCCTTAATATATGAGTCCTTGGATGCCTGGGGTAAACCCTGAACCGTATCACTTGGGTGAACCCGAGGAACGAGGAAGATCTGAGACAAACCTGCCGGAGAGGCGAAGATGCCTCGGCAAGCTCTCCAACGGAAGCTGGGTTCTTGCTAAGGGATCTAATTCAAAGTTACCATCATGGGGATAAGGGTTCCTTCTTCTGGGTTCGGCGCTTTAAGGCTCTCTGGGCTCTAGTTTGAAGGCTTTTGGACGCAAAGCAAAGATCGCCCTTTTGCACAAAGGCTTGATTGGAGCTCGCTCGGCCCTGAAACCTAAGACCACATGCTCCCAAGAGCTTTGCAACAATGTGGAGACTTCGGGGGACGGAAGGCCAGCTCATGCCCTTTTTGCCCTGGCTTCTTCCTTGAGTTTAAGGCTCGGGGGCTCAGGATTTGGTCCAGGGTTTAAGAAGTTTACGGTTTGGGTTTAGGGTTAGAGGCCCGGACGGTTTCAGGGGTTCACTATACTTGTGCTCAAGCCCCACTTGAGTTCATCATCCATATCCAACACATCCGCTCATAACGTATCCGTACTAACCCACTATGTTATCTAGCAGTATGTAGGTCTTCAGTCCCGTCTATCAACCGCAGAGGTTTCCTTCGGATACTAGGCAGCCCTATTGGAAGCGATTTTTCAGGGTTTGGGGTTTACGATGGCAACTGCCTGGAGCTGCCTCAGTATTGCTGGGGTGCTCGGTCGCAGGGCCCGGTACTCTTGCTGGTGTTGCTGTTGATGATATAAATCCAGCATCACCCATAAAAAAGAATATGCCAGTATTCCCATAGTTTAGGTTAAGGTGCTGGAGGATTTACATCATCAGCCGTAGTGCTTGGGGTGACATCTCTGGCATCCTCTAAGGTGATGGTGGCTGGTTGCCCAGCCGCGCCACACCCTCGTGTAATGGGGACATCACAGCAGCTAACAAGCTCGCGTGCGTCCACACAGGTCCAAGACACTCCGGCACTTGAAGGCGCCTAGTGACACTTCATGTTGCTACTATGAGCTCATGGCTGCTATCAATCTGTCCTTCTGTGCGTTATGACGTGGGTTTTGCACGTCCCCCAGTGAGGCTCGCCTCGATTACGGGGTTGCCTCTGGTTCTGTGAATGAGCTCGCAGGCTTACCAACTTTCAGCTGGTTTTGCTGGTCCCACACTCCCGAACCCTAAGCCCCAAACCCCCAAAGTCCTGTTAGGCCTGAGCCCTGAGTCGCACCTCTACTTGCAGATTAGGAGCTTCCATAGTATGCTGTCTTGTGCGAGACTGTCCGCCCGTCAACCTGATGGCACTTGCATTTACGCTCTCGCAACTCGGACAAGCCAGACGAGGTCTCTCGGTGCATAGTGCTTTGACTGGCCAGTTCTGGAGCTGATAAACAGTACTTGCATGTAGGGTTGGGGGTTTAGGCTTTAGGCAATTGCGGGAGTGCCGGCGGTGGTTTGGGGAGAGAGAAACCTCGTTGGCTACTCCCCCCGTACAAGAAGTGGATTCACGGTGGTCTCACGATCTGCAGCAAATCCTTTACCGTCACCATTGTGCTTCAGGCAGCGCAACGTAGTTAATATGCTACGTACGACACTGCACGGTTCCCGTCGAAGAAGGAACCGCGAGGAATGCTAATCCTAATCATTCCGACATTTGTATGGGCCCCTGTCATGACTGACCCCGCCTTCACCGGTACAATCTGACGGGAGAGTGGAACCGTGAAGCGGCGGCAAGAAACGACCTCGAGGGTTGAGAGTACTAGAATGGTGCAGGATGTAGGGTTTACCTTAATCCTGAAGAACCTACCTTTTTAGGGTTCCCTATTATAAGTCCCTAAAAAGGTAGGTTCTTCAGGGTTACGGTAGTTTAGGGTTTTTTGACACTCACACTCGGACAAAGCCTGGCAAGGTCTACAGCAATACTGGTCTAGGGTGCAGGGTTTACGTAGGGTTTAAGGCTTGGAGAGTAAGTAAGGTAAAGAGTTAAGGGCTTTTGGATACTAGGATTTCGAGCATTAGGATTCTTGGGGTACAACAGCCTTACACAGAGCTTTAGGGAGTCGGGGAGATGGGCTGATACAGAATTTGGGAGTCCGGTAGTCCGGCTTCCACAGTCGGGCACTTCAGCGGATCTTGGCTTAGACCCAACCCTTTCTTGCAGCTGGGCTCTTAGTATCAGCCAGCGAATCCGCCCACGCTCTGAGACCCAACCCTGAACGCTAAAACCCTAAGCTCTAAACTTACAGTCCTGATGCTTGGAAACTTACATCGATCCCATCCCCCGGGCCTGCCACCAAAGAACGAAGAACGCTTTGAACATGTCCTGCGCAAGCCGGCATCTTCCCGATGGAGTCAGGGAACTGAGAACTACATCAAGATGGGCTCTAAGAGCAGCAAGTACCGTCGGCATGCGAGCGAATTCGTAAGCAATACCGATACCTACGGATGTATGCGCGCCGGCCCATGTGCAAATGCCTCGGCTGTCAGATGCATGCCCTGAGTGCCGCACGTCCGTTGCAATGCAATAGCTCAGTGACGGCGGGTCTTCGTTCGCCGCTGAGTTGTCTTCACAATCACAACTTGTGAAATATCGAACGACTTTCGATCTGCAGATTTCGGCTTCGTATGAAGACTATCGACTCACGCACTCGCACAAGGCAGGCGTGGCTTCAGGCGCTAAGAAGACTTTCTGGGGGACTCCCGTGGGCCGCGTTTGGTGGTGCTGTGGCCCTCGTCGTGGAAACATGCCACCGTCGGCCCAACATCGCAGTCGGGGTAAGCAGGGATCAGGTCTGCACAAACATCACATAGCCAAGCTATACTCCAGCTCCACCGTTCCACAAGCACGAGCTAGATCCTTTGCGCTGCAGCGTGATCAACAGAACCCTTGCACTTGAAAAACGTGATGCAATGTTTCACCCTCAAACCTAGAAAACTGCTGCGAAACAAAAACAAGACTTATGCAACGTGCCCGAATGGTACAAGTACTCGTGCAAGTACTCGGACAAAGCGTATCTTGGCCCTACTACAGGACTTCTTGGTAGGGTTTGTCGACTGGCACACTCGCATGCGGCAGGCACGGAAGGGTTTAGGGTTATTCTCCCGCCTACCTGGCAAGGACGACCGCATTGCGGGGTTTGGGTTTTTGGGGATGTGCTTTCAGCTGTGGAACACAGGCCTGATGAGCCTCCTTCGGGCAATAAAGCCACGTTTCCTTGGCTTCGGACTTGCCGCTTTTCTTGCATGCAGAAGCGGCCCACCTACAAAATTTGTCACATGCCTCATTCACGCCAAAGCCGCAAACGCCCAAACGACAAAATCCCCTTCCCCGCCCCTGCGCCCAAAGCCCTACCCCTGCACCTCAAAGCCAAGCCTTTGCCATCAGATCTCGGTAACTTACACCCGCCCTGCAGCACATGAATTTCGACAAGCTGTCGACCTAATTCAGAGGCCTCAACAATTAGAATACGGCTCAGGTGGTATGTCTATACCGGGACGACGGGATGTTGTTGTCGCGTACTACGCCCAGATTACATCCTTCCTGCAAGTTTCTTGGTAAATTCGGGAACGCCGCCATCCAATGCAAGAAGGACGCAAAGCTACATCAGCAATCCCTACTTGCCTCTGAAGCCATTTGGCCGCGTGCTGCCAAGATTCAATATCGAGCAATCGCCAGCCGTCCACCAAGGAGTTTCGGTGGAGGGGTGTGATTGCTTGAGCCCGGCCAATCAGCTCAACCTGTTAGGATGTGGCAAAGGCTCATTCGCTCGCACTGTCAACATATGTCATAGGCTTCATGCACCAGTCACGTGCGTGCTTCTATACATACACACAGATGTGTGTGTATAGATATATATATATATGTATACATATATATATATATATACAAATATAACGGGCATGGTCATGGACGTAGACATAACGACAGAGGCATAGGCAGAGACATGGCCGCAGGCATTGAAAGAGATGCATGCAGAGACATAGACCCAGGCATAGACATATACACATATTGGCCTACACATGGATGTCTTTGCAAAGACATGTGTTCATTATTCTGCATGGACATATACACAGAGACTATGTATGAACATATACTATCAGGTGTAGGTGCATAAAAGGGTACATAGGTATAGACATGTACATAGACAAATGTATGCATAGACACGGACACAGCCATCCACATGTCCAGTTTTGCGTTTGTCGTATGCGGTCGTGCAAAACAATACATGCGTCGCGTATGTGTATTCGTGCGTGCATGCTTCGTGCTTGTCTGTGTGTGTGCAGGTCGCAGCTATGTACTAATGCACACAGTTGCACATTTGTGATTTTCCGAAAATTAGGGATACCATATTGTGATGTCCTTATATTTATATATATATATAATGATCCTACTATTTAGAGTATTATATTAGGGTCCCCCATTTTCGGAAACTCCCATTTGTGCATGTGCAGATTGACCAGAACCCTTACTTGCGCCGCTTGGGAACGTTGAGAAGCCCTCTGCCTCTGCTTCATCTCGTCGTAGTAAAGGCAAGAACCCAAGTTTCTAAACCCCTAGGCCCTAACTTGAAAAAGCCCTGTAGACCCTGAAACATACTACGTAACCTAAGCTCTACAGCCCGGAAGCACAGAATCCCCCATGACCCGGGACAAGGGGGGTTCGGAGCGAGCCAGCATCTTTCTGCGACCTGGGTCTTTCGAAGAGGAGGTATGCACCTTGGGTGCAGGTCGGGCTTGTCCACGACCGATCTCAAACGGGCTCCCACTTGAGGGCTCCTGGCTATCGAACCAGATTCGCCAAGCCCTCGAAAAGGAACCGTGCTCAAAAAGTACAACTTCTACAGCCGAGCGAAAAAGGACACTGGGAGATGTGGAGTTTTTCCTGCTTCCTACCTCAAGGACGAAATGAACCCTAAAAGGGTTTAAGGTTCATATACCATATAGGGATTCATAGTATATGGGCATAGGGCCCCTACTTTTAAGGGTCGTTTGGTCCTTCAGGTCCAGAGCCTGTTCCTGTCGAGACTTGAATGTACGACTTGTCCTGTTGCATGTTTCAAAGGGGAAAAGGAGGGACCCTTAAACCGATTTTACACGTGAAATGTTGGCAAACCAAGGAGCAATAAGAGAGCTAGGATTCTAGAGTAAGGGCAAGGTTACACTAAAACCCCAAACCTTATGAGCCGTAAACCCTAAACCCAAAGCCCTTAAACCTAAAATCGACACCGCAGTAGTAGAAAGATCCATGTGTGGTGAGTTTCTGCCGACTGAGTACGCAACTGCAAGCAAAAGCCATAGGGGCCGCCATACTTCTTATGTGAGGACCGGGTATCGGGGATGTTATACTGCCTATATACATAAATACATAAACATATCTATATATATATATATATCTGTGTGTGTGTAGTTGCAATGCCTTAACAAATCGTCGGATCGGGTCGAGGGAACGTTGTAACTACTACCGTATGCAGTTATGACGCTAGAAGCTTCTGAGGCAACACATCCCATGCCCTTGCTGGCTAACGCGCCGATGCAATTCTTGGTCTGCATGGAACGGCGTTCAAACGTGGGCTGGATCCTTGTTCAGGAGTGCAGTTTAAGTTACCCTAACGAGCGTATTATGCTTCTTGCAGTTTATCGGTACTGCGGTAACCTAGAAGCAATCTCTTGCATGAAGCCCCATAAATGCCACTTAACACTCAAAACAGCTCCATTTTGAACAAGAAGCCAGATGTTGCTCGCTGCAGGTAGCTTGGGACAGTTTTCCCCGAATACCGTGCAGGCCCTGGTCCACCCCAAGGTTCGCAGTGAATACAGGGCACTCAGCAATTGGAGGGAGGTTGAAGGTTTAGGGCTCAAAAGGGCTTGGGTGCATGCTTTACCGAACCGAATATTGAAGCAGCAGTGAACGAAGTTGGCTGACATTTGCATTATCCGATCTCAGGGTGTCGAGAGGGTGTAAGGCCCAGCGACTCGACCTTGATCAGCCCGTCACCTACCGCGACCGAAATTCGACTGCAAGCAACACAACCAAACATCTTGTTTTGGAGAGGGCGTTCTCCTCTTTGCTGCAGACTGAAAAGCTAAAACCCAGCATCCGAAACTCCCCTAATGCCTGAAGGCTGAACCGAAACTCCACTTTTAGGACTCTCCTTTCTTTGCGGGCTTTTGTACTGTCACCACATCTTGGCCATACATCTGGAATCCTCCCTGCCCTGAGCGAGTCCTGTGATACCACGAATTACGCACGAATCACGCAAACCCCTTAGACGTATGCCCACCCTCAAAATGCATATCAAGGACCCCGGAACCCTTCTCATGCATGAAGATCCTATATATCAGGACCATATCAAACCTTGAGCCAGTAGATTTGCAAAAGATATGTGTCACACCCACACAGACAAACACACACAGACAGACAGACGACACACACACACACACACACCCAAATCGACATGCCAGCATTGAATCAAGATAAGGGCTTTAAGAACTCCGGTACCTCGTAGCAGAGAGATAGGGGAATACACTTCCTAGTGGCGTATCAGCGCCACGCGCATCCATTGTGCAGTCTACCCTCTGCTCTGCCCGGACATTTCTCGTAAGCTTAGGGTCTCAGGGTCTTGTGGCGTTCGGGAGTCGGGGTGCGGAATGTATCAGATTGGAAGGGGGTAATGTGCATTTCAAAGCCCTCCACGCTCAGCTGCGCTCCTTGGAGCAGTTGAAAACAGCGCAGGCCAGGTGAGGAGGTCGACAGGTGATCGTTTTCAGAATGCTGAGGTCCTGGATAATTAAAGGGCTTAATTAGGCCTCTCTGTTCACAACACCGCAAACACCGCGGTAGAGAGAGATCCTTCACAATTTCTGTCACCTGGTACATGCCCCAAAGACAAGGCCTGTTTAACGTTCGAGCTGTTGGCACTCCCTCCACTGGCAGAGATCTTAGGGCGTTTTCAAGAGATCCTCGGGCTGGATTAAGGCCCCCCTAAGGGATCCTAGACAAGTACCAAGCCGAACATCTCATTTTTCAAAAAAAAAAATGACTGTGCAGAGTGGGGGGGTGGTCGAACACCCTCGGGGGCAGACGGCGACCGGACTAAAGATCCGACAGATTCGAAGTTGGAGCTCCTTTGTATAGGTGATACTCAGGGTTGTTGGGGCTTGGGGGGTATAGTATGGTACACGAACCAAACAAGGACTTCAGGCTTGTGCCGTATATTTTCAACCAAGCCCATGGGGCCACAGGTCAGCCGAAAACCTGTCCATAACGGGTTTGCAGCTGGTTCAGTTCAGGTTGTGGGGCTTTGAGTTTTTTGAACTGACTCATGTAGCCCTTGCTCTGCCGTGTGGTAGGGAAATGCTCCTGAAGCCTCTTCAAAGGATTACAAAAAATCAACAACAGCGCCCCGGGTCCTTCGCCCAAGTGACACCGAGTGCCGAAGCTACTAAGGTGAAAGTCTTTGGGCATTGTCACGACTTCGTTCGTGTAGCAGCGACAGTTTGAACAGCCTTGCCTGCCGTTAGCAGGCTCAAGGCCGCAGCTCCGTAACTCGAGTGCTCCAGTGACCCCTAAACCCTAAACCCTATACCCCCTATACCCTAAACCCTATACCCTAAACCCTAAGCCCTAAACCCTATACCCTAAACCCTAAACCGGGCAAGCCCTTGACCCTAAATTCTGGTGCTTCCGGCTGGGTGCTCCTTGGGTCCCGACCCTCACAAAGGAATGCGAGGCTGCTGTTCGGAACATGGAACCATTGAAACATGCATGCAGGAAAGTGCAGTATCCGACGAAGCTACGAACCCTACCTGGTGTGCTATGTCTGCTAGGTTGACAAGCAGATCGGTATGTATCTTTCGCGTGGGTGAGGTGTTCAATGCCCGTCACCATAGACCTTACCAGCCCTAAACTCAAAACTTTTCCAAACCGCAGCGCACTTCTTCTCACACAATATTGGTGCAGGATTCCTTATCTAATATATACAACCATCAAATCAAGGAAACACCAAAACAAGCCCGAAATCACCACAAACCTTACTGCACCTTGATGGAAGGCCGAATTCGAAACGCACAACCGAAGATCTGAAGTCGTAGGCGACATCATAACCCTAGTGATCTAAGGACTCATATGTTAAGGCTTTTGGGCCCAAAGACCATACTATGTAAGGCTTTTGGGCTATTTTGATTCCTAGGGTAAGCCGCACAGTACTCCGTAAAGCTTGTTTTGGATTGTGGCCCCCTGAATGCATGCACTTGATTAAAAAAGCGCTGTCTTGATGTACCTACACCAGACCATGCAAGAACTAGCAATATCTCGAGTTGCCATCGCGTGATCTCTCTGGACCCTTCCTGAACCGTTATTCCCAAAAACCTTCCATACCCCCCACTACCCTCGACATATTCATAGCCCCCCTATACACACATTCACCGCAAAGAACCATAAAAGCCTCTATTGAGGCCCTAAAATATTGGCTTTGGGGCTGAGGGTCTAAGCATTCATACCTTTACATTCGCCCCCCCAAAAAAGCCTGAAAACTCTGTTTTCCGTAGCCCTCGCACATCCTTACATCTTGTTAGGCCCTTTCTTTTGCTTGTGGGCTCCCTTGTCCATCCAACCTTAAACCCCAAATCGCTGCACCCGAGATTTGTATCCTCTCGTTGATCCCTAAACCCTTTTTTGAAACCAGACTTGATGACTGCCAGCACTGCCTCTTCCGCTGCTCTTACCCTAAACCTTGAAGCTCAAACCCTAATTTCACCCGCTCTGGCCATTCATAGGTCGACCAGCTTCAACTGAAAGCCGATAGTGCCGACCACAGCTGAAGTGAAGTACACGAACCTCAGAACGAACCCAGAAGTGAAATTCTGTACTGTATATTAGATACATCAAATACCACACGCATACCATATAGCATATTATGGTATATGATTCCCATATCGTTTGCTGTATGAAGGCACTTGATTGCGGAACATGTTGAACATACCTTAAATTTAAATCAACACCTACACTCCTTGCTAGAGGGGCATTGGGGTCTGGCTCAGCTCTGGGGTTTGATTGCTGAAGTGGTTTAACATGCCCAGTACACGAAACCAAACTTGTAAGCACAGGGAGCTTTCAGGGCGTACGGTTTAGGGTTGTTTCAACAGTCCCGCGCTCAATGCGGCTCACTGCAGCTTTAACGAACGCTTCTGTAGGTCGTCACCCGAACCAAAATCGCAATATGGAAAGCTGAAACCTCAAAGCATGGTCTTGAGAAGCTTGGGTTCAAGGTTGACCCAAGAGCGACAGGTTCAAGCCCGTCGCAGCACAGACCCTGTGTTAAGTCCGAAACCTTTCAACAGCTTTTCAACCCCAGGCCCTGAGCCCAAAACACCCTCTATATACCTCAAACCCCATCACAGAGCTTAGACATGCTTAGACTGCTTGTCGCAGCTTCGGACACATTGGGTTTATGGTGATTTCTGCATATTTTCACCGCGGAGCTTTTGCAGAACCCCCAGCGTGACGCGCGTGTCCCACATGAAGAAACCAGACTCGCTGAGCGTGAGGAACAATGCGAGGTCCATGTATGCTCCCTCTTCCTGCGGGGAGGACAATCGCAAACAACCCAATACCCCTCATCAAGCGATATCAAAGCATTCATAAGGGGCTTCCTATAGAAGTTTAGGGTATATACTCCTCAGTCAAGTAGCATGGGTCTCTCTGGGTTCCATCACCAACGGATCTTGGAGCCAGAAAGTCTTGATCTAGCTTTGCAGCTCCCTTTTTGGCACAGGCTTGTGTGAAATCCCGCCTGGATGTGTCGCACCTGCCCTCTGAACAAGGCCAGACACAAAAAGAAGGAACTGTTCCCGCCATGTTTGCGAATCCCGTCACGAAGTCTCACACACAAACGCAGGCACCATGTGCGTCGTTCACCACTGGGGGCCTCGCTGTGTTCCCGCTGGAGACCGGACAACATCACTTGCAACCAATTTACCACCTCCGCTCCTTAAAACCTCAACCCTACCAGGCAGGACCCCCTGGGGAGACAAAAGCCTTCGCAGCTGAGTCTGATGGAGGGCTACGGCTTAGGATTAGGGCTTACGCTCTCGCAACTCGGACTTCCCAGACGGGGGTTAGGGTTTAAGGGTTCGGACGCTGAGCGATTTTCTTGGGAAGAGACTCTTCAACGCTACACCCAGAAATAGGAATTCTGAGATGGTCGTCTAGTGTCCGAACTGCTTGCTCGACTGCTCGATTAAGTGTCAGCACAAAGCAGCGCGCTCTCGTGTTCACATGCATTCCAAACAAGTGCATGTACGAAGTGTGTGCCATCTAGTAGCATCCAAGACGCCTCCTCCTCCTCTGCGTCCAGCATGCAGAGCCTCGCATTTGCTTACAGCTGCAAAGGAGGCTGTGTATCCCGACTAGCAGCTAGCAAGCCGCATGTCGAACATTCGGAATGTCAGACGGTTTGCACCCGTTTCGGGGATACCGGTAGCTTCATACTCCTCACTATGTCACTATGCGTTCTCTGTGCATCCGAGCAGACCGCGCAAAGGCAAGAGCATGCACAGGGCTTTCACAAAGCCTTTTCGGCTGAAGAACCATTCTGCGGACAAACAGACCGTCTCCAATCTAAACCCTCAACCCTAAGCCCTGAACCCTAAACTTACAAACCATAACTCGACTTTAGGGCTTGGGGCGTTTAGGGAATTAAGGCGCTGTGAACGTAACCACGCAAACAAAATTACGAAAGCTTGGGGCAGTTTTACCCGTCCTGGGATGTCAACAGAAAAATCCATGTTGACACAACAGGTGCTATGAGGCTTTTAATCCCCAGGCACTGGTGCCATCGAACACCCGAACCAGTAGCAATTCCAACTTAGTGTACGGTCAAAGAGAAGCCCGAGAACAGGGACGGCAACCGAGTGCAATCTGCTGTCGCACAGGCAGCCACATACCTCAGCTGTTCCCCATCCGGCTTTCTGATTGCAACGAGTGGCTGTCTGTCTGCGTATGGTTCGCGCTGCAGCGGACGCTTTATGAGTCGTGCCTTCAGCGTTACATCGCGTCGAACTCGGGCAAACTTCACCCTACACTCCAATGCAACTTGTACTCTGCAGTCCTGCTTCCAAAGCAACCTGCATCTCGAATCTTAATCAATCGCATCCCCTAAGAGTGCATGTAGAATACGACGCTCCATCCATCACACTACCCAGTTTAGAGTGAAATTCATCCAGAAACCCCATTGTCATCACCTGCTGGTTCATCTTGAACCACAACGTCGCTTTATGCGCGGCACTAGTTATGCAGAGACTATAAAGGGATACCGTTAGTAATTGCTCTTGGCACTCAAACTCTCGGAGACGGGAAGAAGGGTGTCGGTCGCTTGGCAGACTGAAACGTAGATCCCTTCAAAAGGGCTCCCCATGAAGCATCTTACACCCTTCTTATACACTACTGGAGGCCCAAAGAGCAGAATCCCATCCATCCTACTGTACTACTACTATACTACTACTGCACGATTATAGTACTATTGTCCTACGATTACTACTATATTACTAAACTAACTCCTGAAGCTTCCCAAAAGTTTAAGCAACCTGCTGCTTGGAGAGCGCTTCGACCAACCCGAGTTTGCAAGAGTTCGCGCCGCCGGATCGAAGTTGCCCTTGAAGGAACTCTTATCTGAGCCATTAGCCCTTAAAGGAGCCCTTATGACACCCTTCAAGAGCCGAACTCCCCCAGGAACCTACAAATGATCCCATCGGAGAGGTGCAAGGAGAAAGGCATGATCAATGCCAGGATCAAGTTGGGCACAGCATCTGCGCCGTGGCCCTGCCCAGCCAAAGTTTGGAGACTTCGAAGGCCATTCCCAAGAATGGGAACAGCAATCAAATGTTCTCTCCCTTTCTCTCTCTCTCTCTCTATCTCTCTGCCGTTGCAACCAGGTTGCTATCACAGTTCTAGTCAGAGGTAGTAGAAGCAGCCGTAGTCGTAGTAGTAGTAGTAGTAGTAGTAGTAGTAGTAGTAGTAGTAGTAGTAGTAGTAGTAGTAGTAGTAGTAGTAGTAGAATAGTAGTAGTCGTCCACGTGGTGGGTAATCCTGTGTCCTAGACCAAAACTTGGCAGGCGGATTCCTGTGCTACTACCCAGAACAAAGTAGTACACGAAAATGAGGCCCCTTGCTAACCCTGCTCCTATAGATCTATAGGCCCTTCATAATCAGGAATCCTGAGATTATATAAGGCCATTGCAGAAAGAGTGGTACGATTACCCATCATTCATACCCTATGGTACGGTCGCTTCGAATGTTGTGGATTGCGGCCATCGGGCCTACATTGGCAGGTCTCATGTGGGAGTATAAATGACAAGAAATATGGGAGTTTCCGAAGAAAGGTAACCCTAATATAATGCCCTAGATAGTGGGATCCTTATTATAAGGCCCCCAAAATAATGTACCGCTAAGTCTCGGTAACTCCCGATATAGGCCTGCAGGCGTGGGCTTCCCCGAATCTCGTTACATGGGCCTCAATACTTAAGAGTAGATCTTGTAAGGGTTTTTGGTGGCGGCTGTCGTGTTTTTGTGTGCATAGCATTGGTGGTGCGAAAGTTTCTAGGAGTTCGGAACGGAAGGCGTCGACTCGAAAACTGCTGATGTCAACAGCGATGTAGATTCTAGTGTGGGTTTTCAGGATTTGCCCATTGCTTTGAAATGGTGACGAGGCTACGACCTAGGAGCGTCCAAAAGCTTGTGCAGGCAAGGAGCCATAGGAGATGCCCCGAACACAGCTCTGAGCCATCAAAAATTTTAGTTCCCTAGCTCAGTCTCGGTGACTGTTACAGACCACTATGGCAAAAAGCCCTTGAGAGCTGTGTCCCTTGATGACTTCACCTCTCTCGATGCAGAGACATGAAAGCATCGGGCCAAGCAAGCGAACACAAAGACTGGAATGAGGTTCCGAAGCCATTCACAAGCCCTATAGGGAATCGTACAACAGTCCGGAAAAGCCTACGGACCTTTAATTCAGGCCCACTTTTCCAGATACAAGACTCAGACCCACAAATACAGACAACAGCAAACCGCAAAAAGGAAAAACAACTGATGACCGGGTAAACAAGGAATAGGCAAATACACAAACAAGCTTCAAAGGCCAGATCTGCACCTGAGAGATGTCATAGAGCATCGCAAAAGCCACCAGAACAGTCGTTGCCGCTATCGAAGCGGCCGTGAGTTGGTGCATGCCTAGGGAATAAGATTTAGGTTAGCGTTTAGGGTAGGATTTTAGTTCCTAGGGTGAATAGGATATCGAGGTATGGACTACGGCGGTGGGACTTGCTCTGGAGTCTCAAGGTTGCTTAGGGCACTCTGGTGATTCCAGCTGCCTGGAGTAGCCAGCAGCTTCCCACTGCTCACGGTTCCTTCCTGTAGCCCAAGAGCCCTCCGTTTTGCATCAAGGCCTATTTCGGCTGCCGGCCCTCCCTAAACCCTGAAACATTTAATCCTGCAGTGAGCCCCCGAAGCCTAAGCCTATTAAGCTAAAACCTAGTCCTTACATCTTGGAGCTCCAAGGCGAGACTCAATGTCCCTCGACTTGGGATGAGCCCTAGCATAAGCAGGTTGCTAAATCTTTCGGAGATCCAGTTTCAAAGCTTGGCCCGTCAGCATAATCCCTGCTCCACAAATCCACATAAACATTCGAGCCGAAGCCCGTTTTCCTGAACTTCGGTGTGTCCAAAAGGCGTGACGTCTGTCGCATGGCACCTATGAGCTCCCTCCATCGCATCCGTGCCGTCAGACACGAGATCTCACCTTTCTCGCGCGGGTGTGGGGTGATGGCTCAAACAAACTCAGACAGCCAGGCAAAGCAACCCCAAGCCTTTTCCAATTCAGGCTTAAGTTTAAGGCTTCGGGATGGACTTCAACCTGAGACCCTTGTCCCCAGGACCTACTTGGAGGTTCATGGGTAGTTATAGGTATAGGGTTATAAGTCCCCTAATATGAGTTATAAGTATAGTTACCCTACTTATAAAGCTTCTGGTTGGAAGGACTCTCCGGGCTGAGGAAGCGACGGTGAATAGGAAGCAGAGTTTGGAGGTTTGGCGCTTCAGGTGCTTGGATTCTTGGGTCCCTGCTGTTCTTCCAACGCGGGGAATGTCACAAGTCTGAGGGAGCACTGTAGTAACTACTTTCTCGGTCTCTGTCTCTGAAGCGTGCCGGGCGACCATGGTACCATGGTGGTTGGGCCGACAAGGCTGTCTCTTCAATTGGCAGTGGCGCAGATTTGACTCCAAAGCCTAGATACTGCAGATTGGAGCCTCTGTCCTTGTCAGCCTACAAACCAGGCGCAATATGCGTGACGTAAAACTGTTGGCGAAAACTGTGATCCTCATCGCCATGATCATGCTGATGCGCTGCTGATGGCTAGCAATTGCCTTCCGGTTGTTGCCAAGACCACTGTGACCGCAATTTTGTTGCTCCTACTGGCACGGCTCAGGTTGTGCGCATCGCGCAATCCTTCCAAACTTCGCCCGCTCTCATGGAGACCAACCACATTTTTCCTTTCTCCCTAAGCCATGAACACCGAGGTGAGGCAAGATGGTTTAGGGGTGTCCTGCTGTCGGCAGAAGACGCCAAAGCTCCTTAGAAACATGAAACATAACCCCAGAACGCAACAGAAAAGATGCTGACAAGAGATGATTTGATGGCCGTCGTGTGTGATGAAGTGAATGAATTACAAACCGTTTCCTGAGTCCTCCAAAACCTGAACCCGGAGCCCTAGCCAAAACAAACCCGGCAAATGTGGCCTTCGAGCACTGAGCGTGCAAAGACAGCAATAGCCAATGAGATCCCGCGCCATTTCGAGTTCTGGGCAGGCTTCGATGGGCTGAACATTTCAGTGACACTGATGCGTGAGGGATTTGGGGTACAGGGTATCACTGATAATAATGATAATAATAAGACTGACTACTCTAGGCACTTTCAGTTGCAATACTACGCACAGACGTTTACCAGTGCTTAGGATCCGCTGCGAATGGCCCCTGGCTGGTTGGCAAACTGCTTGTAGCAGGGGATGGTGCTTGAGCTTCCGTTACGCTCAGTTTGGATTGAGGGCTTGCGATTAACGGGTTGCCTCCACAAACAAAAGCTCATGAGAGGGCCCCTGTACCGGGGGACTGACCTGCATTGCAGGGTCTCACAGAAAACGCATTAGGAGGGGCCCCGAAGCTGTCCGACGAAAAAGCAGCCGGAGAGACCTCCTGCGTCCACACTCAAAAAGGCCCAACAAATGAAGCGAATCCAAACTCCAAATGCCTCAAACCCATCTTCCACTCAACCACCACATCCCGAAAGTAACAACACCCGAAGCCTCAACATTCTCGAAAAGCTAACCCTAGGATCACTAAATCCCAAAAACCTCAACATAATTGTCTAAAAGCTAACCCTAGCAAAAACTAAAACCACAACACGATCAGAAGCACTTGCTCCAATGCAAGTCCTGGCCTGGAGGTAACAGGCACAGAGTAGGCTTGCTGTGGTAAACGCATAGCTGGCCACCTCGAGACGCGCTTTCGGGATTTGAGCTTAGGATTTGTACTTCTTTCTTTCGAAGGTCTTTCTGCAACCTTTACGTATCTCGACGCCGAACAACTCTAAAGCTTAAACAACTGCGGTAGACGCGGAACTTTCAACCGACAGCCTCATGGCCTCATCCCGGCCCTCGCAACCAAACATAACAAGATATACAGATAAGATAATGAACAGGATTCAAACTGAAACCCCAACTAGATGCAGCTCAAAGCAATGTGCAAATGAGCTTGCCGTTACAACATTTCAATTCACTCCGGGATATTCTCTGAGCCAGGATCCCTTTGTGGCTCTGGTGTTTTCAGCGGCGTAATCATAGTCTCCATTGTAGTTCCTTTTTGGGATTACATTGTAGGATCCAAATTACATATTTGGTTAAACCAAAAAATAACTACAATGGAGACGATAGGTAGGGATCCTGCAAACCCAACCACCCAGGTACTCATTGTGGGGATTGGGTGATGGATTAGCTTCAGGACGCCTCAGCATGAGTGCGTTCTGAGGTTGACGGCTCCCTTCTAACCAAAGGCATGTGAGCCTAGAACAACCCGCAACTCTAAGCCCTAAATCCGTAGAAGTTCTCAACCGAATCCCCTGAACCCTGCGCCTAAACTCTAAACTTCCCTACACATAAAAGTCTGTATCCAAAGTGAAACTCTAAATCCCTAAACCCTGACCTCTACACCTAAACTGAACTCTGATATTCCCCAGGTCCCCAAGCCCAAACTACCCGACCCTCCATCCCTTCGCCACAACAAAACATAACAAAACTCCGTTCCTTGATCATCGGGTCCCTACTCATACCTATATACTAATAAGGTTTGGCGACTTGGAAACACGAACCCTAGGACCGACCCTAAACCCTAAACCCCTAAATCCCTCAACCCCTAAACCCCGCAGGGCCCAAGCAAACGTGAACCCCCAAACGCTCACAGCCCAGCACTGGTGGCCTGAAGAGCACCCACTGCATCCACGGCCGGCTGGACCAGAACGGACCAAGTCCGAATACCTACGACCAACCTGGCTTACGGTTTAAGGTTTAGGGTTTAGGGTTTAGGGTTTAGGGCTTTGGGGGTTTATTTTTTCCCCGCTCGCATGGCTGGCAACGATGTCCACAAGCGAGGGAAGATTTGGGGGTTTACGGTTTCAAGGCTTATCTTTTCCTTCCTGCCTAGCAGCTCTTGTTCGGGTTTAGGGATTTTGTTGGGCTTATTCTCTCTTCTTAATGACCGGACCCAAACAAGTCCTCAAACCTTCCAAGATAGACTACATGGCCAGAAATGAAAAGTTCTCCCATTGGCGAAGTAAGTCTTTGTGGACTTTGGAGTGTAGCATTTTCCAACTAGAACAACCCCAAACCCCAAAAGCCTAAACCACCAAAAACCCTGAACCCTAAACCCAAGCGCTGAAATAGCCAACTCCTTCAAACCAAAACCTGAAAAGCCACAGAACTTACATAAAGTCTACACGTGAAACCTCAAACCTAGAAAGTCTTCATCCTCAAGGTAGGTAGCAGCCACACCACGGCCATGAGGGCTCCGTCCACTGACTTCCTAGCTTCCAGGGCTGGTAAAGAGATCCAGATCGAAAGAAGATGATTTTCTGTTAAGTCCTACGTATATCTATCTGCCTGTGTGTCTATCTATCTGCTATACAAAGTTTTTGGCTTCCCGATATATCACGATAAAAGTCTTGCGCTATCCGTGCAGTCAAGGCGATTCCTTAGCAGGGTGGAGTTGCAGGTTCCATGCCCTCTCCTGCAGTTTGGCGGATGGACACAACAACTCTATACTTGTCGGGTATCATGAGGAACTAAAGGTCAACCTTCTTGGCTATTTAGGGTTTATATATAGGGACTATACTACCCAAAAAAGGTGAAAGGTTACCTACTCACTACTAGGCAACTCTAGACCAATCATGGGAAGTCTGAAAATTCAAGCACTCCGGTATACTCCTTTCCGCGTGCGGACTCCGTCCATCAGCCGCACGTAGCCAAACTCGAACTTTTCTCTCCAAGCTCTTGAAATCAAGTAGGGACGACGCCCTCAAGCTTCGAACCAAACTTGGGGCCAAACCTCTAATCGCCCTGGCCCTAGCTGAAACCTAGACGGGCAACAAAACCAATGTTTAGGGTGTAAGGTATATAGAGCCCAAATTATGAAAGGCCCCGCATAGCGCCCCCGTGCAGTCTGTGAGCGCAAGTGCGTCACCGCTCTCTGCCAGCCGGGTGTCTGTTTGGCCCAATAAACGGAAAGGCCGGCACCCTCGATGTATTCCTCCATAAACGGGCTCAGAGTTCAGGGTTTAGGAATGCCGAATCAAGCGCTGCAAGAGAGAAATGCTGCTTGGTAAAATGCATCGTCCGAAAATGACGAGCTACGCTCTTTTTGGGTTTCTTCGTCCAAGACAAGACGGAATCCTGGGCATTGGGTTCACATTTGAAGTACTGCTGTGGCTCACTAAAGAGATGATCTGTAGCAGCAACAAAAAACAAGAAGACGAAGCTTCATACTTAGATTGCTGGTACTCAGCAGAGTGGCGCAATTCATGAGAATCAAAGCTACAAAAAGCGCTACTAGGAAAGGAATACTCCCACCAACAATCACGAGAAGATAGCAGCTTCTTTAGTCGCAGCAAAAATTCTAGTGACATGGTCCATGATGACGCATAAAGCGACGCTGATAACAGCAATATCGAACTGCTCATAGTCATATCAAGTGCTATTGCAACAAGAGCGCATGGGAACACAAGCCTTCACTCCAAATCGAAGGCAGCGGAAAAACAGTACATTTTCGGCATGTCTACAGCAAAAGTTGGTATGTAGACACCCGTTCAGCAAGGCCACGATACTATTTAGGATCCCGGGAATAATCCTTTCTAAGATATGGAGTGGTGTTGAGAAGGCAGGTGTCTGCAGCAAAGCTGAAGAGCCCCCTTGATGGCCATTTGAGGATTCCGAGTCACACTGTCTGAGCTTTTAAATAACCGGGGAGAAAGAAGGGATGATGGTTCCTTTAAGGAAAGAAGTATTAAGTTATGCCCAGCTGTAGGAGAATCATTTGACGAGGGTGGGCACCTGAGGATCACTTTTGCCCATGCGCAGAAACAAGTGGGTTTAGGATTTGAACCCGCTGGAATCCCAGGAACCTCTGCATCTAAGTCAAACCAAAGTTGCCCCCGACCCTGAACCCTCATGATTCATCGGTGGACCTGCTGTCACTTTGCGCCAGCTGAAACACTGTCTCGAAACTCCTGAGTAATTCAGCAGCAAAGCCCCAAAGTTGATTCAAGAAGATTCCTAATTAATGAGTCTCCTGGTTCAAGATCCCTCCCTGCCCCATTCTTTCGCAGCTGTGGCTCCACGAGATGTTCGGAGATCTGCATCTGTGCTTCCGCGGTCTTCCGGTAGCCTGACACAATCACAAACTAACACAGGCACTGATCAGGTAGAGGGTAGAACAGTATGCGTGCCCATATGTAGATGCACAAGCATCCTCATGAACAGAAACTGCTGTGTGTATACAATGCGCTGCCCTGTGCCCCTGGGGATTTGACACAACCATGCTATTCATTGGCTGAGAAGCCAGGAAAGCATCAACACAGACGCCACCTTGAACGCGGGGTAAGCCGAGGGCTTAGTTCTTGAGGTTTGGGCAACGGGTTCTACATAATTTTTAGTGCCAGCTTCCCAGCTTTCACTGCCGATAAAGACCGACCCCAAACCTTAAGTATCCTTGAGTTAAAAGAGTCGCAAGCTGATTATCCCCGAATCTTCCAGATGCGATCTCACCACAAAAGACCTCAAACCCCACAACAGGAGGTTTTTGCATGCCCAGCAGCTCAGAATTCCGCCGCAGGACCAGAGGGCCACCAAGGCACCCAGACAAATCCTAAGCCGATGTTCAGATTCGGACACACCGTTCTCAAGATATTTCTTGGTACTATAATAAAGCCTTGTCTGCCGATACGGGGTTACAAGCGCAGATTTGACATCCCAAAACTCCGGACAGCCACCCAAAGGCCTCGACCTGAGCATCCGCCCCTGCAAATCGAAATTATCCAAACCTCCGACACCTCAATCTCGCGACACACTTTGCAAAATGGGAACTATTATTAACTGCTTCGGCTTCTATACTTCTCCCTTCTATGTTGGGGTGTGAGGGTTTGGGGTGGTCTGGTGGGATGAAGCTTAACCTCAAAGATTTTGGGTTGTCTTTTCAAGTTTAACGTCATAGCGAAGCTTCGGGCTTAAGGTTTAGTTGTGTGCCTTTGATATGGGGCCATACTAACGCTAGGCTTTTGTTTCAGATTTGCGGTTGAGTTGTCTTCTTAACCTTATGATTGAATGACATTGAACGGATCCTCAACCAATTCAAGGTACTTGACTGCTTCAAAGGAGCCTCCTTCAAGAGTCGAGGGACTGTGTTTTCGCTTAGGAATGACATCCCACCCAGAGGGCATTAGTGTAGGGTACGCAAGCTCTACACTTCTCAGAAGGGTGGGACCAGCCTTCATGATGAGACCAAGTTTCGTAAATCAATGTTGAATGTACTGTCCGTAATCGCCTGCTTTGACTGCGCTGCTTCTGGCTTCCGTAAGGCATGCAGACAAAGAGTCATGCAATCTGTAGCCAGAGCAGAAGCGCAGAAGAAATGTGCTTCTGCCCCTCTGCACACCACCTGCTCTGCACTGCTGGCAACCAGGCACCCAATGGCCAGAAACCTTGGATGATTTAGGGCCCTCCACTTGTCTGTTTCTATATTGGGTGTTTCAGATTGTGGCCTTGTTCGTACAGACTAGAGTTGCAAACTGATTCCTAAAACCCAATCCCCTGTCGAACCTTAACCCTGAGTGGTTCGACCGAATCAAGTGGACTGCTTGGGACCTCCGAACTGACTCGCTCTAAGGGCTGGGACCCCCTTGCAGTATACCACAGAAATGCGGGAGTCGTAGGTTTTGCTCCACTTCTGATTACAGGTTTAGAGTTTGAGGTCAGGGGTAGGGCAGGTGTACCAGTTGACCTTACCGACATCATTCTGCACCCCGGCATGCCAGGTTCCAAAGCCAAAAGTTTAAACCCCCAAAACCTTGATCCAAAAGCCTCCGAACCATCTAAATTTCTTGCCATAGGCGAACCGGGAAAGGTCTCGCTCCCAACCTCTAGACACCTAATACACTACCTTAGCCAACCAGAGGCTACCTTGTTTTGTAAGACCCGTATGAAATCTGTATGATGGTTGACAAATATGCTACGAACACGTATGTTATGGCAAGTTTTGGGATACTTACCCATAAGTAATTGTTGAGGCTCCTATACCAAACTACCCTTATAGTAACCTTAAGTAACCCTCATAGACCCCTTCTTTTAAAAGATCCCCAACATAACTCAGTCCCTAAGGCTTTGCGGTTCAAAAAGTCGGCTCAACACAAAGATTCGAAGTTTGGAATCTCACGGCGTAGGGTTATAGGGGTTTTGGGGTTTAGAGTTTTGGGGTTTGGTGTTTAGGGGTTTAGGGGTTTTGGTCTGATAACAGTGAACCTGCGTGGCTGAATGCGCTGCCATCTGCTGATCACTCATATCAGAACCACTCACAAGCAACATCGCGGCAGCACGCAAGAACCGTTGCAGCACGTACCCTGAAGCAGCATGGCTTGGGAACCCCTTGACTAAACCTTTAGCTTTATCCTTTTAGAGCGTCGGCTTCCCTTTTGCGACTGGCCTGTTGCGACTCCGCCAGGACGAATACTTGACCACAATCACTTAGTGAGTAAGCGACTCCTGTGCTCAGGCCAAGCATCCGGAACGATCTCACATGTGACTACGATTTGCCGAAGTTTGAAATGCTCTGCTGCGACAGTGTGTAAGCATTTCACGTGTACATCATATTGATTTTGAGTGACACCCACTTGTATGCTGAAGAAATCATGTTCCATGGGCAGATGTAGCAAGCATGCCACAACCGAGGAGGATTGCACGTCGAGACCCAGATGCCACTACTGAAGCCCCTCAACTTCATCCAGCCAAGCAAAGCCCATCCATCTCTAAACCAAACCATGACCAAGGAAATATTCCAAACAACCCAGGGAGTAGGGAAACTCTTCCAAGTACAGGTTGCAGTATGTAGAAAAGAATGCTGCCCGGCCTGAAATAAAACACCAGCGTAAGCACGACCACGAGAGGCCCAGACATCCCGACTTGCCGCCACGCCAATGAGAGACGCAACACTGACATCATGAAGCTCGGGATACTGCGAGCTCACTGCCGTCTTCAGCGACGGAGCAATCATCCCACCACGAGGCCGTCGAGCAGCATCAAGCAGAAGCAGCGCCCTATGAACGGATGAAGCACCATCCCGACGTAAGACATGACCCACATAATTCCACGTACGTAACCGCCAGACGAAAGACCAGGCTGCACGAGGAAGAAAGCCAAGCACTAGCAGCACGCACCGACGACGCAACTGTTGTATGCACATGGCCACTTCCGTAGAAGCAGAAGCAGGGATGAACAAATGCATGAGCAAAGCATGGTGGCCTGCATGACGGTGATCTCCTTCATGAGTGTGATGCACGGAAACATGAGTGGAGTGTACCAAAAGAACGTGCTTCCAACATATCGATTGAGCAAAGTTGTGGTCATCCGTTGTAAGCCAGTAGTGGCGTATTGTCGTTGTCTTGACCGTTAATTCTGGCTTCCGGCACGTGTCCAGATGAAGGAGAGAAAAAAAGATCCCAACTTTCATGCCATCCAGCTCCACCGTCCTGGTTCGCCAGAACCTCAACGTCCGGTGTCAATGCGGCGTTCAACGGCAGGCTGAACACATACACACTTGGATGCTGAGACAGGTTCAGGTAAACCGCGCTCAAAATCGACATGATCCTAGCACCGATGCCATCAATCGCTATATCGTTGTGCTGGTTTAAGCGACTTTTAACGGCAGCCGGGAACTGGATGTAGATGGAGTTGCTAAACCTGTTCGCCAAATGAAGAAAATGCGCTGTCAGCGCCTGCCGAAACCTCACAGCCACAGCGATCACGCGCCATTGGACCTGCTGCAATCCAACCAAATCAATGAGCTGGTCGGTAGCAGGATTGCCAAAAACGTGAAGACATAGTAGCACAAAATGCCAGCGCAGAATGCGTCGGAATTGCGTCCATGTAATCAACAGGCGGTATTGCTGAGGATTCAGAGGTAGGTCAGTCCTTGGTAGTAATATTAGTCGACCAATGAGCGCGGGAACACTCAAAGGCGGAACCAGACCGGGAGGAGCAGCTCCAGGGCCCACCGGTGCACCTCCTCCTCCGGCGCCAGCAGCAACAGGCGGCGCTGCTGCAGCAGCCGGTCCTCCAACCTCCTGCATCAAGAACTGGGCCAACACCTGGGATGGCTCCTGGAGCTCCAGGAGCAGCCTCGGGCTGACCAGCCTTCGCTGGAGGGGCCTTGGCAGCTGCATCAGGTGGACCGGCAACCTTTGGTTCAGCCGCCGCCTTCGCGGTGGCGTCGCCTCCATCGCCGCTCTTTCCCTTAGGGGCACCCATTGGACCTAATGATCCAATTGCTGCTTGAGCCAAAATGGCCTCGGCTTCCTTAAACCCTCAAACCGTTTAAATCCCGAAACCCTTTTGGGAACGCCCTGACAGTCAGGGCCTGACTCTGACGACTGGGGCCGAGCCACAAAACGCAGCAGTGGTAGATCTTCGACAGTGCAAATGCTTTGGGCGACAGCTTCCAACGGGAGACCGTGTTGCTCCGCACCTTGCAAGGGTATTTTTCCCCTCTAGGGTTCAGGGTTGCAAGGGTATTCGGGGTTAGGGTTTAGGGGTTCTGGGTTCAGAATAAGAATAGTAAAAACAACAAAAGAAAGTGGCAGTAAGAAGAATAAGAGCAACAATAGCAGCAGCCGCAGCAGCAAATACTTAGGGCTGAATATATTATGGCCTACGAAGCTGAAGGCTTCTGGCTTAGAGATGTGAGATCTTGCATTGTGGCTGCTTAGGTGAGGAAATCAGCGGACGTCAGCTGCTACCAAGTCTTCTTCAGGACGTCGGCGCTGCCCGGTGTCTCTACTTGGCTCTGTCTGTCCGGAAATGAACTCTGGGCATGCACATGTGCTGGAGCCTCATTGAACATCCGCCCTTGACCCTCAATCCTCGACTCGAATTTGTTTAATACCGCACTCCAAAGCCATGAGCATCAGCCCCACCTCCAACGCCAACCCACGCCCAATAAAGCACTTGCTAACGATCTTGCAAGAATCCTGAGGAAACTAATCAACACCAAAATCCGTAAATGCCTTGTTGAAGAAACCTCACACTTTCAAGCGTCTTTCAACCCTTAACTTAAACCGAACCAAACCTAGCCCCCTACACTGAAGACCCTGAACTTAGACCCTAACCTTAGACGCTAAGTCCCAAACCTAGACATCCCCAAACCCTCAACTTGGACCCTAAACCCGAAGCCTCCACGGGAGACTTGCCCTGCGCCACTGGGATGAGCCCAGTAAGGCGGCAAAGGATGTGAATGAAACCGAGCCAGGCTCGAATCCTGAGCTTTGGGTTTACTATACTGAACTTAGAACCCTAGCGAAAATTACAATTTTAGCTGTTTCTTAGGGATTATAATAACCAAAACCTAAACATTATTTCTAAGTGCTCCTAAGGTTCTGGGTTTTTGGGGACACTCACACTCGGACAAGCCTGGTTCTGGGCTTCGGCACTCCCACTCGTCGTTCAGGGCTTACGGTTTTAAGCCTGTTTTTGGTTTTTGTTTGAAACCTTTTTCCAACTGCATGTTTTTTGGGGTTTCGCCTCGCGCGCTCGCACAATGCAGGCACGGCTTCCGCTTTTAGAGACTGACAGGAGACATGGCGCAGAGAGTCATGGCCGAAACCCAGCATGTGATTAGGGGGTTAGGGCGTGTCAGCGTCGAGAGTGCCTGGGAGTTATTTCGTAGGGCGACTTGAGGATTTGGAAGCGTGCTTCTCTACAGCTTAAGGCTGTAAGGGCTGGGGGAATCGTGACACTGAGAGTCCAAGTAGCGAATACTCATGTCTCCCACAAAATACTAACCTACATTACTGCTGTCCTAAACCCCAGTACTGATTGCTGGGCCCATAAGTACATTTCAACTCCCTGCGAACCCTACAAAGCACTAACAGAACCCGTGTTAACCTCCTGTGGAACACTTACTGGCGAGCAAACAACGGCAGGGCACAAAAGGATGGGCTGCTCGGCTGACATCAGCTCTTCCTTCGGTGATTCCTTGGTAATGTCGGGGCCTTAACAAGTAGAGTTTGGGGCTCGTTGCAGTATAAGCATCATAAGGAACCCTAAGGAAGAGTAGGTTGTTTTTCGGGTGTACTTCTATATCACACAAGCTCCCTCTCTTAAGCTCTGAGTTCAGGGTTCAGGTTTTCGACGTTCACGCACGGACTCCCCAGGCGTGGCGTACAAGCGCTTGTCAGGACTTACGGGTTCAGGCCTGGTCATGGATGATGTGTCGGTGTCGCGTCCTATCGCTTTACAAGATCTGGTCAAATATTTCTGTAGGGTATCACATTACTCTTGTGAGATGATTGATACGAGTAGTGCGAGTAGTGAAGTAACACTTTCAATGTTTATGTTGGTTTTGTTAACCACCCGGCACTGCCCCATGACAGCTCCGCAGGGTAACGAGTCGGCAACCGTGGCAGAAGACTGCAATGCCAAACAGGGAAAGGAGACGCAACATAACCAACAAGTGAACCAACAATCTATACAGTATCAGCTGCAGTCCGTTCGCAGAAATGATATGGCAATCCGATGGCCCTGCTCCATGTCGCGACACTCACATGCATAGTGGAAACAATCATGCAGCCAGTGACAGCAAGAGTGCCAGATTGCCTAACCGCCATGACCAGGATGGATATATTGGTCGAGGTAGTAGTCCTAGTACTGGTAGTGATAGCAGTGAGAGCAGCAGTAGCAAGGATTCCATCAGGGATATCGATTGGGGCATGGATTGCTTAGCCACATATGAAACGGAAAAATTAGGCACAAATGCGACGGCATCCCTGAAGTGTCACAACAAATGATCTTCCTCGCTCGTCTCGGGGGTCCTCCAGCTTTTCGAGATTCCAAGATCACCCTACTCTTAGCTACAGTTATGGCAGTGTTGACGCATGCCCAATATCATACATCTGTTGGGCACGGCTTTAAGAAAAGAGGTGCCTATATAACAGAAGTCATCATAAGAAGGAATGTAAACCTATCCGGCCTTCATACCCCCCAAACCCTCCCTCCCTTGCTCTATCTCTCTCTCTCTCTCTCTCTCTCTCCCCCTCTCTTCGAGGTGCCTCGCGCTCGCGCACCCTCTCTCTCTCTCTCTCTCTCTCTCTCTCTCTCTCTTTCTCTCTCAAGCACTCGAAACGTCAAGCCGGACTGAAGGGCTACTGACACCTAAACCTGAATCATGGATGGATCCCTCATTCTTCATACCGCGACTTTGGTTATAGACAGACGAAGACCACATGGTAACAATCGTAACGTTGACCCTGTCTAGATTCCCTACTTTAAAAGGGAGTAGAGCAGGGATCTTAGCTGAATCATTCTTGAAAGCCTTTAAGGAGAGCGGGTTCATTATTCGGAAGTCTACGGTGTAAAATAATGAAGAAGAGTTGCTACAGTGATGTAGGTACCTTAAATGACCTTAAAGGATTAACAAGCGGAGTAAGGTCCTCGAAGGAGTCTTTAAATCTTCAAGAAGGCTTGGCAGGGTAAAGAACGCAAAGTGCGCAAAGTCTAGATCCAAAGGTTGACCCCTGTTGCAGATGCTGCTTTGGTCGTGAATAAAATACCTTGGGCAGGGATGCAGCCACAGTGCATACCCTCAGCCTTAAACCCCTAGCTCTTATTACATAGAGCGAGCAAAGCCATCAGCCCAGCTTCGGGCAACTCGATGCACTCCTCGTCTTCCTGCTTCACAAGGCTTCTTGCTAACACTGTGTGCATGATTTGGGCTTCGGGGTTTATCCACGGAGCGCAAACCCGCAACCCCTAAACCCTGAAAGACGGTTCACGGCTTTGACTTTGCATCCTTGACCTCGTTCTTCAGTCAAAAAGTCTAGGGGTATGGCAGGATTCCGACAATTATTCAATTGGGCTGAGCATTTTGTCCCTAACGTCTCGTCAACCGCGGCGGATATAGCGGACTTCATAGTTGGAAAAAAGGTTTCGGACCAAATTAAACCAAATTACAATATAATAACGTTTCGATTAAGGAGCCCTAAAAAAGTCAATTCTGTTGTATTTATTCCGATCGCTACCCATATCTAAGCATGCAAAGTGCTTTCGATCCGATCCACCCGGGCTTGGCACTGTGGGGGTGATGTCCAAACGATCCTGACCTGAAACTGACGCTGTGAACCCTGAAAGTGCCTGGTGAGTAGGGTTTAGGAGCCCTGACTACTGAAAGGGCTTATGGCCTAGTGTTCGGGGTTTTAGCAACCGACCTCAAAAATCCTTCTGTTGCGCAAAGCTCGAGCAACTCAGGGCCAACCTGAAACAACGAAGTATATGGAATGTATGAGAACGCCCGTGGGAGAACCCCCTGTCCCAAACCAATACCACAAGGCGGATGGCACAAAAGAAACACATCACACGATCGCCATGGGGCGCCCCTCCCGTTTGGGTTTACAGTCTTCTTGTGCCACAAGACCGATACTCTCAACACATCGCTTCGCACCAATAACGAAATATACTTTCAACTTGTACTACCAATGGCGGAAAACAGCTTCAATGGAAATGGAAACAATATAACGACTCAAACGGTAAACAAACCCGCTGCTAAAAGGCCGCCTCGCTTTGCTTGGCGGAGCCCAGTGGATTTGGAGAGGGGCCAGCAGGAGGCGTAGTTGGAATGAGCTGTGCCTGCAGCAAGACATCGTGCTCAATCTCTGCAGGTTCAGAGCTTAGAATGTTTTGAGGGCTGGGGCCAAAGCATCTTGGTCAAAGGGGTAGAGGGCTTGTGGTTTACATGGCAAAGGTTGATGGAAAAAGACGACTTTGGCGCTAGCCGAAGATGCTGGTGATACGGGTGTAGGGTATCGGGCTGTCGCTATCGGGCCTTGGTTTTGACTTGAAGATACTGCGTGCGCGTCTGTTTCAGCCAAATCAGGCACCGTGATGCAGAGCAAACATCGGTAAACCGAGAGTCTCGACCACGAAACCTACAGCTTTCATTCAAGAGCTGATCACAGCCACTGCCAGGAATTCGGCTCGGGTCCCTTGCGCCAGGGACTGAAGTACCAGGACCCGTCAGCGCCAAAATGACGAGGATTGATCTTCTCGCCCTCCAGCCCTATAAAGCCCCAAGACTTTAGAACAATGAATCCCAATCTCAAGCTACCGTCGCTGACTGAAGCAACATGCCCGATGCAAAGAATCCTTCATTCCGCCCCAACCTTTCCGCTTTGGTCTATACCCTCAGCACCAGCACAAATCGAAACCTACTCATCGAATTGCTTGGACACGCTTGGACTGCAGAATTGTGGTTGTGGGCCAACATGGGATCATTGCATCGTGGGGTGCATGTAAAATATGATACTATACTTTGGCCGTTGGCCTATCGTACCAGTCTCGGGACTACTTTTAAGGCCAAAAGGATTTACTATTTGGGTACATCGACCCGTGGGGATTTGCTGAAACCAGGTTTGTAGCCAGAGGAGAGAGGCCATTACGTCGGGCAGCCTCGCGATGGCGAAAGAGGTTGCTCCTTGGGCTCCCACGGCTTGAGGATGCTCTCCGGCAAAGAAACCCCAAAAGCTCGCAGAAAGCTCTGAGACCCTACATCATCAGGATATCGGGAGTGTTGCTGGGATTCCTGACCTTCTCCATGTGAGAATCTGAGTGGCTGCGGTTTGTTAAACAGGCTTGAAAAGTCCCTGTGCGCCTGCTGGAAAGAGTACGTAACAGAGTGATGCAAGAGGACCTGATGATAACGGAGAAGCAGCTTCAGACCATAGGAGCAGCCTCAAAGATCTCAAGAAATACCCAAAGCGCATCGAATGACCTGCTCTTCATCAAAGCGCTGCCCATGAGCCCCGCTTTCTAAACCACAAGTACCCTGCCCACAACTCTCTGATGGTCTGTGAGGAGGAGGCGCAATCTTTTCATCCAAAACCAACACCCACTACGCATGTGGTGATAGCTGCTCTCCATGAGATTAACGATTATCACGAGCAGGGCTAGAACAAACACAGGGAGAACTAGTCAATGTAGCACCGACGGCCCTCCTTCATCAAGCAGGCAAGGCTCAAAGAGATGTCGCTGTTGGTCATGCCAGTTGAAACATTCATGTCCTCGCCACGATTCTAGCTTTTCATGGTTCTCAAAGCTCAATCGCACAGTCACAACTAGCTGCTAAGCTCTTCGGAGGGCTTCTGGGAAGTGCACAACGCGGGTTTGTAAGGCTCAGTCAGTCACAGTCAGAGTGAGTGTGTGTGTGGGTGGGTTTGTAAGTGTGGGTGTGTGGGTGGGTGGGTGGGCGGGTGGGTGCGTGGGGGTTTTGACGTTTCACTTATATACTGCTTTAGCACGACATGCAATGCCGGATGGGACATCTTATGTGCCCGATCTTTCGATTCACACGCAAATTCATAGAATACCTTATTATTATGCCGCGATGCCTCGGCACCAACGCCAACTTCGACGTGCAAGCAAAATGGCAAAACAAGGACTTGATGAAAGCAACACAACATTTGCAACAGGAGGCTCAACATTTCAAGTGAATCATGACAGTAACCCCCAAGCTGCCTCCTACAGAATGGAAGAGGTCGTTTTAACCCACCAGGATGGGCATTCGACGGAATTGGCATGTCCATGGGTGTACTGTTTGGTGTAAAAGGGGGTAGTACCTACACCGGTTATTCATGCTACGGCCATAACGGAGATTTGTTGATCATGCTTCTATATTTTCGCTTGGGCCTGTATCAGTCTCTGCCGTATAAAAAGTCCAAGTTTGAGATGTGGGTTATCGCTGTTGCCACTCCTACTCTGGCTACCGTTCTTGGCTTGCCAGGTGGTTTGTCACTGGCGATTCGGCTACGCCGCGCTGAACATCCGGACAAGACACATCAAAGCTTTCAGCGCCACCGCTGACCCATGGAGCGTCAACCCGCAGCTCCCTAATGTCTCAAAAGCGTGCAGGCCATTGAAATCCAAACTTCAGCTTATTCCGAACCCCCAAGCCTTAATTTCTGCATGTCTTGAAACCTTATGCAAAACTAGAGTCAAGTGGGCGATCACGGTCTCCCGAGTTCTTGGACGTCCTGGGCTTGGATAATCTTGGCAGCCCTGTGTTTCTGAACTCAGTCTTGACGGTTCCAGCTTGACAGACTGGACATTTGGGTCTTCGTTCTGTGTTGCTTTAACAGGACACCCGGTGAACAACACAAGGAATCATCATCGACAGTCTGCACCACACGGAACCAGGCAAACATGGTTTGAGTAGCTATGTAGCGAGACGATAAAGTGATCGGGTATCCACAAAATCCTGGAGCAGTAGATGCCTCGTGAATTTGGCGCCCTGGCATTGTTGATCTCAAACCTTCTGCATCTTAGCACCCTGAACTTTGCACTTAAAACTCATAGACCCTCATCCCTGAACCAGCTACAGGTGCAGTTCGGAGATCTAGGACAACTCATGGAGCCGAACCCGAAGATTCAATACTTCCCCCAACCCAGTGTTTAGAGTTAGGATTTAAGCCCTAAGCCCTAAACCCCGCAACCCTTAACGCCAGGTTTGTGATTTAGGGTAGACCAAGTCTTAAAGAAGTGTCCAAGCAGTCCTCATTTATAGTTTTTGGCACCCAAAAAGCTGCTAAAGGAGTACTTGGACCCGTTGGGTTCTAGAAGGGCTGCCAGACGGGCCTCAGTCATGTCCCCGAAACCAAAACCCCCGAACCTAACCTTTGCAATGGCTTTGTAGATACATTAACGTATATCATTATATGTTATATTAGGTACGGCCCCCACTCAGTACTAGTTGAATAATTTTCATAATATAGATATAGTAGGACCTTAATAGTAGCCCTATTATAGACTCTTACTGTATGGGGGCCGTACCTAAATTGTGTGTATGTAGGAACTCTGGGGGGGCACTATTCCTATGAAAACGAACAGTATGTTTATCGAGATCGCCATGGCTCCCTGAAGCCGCAAACTGAAAACCCTCAGTCTATTCTGGGCTTTCGGTCGGCACTCCCCGGAAGTACCCAGACCCCCGGCAAAATCCAAAAAGTAGATCCCGTAATGGAGGTTCCTGAGTAGTATAGGGCCCCAAATTCGGGGATCTACTTTGTGGATCCTTCTGGGGGTCTGGGTATGCACTTGGCGGCAATTTGCACCGAGGCCATCTCAGGCTAAAGTGGCAAAACGATAGTACGGTTGTAGAAAAGCACCCGAAAAATAATGCTACCCTAAGGCCCTAAAGTTAAGTAGTTCCTTGTGGGGGTTAATATTTAGAATCTTATGAGGTAATCCCGGAAAAGGAACTACTATGGGGCCTCTGGGTACAGTATTAGTATACCACGTTGTGCCGAGCATCTTCGAAGGCTTGGACTCATTGTTAAAGCCACGGCTCTTCGAGCTTTTAGATGTCGACGCCGGTTCCTGCGAACAGTTCAGGGTCTAGAGGTCTGCTTAGAGGATCATGGGACTTAGTAACTAGGGCTATAGTTAAGGTAACTATACTTTTGATTACTTATAACTACTTATAACCCCAATCAAGGCACTTGTAACCATACTTACTAAGTCCCATGATCCTCCAAGTAGACCCTAAACCCTACACCCTATAGATCCCTTTAAGGAGCCCTTAACGGAACCTTACTAAGTCCCATGATCCTCCAAGTAGTGTTTGGGGCAGAAGGTCTCCGGGAACTGACAGGAACGAGCGCGGCATCATGTCACCGTTGCTGATGCAGGACTACTCCTTCCACTAAGCCTGCTGCAAGCAGGTGTATATATCTATATCTGCATATATATATATATATATATACATATGTAAACATACATATATCTATATATGTATACACACACATACATACATACATGCTCGTCATGATGGCAACGGCCGACTGCAGCCTAGAGCATTGGACGAACTGGGAAGTCAAGTCTGGTTCGCCTGCACCAGCACCATCACCATCTTCTTGCTAAGCTGGAGCCATGCTCTAGCTCAAGTCCTACAGCTCGTTACCTGTGCATGTCTCGTGCTTGCCTTCACCAGATGGACCAGTACCAGCAGCACAACTTCATCAGCATCACTCACTATCATTGGCGTCACAATGGCTATCACTGTCACCACCGCCACCCATGATTGCCGAGCCATTTTGCTCCTCCCACAATCACCGTACCACTTCCCTCCGCCACCACCACGGACAACCGCATCACCGAAACTTCGCTAGCCTAGATGATGATGACAAACTTCTTCAGCAAACTTTCGCTCGTTCTTCACCTTCACCCGCGACGAAGCATCGACCCATCCCAGATGGGCCTTGGGCGACAAGCCCTCCTCTTCCGGTACTGGAGAAGGAGGACTCGCCGAGGGCGGGTCCTCAGCTGGAGCAGTTAAAGTTCAGGGTTTACTTAGATGATCAAGGGACTTAGTAAGTATGGCTATAAGTACCTTAATGGGAGTTATAAGTACTTATAACCATAGTTGCCTGAATTATAACCCTAGTTATTAAGTCCCATGACCCTCCAAGTATTGAGGGGTGCAAGTCAGAGCTCAACAGCTGAAGAACAGGAGCGCCGCTTTGATATAAGCGGGCTCATGCTGCCGGGCACTGGGAAAAGCGCTGCAGGCTCAGGCTTAAGAGCAAACCCTAAGGTCTTAAGGACTCGTATGTTAAGGCTTTTGGGCCCAAAGACCATACTCTATAAGGCTTTTGGGCTATTTTGAGCCCTAGGGTAAGGGTACGAAGGTGAGATAGGATAAAAACGCCTGGTTCGGAACTGCTCTTGTGAAGCTTGCCTTCTTGGGGTCTGCTCAAAGGTAATGGCAAATGATGCTCGGATTAGTAACAGCGAAGAGAACAATTACTTCAGTTCGCAGGGGTTGCAGGCTGCGCAAGCCTCAACACCCAAGATGTTGCTATAGTGTAGGCATCGTTAGCTTACACATCCATGCTATGAAGGCCAAGGTTCTGGCTGCACCTTAGATGGCTTGGAAATAGCAAGGGGCGGTGGCCGCGGCTTCTCCTGTCAGTCTCGTGGAGGCACTAGTCATCGACAGGGGCTGCATCCATTCTGTGGAGTTAAGATGCTGGGTCGGATTCCGCCACCAAGAACCATGAATTAGCACCACCTTGCCCTCGACAATCGACAACCAAAGAAGGCAACAAAGCCAAGAGCTACGATAGTATCAGCACGATGTGAGGGATGCCGTGCTGCAGTGCAGCAGTCCGCCTCACTTCGAAGCTGCAGCTCCCGTCCCCCAGCCCCGAAAAACCCTAAATTAAACACTAGACTCTTAGATTAAACCCCAGATTAAGCCCTAAAGCCCAAAAACTCCTAAACCCAAAAGCCCAAAATCCTAATCCCTCTGTCCTTCGAGGGTGTCCTTGAGACACTCTCTCCGCAGCTCCTCCGACTGTTCCTGAGCGTTGCATGGCCTTCTGGAGGCCCAGAGTTTAGGGTTTAGGGTTGGATTTTTTCCCCACATACCTAGCAAGGACAAATCCCGCACTGCAGGGTAAAATCGTCGCAAGAATGTAGTAGTACTCATAAGTCTAGGTGGCTTAAGCTTAGGGTTTGCGGTTGTCGTTAACACTCACAACTCGGACAATCCAGGCGAGTCATGTCTCAATAGGTCAGCTCGGTTTTGGGCTTAGGGCTTACAAGCCGAAGTTGAAGATGATACTACGGCGGTTTCGGGTGTATATATGTCTTGCCCGAAGTTTTGAGAGTCATGTTGGAGGACCTTATTCAGCCCTCTCCAGTAGTGTTTCGGCAATCGTGGTGATGACACGTGAAGCTGAAAACGGCAGCTGTGAGACAGTACACTGTCCTCACGTTTGTAGCATCCCGGCATGGTTACTATCACATACATAAAGTCTACCACTTGCAAAATCCGCGAATTCCTACAGACGAAACGAGCACCGTGAGAAGCGGCTGGATGCGACAGCGGCCGTCTTCTACTTACTGGCGCTTACCTACGGGGATAGGAGGAAGGAGTTTTGGGACTACTATGAGGGATTGGATAGGAACAATTACAGGGAGTAGAGAGGAACTACTAAGACTACGTACTATAAGGGATGTTATTATGGGGACTGTTATAGGGATCCACGCACACTCTCTGGACGTGGCGGCAAGGCGCTGACGGCCGAAGCGGCTGTTTGAGGGCGACAGCCTCGGGGCCTTGCGCTACGATGCTGTTGGGACAAGGGCAGGGTCTTGGATTTTCAGGGTTTTCGATTTACTCGCAAAGCAGGCACGGATTGCAGGGCGACGTAGTGAGGTTGGGTTCAGGGTTTACGTCATGGAACCTGTTTTCAGGATGTGGAATAGCCGAATATTGCTGGCGCTGAAACTCTGGGATTTTGAGGATGTTAAGGCAGCAGCTGACGGCTTGCCTGAGGCCCAGATGGCGGATTGATTCTGTTCTGAAAACATATACTGGTCAGTGAACCACTTGGCGCAGCCCTTCCTAATCGATCTAACTTTGTCCCCGTCGCAGATCTGAAAGCATCGCACCATGTTTCCGAACCGATTTTCTGTCATGAACCCCATTTCAGCAACCTGCTTTGAGCCCACGGCACCGCACCCCTCTGAAGCCTGCAGACCCCACCTGCAGTATCCATTGCAATTCCTTTCTTGGGCTACCATGTAGGATCCTACAATCACAGCCGTCTAAACCAACCAAATGACCTACATACAATGGAGACTATAGGTAGACCCCATATCCCTGAGCCCCCAAACTCAGCGATTACAAATCCTGACAGCCCTTGCCTTCATCGAATGGGCATCCAAGAGTTGATCTACGTCCTCCAGGCGACGTGGGCTCTTCAGATTGAGGTTTAAGGTTATAAGGGATACGGCTAGGTCTGCGATGTTGGGCATGGGGTTGGGTTCCCAAGCAATCGGAATCACAACGCAGCAGGGGGCAGTCATGATAGTAGTCATGAGAGAAGCCAGACTGTGGTGGGCCTACGTGGTGCTTTCTCTGGCCTAGAAAGCTCGAGGCTGCTCGGCTTGGGCAAGTCATCCCACCGACCAAATCAAACCCTAAAACCACCCAGGCCTGCCTACTCGGCTACTACGAACTACCTGTACTGTACTAGACATTCTAAGCATTCTTCAAGGCCTCCACCCTCAGTGTAAACCCAAAGCGGACGCCCGGAAATTCAGGTTTTGCCGCAACAAAGCTGGTCGCTGGAACGATGTAGGCTTTTGATGGGTTTTGTGTGCTACACAGGCAAGCCTCACACCGAGACCCCAAAGAACTCCGATCTGAGATTCTAGCCAAGCCCTCCGCCCAATCCGTCCTTAAAATCTTTAAAAGCGGAAAGCCCACGACTCTGCACCGGCGAAGGAAGCCTAGCTACGAGGAAGGGGGCGTTCTTGGCTTGAGTAGGGTGTTCTTAGGGTTTCTCTTGGCCTGAGTAGGGTGTTGTTCTCTGGGCTTCGCAGGAATCAGAAACTGTTCGTGGAGCTTATTATGAGGTGATGGGGCTTTCTGGATAGGTTTCAGGGGTGTCGTGTGCAGGCTTGTGTCATAAGGTCGTACAGGCTCATTCAAGGTTTGAGCTTCCGCAAGATTCGGGGTACCTTACCGAGGGGTCGTTGTGAGAAGGATTCTACTAGTTTGTTATACGGTCCATACAAGCAGTTCGTTCATTTTCCGAAGCTCCTTTGCAACAGGAACTTCTACTCATAGACTCATAGCTATATCATGCGCGAGTCAACTTGATTATAAGGAACTTTGGTTTAGGGGTTTTAGGGTTCAGGGTTTTCGGATGAGGACAAAGAAGCCGACATCGAAGTCCAAAAGTAAGGTCCTTATCTCTCCGGAACGATGCTATACCGGGTTCCCCACCTTCCTGGAACTGACTATATGGGTAGCTTTCCCTTTTTAGAAGGTTGGGCATTACATCTTTGTTTTGCCTCCCGCTTTGCTGGGACTACTCTTGATGAATATTACGGTTCAGGGTTCAGGGAAGCGTTTGGGTTCGGTGAGGTTACAAGTGAGTGGGGATCCGGGGATATCGGTGCAAAGCTATGGCATGAACCCCTAATCGGGTCGCCTTGAGCCGCCATTGAATTGGCATTAGACGAACCCTCGGTGTCCTGCCTTGCTGTATCCTGGACGACTGGACGAATCCCTAAAAATTCCTGAAACCCTCTTTCCGCTCAAATCTCATGTCAAGGCTCGTTCTGCCGGGTCTTTAAACCAGGCCTCTGTAGGTAGGATGTAGCCCTAGATGCCCCAGTTGAGAAACTTGGTGTTTAACATCCCCTTTATCCTGAGACTCTAAAAGGCGATACGACGAAGAGCTAAGTATTTGGACAAGGAGCTAAGTATTTGAGGATTTGGGTTCAAAGATTTGACGGAGAAAATCGAGTAGCATTGTTGAGTATAGGATTGCTCTAAGAGCTAAAGCACGAAGTACAAGAAACAGTGTGCAACTCTCGGCACCGACCCGCTCATTATTCTTGTACATGCACCGGTTTCTTGCCTGGGCATTAAATTAAATCAGAACATGCTAGACCGGGATCTGTGGAAAGAGGCCGCCAACAAGTAATGACCTGTTGAAGCTGAACCGTCTGACTCGAAGTAACATGGAAGCCGAAGTTGATTACAAGCCTATATAGACGTGTTCCGCATTGCATGGGCTAGAGAAGGGCCCAAGGCTCAGAATCGTGATGAATTGCCCAAGAAACGAAAGGGGCAACGAAACTCTGGACACGGCGTTGGCAATCATCGACACAGCCTGCCAGTTGCGGCGGAGGGCTATCGGCACATTCTACTCGGCCCCTAAGCGAATGCAACCTGGGCCTGAATTTGAGCTTGATCGTGTTCTTTGTCTTTTTTCGGGGGGGGAGGGGGGGTGGGAGTAAGGCCGTAGCTTTGTCATTCCGGCTCGTGCGGAAAAATCACCACAGCAGCATGTGAGACGCCTAAAGCCGGCGGCAGTGAACATGTCTGGAATTGCAGGTTCAAGCTGCGAAAAGGGGTGTAGAGTTCAGTGAGCCTCGGGCTGCTAAATGACTCTGAAATCCCTGCCGAAGCCCAGTTCCGGTAGGGATAGAACACATCCAACCAACATCCTACTTGTCGGGTATCATGGGCAACTAAAGGTTAACCTTCTTGGGTATATAGGGGTTATATAGGGACTACTATACTACCCAAAAAAAGTTAAAGGTTTCCTACTCCACTACTAGGACATCAACATCTCAGGAAGCTGAGTCCCACTCCTTGCGTCATCAACGGAAAGTCCGATGCAAGGGGTTCTGGTCGCTTGGGGCATCCATTTCTCCGCACCTAGATCCCCCAGCCTCAACTGAACACCTTGGGAAAGAACCCGGTTGAGTAGCTGTCATACCGAAAACTACAATTAGAGGAGGGTCTTCGGGTGCAGCTTGCTCAAACGAGAATTACACCCCTACAGCATGTTGGAACGAACCCCAATACCATATCAACGGACGCCGGCACGCCTGTAACATCGCTGAGCAAGTGGGCCACGAACTGAAGTAAAAGCGCTCCCCCCAAACGCAAAGACCTATACCGCCTGCACAGATATATTTCTAGAATAATACTCATACCAACAATACCAATAATAATACCAATACTTAATAGTAACACTAATAAGCATGATAATAAGAAAAATATGAAAATGAAAAAACAATACGTCCCAGATCCTCGAATCCTTTACCCTGGCGCGACTCTGCCTTATTGCGGGGCGCATGCGCTTTCTGCTCCGTTAACCGGCTCAGTTTCTCGTCTATGTTCTGCAACGTGCGACCTTCGGACTCCACTTTTTCGGTGGGCACTTGGTGGCTTCAAGTTCAGCACTTTCGGATCTTGGATGTTGAAACTCAAGAGTTGAAGCCTGTGGTAGGGTCTTATGGTTTTGGGATTCATGAGTTTAAGATTTTGGAAATGAGTCTTCGGATCCTACACATAAAAAGCCCTTTCGGGATCGGGCCCCTTCCTGCTTCACGCTGAACCTATAGACTATAATTAAACCGTAGACGACTAAACTTAGCCGTTGGTGAAACACACTGTTTTAGGATGTCCTTAAGGGGGGGTGGTCCAAGGGGGGTAGGTAACCTAGTAATCCCCATTATTCCCCAATACTCCCTAAGCTTCCCTAAGGTTCCCCAAAGCTCCCTAGTACCCTCCCCCCTTGAACCACCCCCCCTTAAGGATCCTAAAACTGTTGGAGCTTCAGGCTCCAGCTGAGGTCCCCCAACGCAGCAAAACCTGCCCAAAAAACACGCACCGCCCATACTATGAAACACCCGACATACTATTAGTGTACATATATACAGGCTTACACACTATATGATCCAATACGTTACATATAACATGTTATACACCAGATACTCGAAAATACTAAACCCTAGACTGCTCAGCCTGCTGAGTGGACATCTGCTAGAGAGCCGAGGTTTCTTATCAACCTTAAGCCCCCTTGTTTCTGGAATCGCGGCAAATTCCCGGATGCCTCCTGCTGTCGTGTTTCGTCTTAGGTAATTAATCTAGTGTAGTAGAAGATAGAGTAAGACAATGTAAGACAAAATAACATGCCTGAAGGTCCGGAATTGTTGGGTAGAGGGAGTAGTGCAAGGTGTTAGACATACTGGCGGTGCAAAGTGCTGCTTCAGGGTGCGCCCTTTTCGGGAGCTGCATGAACGATCTCAACAGTACGGTCCGGAACTTGATGCACGTTCTAGTCTCCGTTTGAGTGGTCTGCGCCTAATAAGTCTGCAGCTAAACACTGCAAAGCCGGAACACTTCAGGTGAACATACCACTGATCGCCTTCGACCCGAAATATGAAATTGCCTTTGCACACTCCCCTTCCGGATAAACTTGCCAAAGAAGCACAGCTAGCCATGTAATGTGTTACTAGATTTTCATTGGTATCCCGGCTAGTATGGAGGTTGGGAAGTAGTAATTTCGCAATAATGTGCCCTTATAGCCCTCGTAAAACTCTATAGACTGTGATAATGCCACCCCCTTCCTTGAAACTTCCTTTCAAACAACACCATTCTGAATATTGGGACCCTTTTTCCCTCAATTATCGAACCCTCATCGATCCTTTGTCGGAAACCCGGTCTCTATCATTACTATCACGGAGGCTACAGTATACCTAACGCCGATTTTCAGGGCTTCGATGACATCCTCCTCACTGGCGATGAAACTGCGCCGAGAAGCTTAAGGCTGCCTGATCCGTCGAAAGCGCTGTGCAGAGGCCTACGAGCACCTCCGGTCTTGTGGTAGGGTTTCGGTAAACGTCTTTTGTCGGTTTAGGGTTTCGGGTCTTCGGGTTTTGGTGCCCCCCAAAAAGGGTACGTAATATATATATATATATATATATATATATATATATATCGACCAAGGCTTTGCGTAAGGGATGTGTAGAGTCTCATAGTTGTCGGGAGCCTAAGCTGACCCTGATTTCCTATACATTGTACGAGCACAGAAGCCCTTCATGTGTGGAGCCATCGATGGCCGAAGAACATCTGAGGGCTTCGACTCTCGTAGCCGGGCAACTTGGGTGAAGCGCTTAGGAGCTTCACTTAAGGTTTGCGCTTTAGCGTTTCGGTTTCGAAATCGGCATCGAAAATAGAGATCGGCCCGAGGCACATCCATCTGCCGTTGAAGGCTGTTCCTCCCAATCTTGTCCTGCCGGAACATGCCACCGAGCAGGTGTTTGGAGCGTTTTGTAGAGGCTTTCGGGTCCCCAAGCCCTCAAACCCCAAACCCTTGAATAAAGGTTACCCCATGGCGGCCAAGGATAGCGGTTGGATAGCGGATGGCAACAAGTCCTCCAGGACAGAATCCTGAGAGTCGAAATGAAGGCAGCTGCCCTGCGAGTCTTGGCTGGTGCTCGGCCCAAGATATCCTCAGTGGCTCTTCTTACCTTTGGTTAGTAGGGGATGGAAGAATGGTAGTAATAGTAGTTAGAATGCTACCCCATTCCTCCATTCCCTACTAAGCAAAGGTAAGTCTCGTGGATTTCGGGTGTGTGGAGAGACAGGGCTTAGGCCTTAGGCCTATGGGGATTAGACGGGTCTGCGGCTGATGGCTTAGGAGAAGTAAGAAGCACTTGTTTGAGTTTGATCCCCAGAGTCGGAACCGTTTCGGCCTACGAGACGGTGCGAAGCTCTGCACCCGACAGTCCCAGACGGCTAAGCCCTTTTGCCACTGGACTCAAGTCTAGCCAGTCTACGACCCACAATCATCTTGACCGAGGCCGACATGCAGCACCGATACCCAAAGTCGCCTTTCGGAGGAGTCAAGCTGTGTGCTCATGACGGCTAAGCCCTACATCCTAAACCTGCAGACCCAAACCTTTTGCCTGCAACCGCTCTTCGAAGCTCAACCCGAGCGCGTCAAGAAAGAGTGAAGCCTCCCACTCGCTTCATAGCTGCCGGGAGTCCGTCGTCATCTGCATGGTCAGCCATGGCGGCGGGTTGGTAGGGAGCTTCCGATGGCGGCTCCACGGTTAAATTAGCGAGGAAGGATTGAAGATTTGCCTTCGAGATGGGTCGGGGGAGCTAAACGTCTTGGAGCTAGTTCACACTGTTACACTTCAAAGCTTTGGCGACTTTCCTTCCATACATGTCTTCGAAACAACGGTCCGCGGGCACATGTGATCTTCTAGTCTATACACTGAGGGGGTAAGGGGGTTGGGTCTTGAGCTGCGAATGCTGTCGAAATGCGCATCTGCTCGATTCGCAACCCAAAACCAGAGGACGTGAGACCTCACCCCTTGACACTCAACTCGGATCCCGAAGCCCTCACCTGTGATCCCTGAGCCGTCATCCCCGAATCAGTTCCTGGACCCACGAGGCTTGGATTGATTCACGCATCGGCCTTCCCGGCCTCGGAGCCTTTAATTTCGGTCCATTCATTCTCATACCCGCTCGGATGCAGACATAGAGCTACATCATATATGTCCATATAGAAACCTAAGTAATCACGCTCAGAACATACTAAGCTGCAACAGTACATAGCCGCAGCCTTGAATGGACATTTTATGACGAAGATCGGAACAAAACAAGTCGCCAATCTCATTTCAAGCCGAGACTGTGTGACACATCGGCTGGGATATGTGGACGTAGTAATGCCAAATGCCCCCCCATTTTTTACAGCTTCTTCAGCTTCGTCCCTACCGTCCCCTCTCAAAAGGCCAGGACGGGCTGCATCCAGGCCTCAGGGGTGCCGAGCTCTGGGCTTATGGAGTAGTTCAGCACTGGCGGTGAACACAGGGTGCCCTCCAAAACGATTCTTCAGTATGGATTGCATCGCTAGCCTTGAAAGACTGCGTAGGAAATCTGCTAAAGAAATGATAGTTTATAGGCTGCGAGGTTAAACTCCATGGGCTCCTTCTTTGACCAGCGCTGAAGAATAGACTTTTCCCCGTTATACCCAGCACTCTTGCATCTATGTACGGTATATTCGCCTGTCTGCCGCCAGCCCTCGCTTATCCAGCTGCCTATCCGCTCATCTACCCACTCATCCATTCCATCCCTCTCTCCGTCCGTCCATACCCTATAAGCCCTACACCCTGACATGTCATCTGGGACGAAATCAAGACCTCATGATGCCAGACAGGGGAAAACAGGGAGGCTGTACACGTAGTTAGGCAAGTAAGTATGCACGAACCTGGTCTATTGACACATGGCGCTTAGTCTCGTCGTTTCGTTTTCATACGTGACCTGGGGCATACATACCTACCTGCCTGACCTTCCTGACCTACCTAGCTACCCAATTAGCTACCTACCTGCCTGCCGACGTACGTACGTACGATCCACACACATTTTCGGACACGTGCATACACGCAGCCACAGAACAAGTCTTTGCCCCACGACGAACCGCCTTTCCCTGCAGACTCCCATCACAGGCTCATGTACTGCGAAATGTATACCAAGCATGCAGCATAGGTCCACATGTGCATGCAGAGGCACATCTACTCACAGAACGTCTCTGGGCGTCCGGCAACCGACACCATCAGTGCTGCCACAGACAGGAAAAGAACAGCCGAAGCAACCTTGTTCCGGAGTTTGGTTTCAGGCGACGTGAGGCACGTGCGTGCTCCAAGATGTTGTCAGGGAGATCTTGTTCAAGATCTCCCTACTTGTCGGTTACCAGGGGAAACTAAAGGTTAACCTTTTTGGTTACATAGGGATTATATAGGGACCATACTACCCAAAAAAGGTTAAAGCGTACCTACTCTACTACTATAGTACCCTTATAGATCCCTATAGATCCTTTATAGTAACCCTTGTAGACAACTTTAAAAGGAACCCTAATAACTCTACTAAATTTTTGCTGTCGGAGATCTCAGCCCGCCCTCTGTTCACCATGAGTCATTTGACACATCACACACACACACAGATGCCCTCCTGTTGTCCTTCTTCAATCACAGATGCATCTGCTTGATCCAGCACGCTACACACACACATTATGCACATCTGTATACCTGTATATGAAGTGTATATGTATGTATGTATGTATGCATGTATATATATATATATATATATGTGTATGTGGTCTCTCTCTCTCTCTCTCTCACCTGTCAGCCGTGACGCGGATTTACAAAAAAATACACACGCACGTACACTTGTGTGCTCATGTATACTGTGCAGAAACACATACCCTTTATTTATGTTGAGGTTTCGGGGCTATAGGTTTGCTATAAGATTCCATTGCCTCCCAGTCCGATTACATCATAGCAGGTGCCACCATGAAGGCAGGTGAGGAAACCCAAACGGTACAGCCTTTGTAAGCCTAAACCCTAAACCTAAAACAGCATACGCTGCCGAGCTGGCGGCGTAGCGCAAAGCAAGGATCAGAAGAACCGCCAGCTTGGTCGCCACATCCTGCCAACGGGAAGTACGCTTTCGACGCTCACACTCGCATCCGGCAAGCAAGGCTCCACATAGTACATAGTATATGGTTTGGGGCTTGGGGTTCCAGGGTTGAGGGGGTTAGGGTTCAGGGGTTCGAAAGGGTTTGTGGGTTTAGGATGCGAAGCTCAGCACGATCCTTCCAAAGACGGTGCCCTCGAGGTGCAAGTGCTGAGTTCCCTAGTAAGTTCTCCTGAGCATCATACACCCTAGATGTGAAAGCATTGTATGAAAAGCTCAAGTCTCATGAAATAGCCGGAAGCGGATGGACACGATCGCGTGTGCACCGACGTCGCAAGGTCTTAGCTCTCGGGCTCCGGGTAGGTGCATCCCCTCACAGCTGTTGCTGCCTCCATTTTTATTGGAGCTCGAGGGGTTCAGAAACTTAAAGGAGAAGCCCTAAATCATGAGTTTCATTTGGGACAGACCCCAGTGTTCCCAGTCCGGAATCGGGTTTATTGCACAGCAAAGCCGATCAGCCCAAAACCGTGACTTTAGTAACTTTAAATACTGCAAAAATCTATTAAAAACCCTTTACGTAAAAAATATATATATATATATATATAGAGCTCTTAGGGAACCCTTATAACGTCTTGAAGAACCCGCCGGCACCCTGTCGTTCAACTTCTCGGTGATCAACTCGCTCTCGGAAACGAGACTGCACTTCACCTGGATCAGCACAGCTGCCGTGGCCACCTTAGCATGGACCATGTGGGTGGTTGTCAAAATTATGGCCCCATTTAGGGTACCTCAAATGAAGGACCCAGAAAGGGACCCCAATTTTGACAACCACCCGTGTGGCGGTTTAGGGTTCGGGTTCTGCGACGCTCCGTTGGTTCTGTCTGGATATGTCCTGGCGGCTAGGCCGCTCCTGACCTCGGGTTTCGGGATTATGGTCCAAAGATACCATGCCGCGCTGCAAACCCTGAACCACACCCATGTCGAGCATCCCGGGTTAAGCCGGCACGCGACTTTTACACATGCTGGAACCATTGGCATTGAGGATGCATATTCATGTAAATGGAAACCAGTACAAGTATCGCATCGATGCGATTAAGACAAGCACATAGAAAAAAACAACGGAGATACATAAATACCGAAAGCTCAGTGTACAAGTACAAGCGCAGCTATGCACGTAGACAATCACCGACATAGACACCAATCTGAACATGGAGATACCGGAGAGATAAACCAACAGATAGAACGGCAGGTAGATTTGCAATTAGACAGGTAAGATGGATGGATGGATGGATTGATGGATGGTTGGATGGAAAGCAGTAAACTTAATTAGGTAGGTTTGGTAAGCAACGCAAATAGCTAAATATTAAGCTCTGGTGATCATGCTTACACACGCACTGCGAGCGAGTTTGCAACAGGCATGCAGGACCAAACTGAAGGACAAGCCGAGGCCAGCACCATCATGCTGCACTGCGCCTGGGAATATGTTGGTGGTGGGGTTCCTGTTTCTATACCCCCCTTAGAACCATAATAAAAATAGTATGTTGAATATACTCTTGGGTTTTATATGAACAAAAACAAAAAATAATTCATAAGGAGACTATAGGTTTATCAACCGACAGACTGACAATCCAATATTATTCGAGGCACGGGGTATGGGGATTCAGAGGTGCAGTGTCGAGTTTGGGCTTTGCGGCTGGGGTCTCGGCCGAGCCACCCTACTTTAAGTTGCATGTGCCTTCGATTGAACCCGATGGACATGGGATCTTTATGTGATGACAGAAAATCACCACCAGCAAACTCCATGGAAACTCCCAGTACCTCCCCACTCCAAGCCCTGGGCCCGAAAACCTGACCGCCCGTGTTACAGTATGACGCTAAACAAGGCCCCGGGACCCAATAGGGTGGATCGCGGACGCCAATTTGCATTGCACGCAGGCGGCAGCCTGCTCCATCTCAACAGCAGGTAGGTTTCTGGCACGTTCGTCTGTTCAAACCCAAAGCCTGGTTTGCCACTTTTCCCATTGTCTGGATTTTTGAAGCTTCGGAATGAGAAGCCAAACTGACAAAACAGCCATGAACAGCTAGCTAGTGCCTTAGGTGCGGCCCCCACCCAGTAATAGTTGAATAATATTCATAATATAGTAGATATAGTAGGACCTTAATAGTAGCCCTATTATCGACTCTTACTGTATGGGGGCCGTACCTAACTAGTGCCACACATACACACGGATCTAGAGCAATGCAGCCGATAACAATCGTAAGCAAACCAAAAACCGCTTATAGGAAGCATCACAGACGGGGACTAAACCCACGACAAATGCACGGGCAGCCGCTCACCGCGCCAGGTTCGTCGTGATTTCATATGATGCCGAACATATCCGAAGCAAGAAGAGCTTCAAGTGGCATGCAATGTGTAGACCTCTGTGCCTACAGTTCCAACATAGGAAGGAACGTGATAGTTGGTCAAAGGGATCTAAGAACAACAACAACTGTTGCGTGCTGCATTTGCGCTACAGCAGTACATACGCATCCGGCAGCGTTCACCCCTGACCCTGAGCCAAACCGGCCTATGATTGACTGCTAACTCTGAACCCTATTTAATATGGGGGGCCTTAATGGGGGGCCGAAATAATTGGAATGGGGTCTTGGAATGCATTATAGTATAGTTATCATAAGGAACCTCCAAAATAGTATCGGTAATTATTGAGGCCCCTATATTAGACCCTTGCAGCCGGCCTATCATCATCACACAAAGCATCGGTGCGAAGGCCAAACTGCGCTGCACTCCCCCAGCGGAGTTGATGGCCCAGGACCCCATCGTCTGCCGCATGAAATCTGCGGAGGTCTTCGGGCTCGGTTTAAGGGTTTAGGGTTTAGGGTTTAGGGTTTAGGGTTTAGGGTTTAGGGTTTAGGGTTTAGGGTTTAGGGCGTTCGGTTGGGTTGTTTTGATTTAGGACTGGCTTGGCGTTGCATATTCGGAGCTACTCAGCTACCAGCTACTCTAGAAATTAGGAATCGAAAAAGCGCAGATGTCTCGATTCCGGGAAGGCTTCAGTAGGCCAGGCAGGGAAACGAGACAACGTTCGGGAGGTCACGGTACTCTTGAAAGTTTGTTTTCCTGACATCTCTGTTCAAGAACACGAGCTCGCGTTCTTCGGGTGTGCAGCACGCCCTGTATGCTTCCAGCAGGTTCGGTCTGAACAGAAGCATGGCTGTTCAGGTTGATGGTCTGCTTGAGATTGTGATTCCGGCATTGTTGGCCAGGAATCCGAAAAAGCCAAGAAACTCCCGACCACCAGAGCCATGTATGCCAGGTAGTAGACGACAGTCCTTAGCTATGCCACTCAACTTTGCATCTCCGGGCCTTCGAATCTGCCTCGCCCATGGATGGAGCCACAATGCTACTTGCCAGGAGGTCCTAGCCTCCAAAGATAAATAGCAACTTCTTGACCACTGAGCCTTGCATTTTAGAGTCGATGCCGCGGATTTTCTAATCTCACCTGCTCTGGTTCATGATCTGAATCATGAAGCCCAAAACCCTGATCCTGGATGAAACCTATGCATCTCACACTCGGTGGTAGCGAATAGAATAGGCGGAAAACAGAGCTGATGAACTCATCTGCTATGGAGTCCTTGTATGTGCTTCATTAATCTCTTCATCGTTTGTATCACGACTGAGGTTTCCTGATTCCTATAGTCTCTACAGCAGTACCTGTCTTATGTTTTTCAGGTATCACCTCCGCGTTGTGCTTGTCTTCAACCTGGCAGTCTTCTGCACGGACGGTGGACGAAGACTTCTCGTGCTTATTAACTGCTGCGCTGTACTTCGCCTGGTCACCAGGGAAGTGTCTGCACAACAGATACACATGCAAGCCGTTCTCGGGCCTACGTCCAAAGTCTGCAAGCCCCAGGAATCAGTAGTTCGGCCAAAGGTCAGGGTCATGACGCACTTCATGGCCGTTGAGAGGGGAGGGCTCGAGGCAACTTCCGGCGACGGGCCTTTCGACCTAAGAGATGACAGGAGAGTCATTTTTTAGAGCGGATCATGAGGGGTCAATGAAGGAAACCCTCAAAGGAACCCATGGAGAACCCTTTCAAGGGGTTCTGCTAGTGTCCATGTCTATGTCTGTAAGGGCTCTTAAAGTTCTGCAAGCCTCTACAAAGGCTCTATAAGGAAGGGCCTTTGAGCCCCTATCAGGTTTAAACAACCTGGAAGCTAGGCCGGTGGGCACTATAGGTCTTGCGGTCACAGACGCTTTTCCCGGAAATGCTCCCATTGCCAAGTGTTTCTAGTGTCAACGGCTCCAGTGTTTCCAGGGCTTCGCTGCTTCGCTGAAGTATCCACAGCATGTGCACGACCTCTTGCATCAACGCCTCACATGCCGCACCTGATATGGAGGCCTTTATCATAAGAGTGGGAATTGATTAAACTGGCAGATGAATACTGTGTAATACTGTGTATGTCGACCTCTAACCACACTATCTACACTGAGCCCTACTGTTCTTTACAACGACACCTTAGGCTGGCCAGGGCGCCATCCCCGGTGTCTTTGGGGCTTCGGGGTGAAGGGTTTAGGTTTAGGGACGATAGTGTTTGGGGAATAAGGGTTTCGGGTTCTCCAGAGGCCCAGACATCTACGCATTTTCTGCTGTAAGCTTTCACTCGCGCAATCTTGGACTGGGAATACTGTTGAAGTTCAGGTGTGCGCCCTTGGAACCATTAGGGCACCCCTTATAAAACATCAGATCGACAGTTCCAAACCCTTAACCGTAACTCCTAAAAACCTAGGGAGGCTCAACCACAGACACCCTACATCCTGAAGAAAGATGCCCTAACTCCTCAACCTTAGAGCTCTTAGGCAAATACACCCATGAAAGGGATCGAATCTTCAGGTCACGAGACTCCATCGCTGCAACGCTGACCAGCACCACAACTGTCCCGACCTGGGGAACGCTTCAGGGCCTTTAGGTTGGGTACGGCCCCCACTCAGTAATAGTTGAATGATACTCATCATATGGATATATTAGGACCTTAATACCCTACTTTTGGCTCTTACTGTATGGGGGCAGTACCTAAGCTTTAGGGTTATCTAGTTTTGTTGGTTCATCGCCCCTTTGCCACTCGAAGTTGCTGCGGACCGGGCATCTCGGATACTCCGAGCTTGCAGGGTTTAGGGTTTTTGGGGCTTACGGCTTAGGGTTGTAAGACTTACTTAGGGTTTGGAGGCAAAGCAATCTAGAATGAAGAAGCATTTCATTCAGGCGAACTACATGCTAAAAGAAAACTGGATCGATAAACCCAATCTACCGGATCTACCGTTAAGAAACTGAAACTGCTCAAAAAGAGCCATCTACTCTTGCACCGGAAAATGAAGGGGCACTTGCTTGCAATTCACCGGGATCAGGTCTCCACACTTGAACATCCGGATTCTGAAGAGGATGTGAAGCTACCATGTAACCAGATGAACTCGGTGGCAGGCTTTGGTGACTTATTTGTCCCTAGGGAACCAAAAGTAAACCCTTTGGATTACCATGTAAATGGACTGCAGTGCCACAGAAAGACATTCAATTGCAATCTGTGCTCACTCGCCTGTTACGAAGATGAGGTTGGCACGGCCCACTAGTCACTAGTTCAGCAGGTTTAAATGACGGGCTGGAGTTGAAGATGTAGGCGTTCAGAGACACGGAAATTTCGAGCTGTCAACAGTTTTGGGCTCAAGCCGAGGTTGAAGTAAATACATGCAAGCAGCATAGATGCAGCATGTTGTGGCCGCCCAGAAGACACCCAGCGACTGTCGGTCAAATGCCACATTCGGCGAGAATGCCTCGTATTTCAGCGGTGAGCGCTTTCCCAAAAGACCAGGCAGTGCCGCAAATTCTCTCTCTCGCTCTCTCTGTCCTTCTCTCGCTCCTCATTCTTTCTCCTCCATCTGTCACATTCTGTCACTGCCCTACGTGGCACAAACGTGCCCAGGATTCGTGCTGGCAGGCAGCAGGTCCAGCAGCTTCATCACCCAGCAAGCTCGTTTTCGGGATTTCCTGCCACATCTCAAGCAGCATGCCGCTCGTGTTCGGTAGGGGCATTCCCTTCCAACGAAAACTATCGATGCAAAACAGGCTCCAGCAGACGTACATGTCTGTCCTGGTTGTGGATAGCTGCATAGATTGACCGCGCAGCCTGCGCGATGGTGGCAACTGTGGTCCTCAGTCATATTCAGTCATGCTCAGTCCGTATGTGCATACCATCAGCACACGCAGCCTACTCGGGCTCTTCTGTAAGAGCCGTGCGTGTACATGGCAAAAGCTGCCCATGGCCTGCAAGGTGGTCTCACTGTACGGATGCTAAACGGGGTCTTCCAGTTCGAAGAAATCCTCACTGGCGGAAGATAAAACCTTTTTCAGCATAGGCTTGGATAAACCTTGAAACTTGTATCCTAAACCGGATTGTTTTGACATGCGCCTGGTCTCCAGTTGCAGCTGCACCGCACGCAATGCAATCGCCACCAATAGCACGCACAGCATGGGCGGAAACCTGTCCGGCGAGAGGGCAGCAACATCAGATGTTTTTTTCACGGTGTTTGCATAAATTATCTTGCCTTTGTCGCATTTTAGTATACCTTTGAACATGTTTAAACCATGTCATATCATATGATATCATATCACATCTCTTAAACTTTCGCATTACATTATGTGTTGCATACAGCATTGCGAAAGACAAGCCATGGGGTGAAGCAATACCAGCCCCCTTTCGTGCGAATCTTCAACCGCGGTGCTGCATCGATGTCCGCGTAGGAAGCACAAGTGGATCTTCTTCCTGCGCCGCAGTGTATATAGGTTTCAGAAATGTTTCAAGTTTAGCGGACTGGGTTTTTCGTGTTCTATAAAACGTGCCTTTCCGCTCGCCGAGCCCATACCGGCGTGCGACAGCAGACCCCGGAAAGAGCACATCACTCCAGTGGTCAGGCTTATCCTATGTAGCAGCACACCACCAATAACGGGAGCCGAAGTGTAGAACCCCATTTAGCTATCCGCCAAGCAACCACGTCCGGGCTCGACATCGGTGAAATTGCGCCATATGGGGGATCCTGCTGTTGGAGAGATTGAGCTCTTCCGCCATGCACAGTGATCTTTGATACGGTTACATGAACTACAGTAGATCCGAGGAAGTTTGCAATAAAGATCACTGCAGGTTCCACGAGGTCCTCCATTTTGCGAACTTTGCGGGGCGCTGCTACGATCTCCCGGATGCCACTCTCGACCAGATACGACAGCACCAGAGCAAGTGTACCTGATGCATGCATGTGTCCAAATATCGGCAACAACTCGCACCTAGGATGACATGCTGCCTTACGAAAAAATGTGAACACGACCAGTATGTGGGAATCACATATCTGCGGCACAGTGGCGGCGAGAGTTACGAGTTGCAGAGTGGCGGCGAGAGTGAGCGGAACACAATTCGGTTCACACCCGTGCTTTTTGTCGGCTCTTGTTAAAACCGAATTCTGAAAAATCACGGGACCTCTCACAAAAAACAGTGAAAGGACGCCACCAAGGCGCAGTGCATGGATGGTCCCAGTGGCTCACTGATGCCGGTCGCCTGCTGCTCTTGTAAGGAACAAGAGCAGTGTCTGGTATGGGTCTCTAACAAAAACAAAATGTATAGCACTAATACTGATAGGGCAAAACTCCTGGCACTAACGAGAAGAAAAACTAGTAATAGTCGTCATATTAACAATGACTAACAATAGAAAGAACAACAACAAAAATGATTTGTGGTTGCAATAGCAGTAATCGTACTAATTGTAATACTAATTATACTGAAAACAGTCGGAATAATGAAAATAATCATGAACATAGCAATGCCAATATATGCTAATTGCAACAAAACGAATAGTAATATATAGTTGCGATATCTTTCATTACTGGGAAAGGTTTGGGAACATGTGGAATCACTTTGTACATGCTCCTCCTGCCACGCCAGGTAGTTCATTCACACGCATGCACGTTGGCCTGCATGGTGACGGTGCTCAACACGATGGCGCCACAGCACAGGAACAGAAATGCAGTGGCAGTGTGGCGCACACCAACCATCGCAGTCGTGATGGTGTCCTGCCAAGATATGATGCAGCGGCTTCACAACGACCAAGCCCGAACATGAAACTGAAGAGAGTCGCAAAATCATCTTGCGATACAGCTGGCGCACATTGCTCAACGGTTATTAATCAAAATTAGCCTGCCTGAACTTCGGAGTCACTATGTCGGACTGATGAAACGTCCGCGATGAATCGAACAAAGCAGGCGAGGGTCGCACCATACCTGATGGCATGCAGCACATCAGAATGTGACTTGCATGCCATGCCGAAGCTCATGAAGTAGCTTGAGAAATTGTTCCAAGTCACATGCACAGCTGTGCCCACATGGGCGGTGCACCCAAGGCATTTCCGGCTAGCTGTACCGCACGAAGCCTCGGCAATGCAACAAAACTGTGTCTATCGTACACAATGACACCATGGTGACTCTGTATACTCCATCACTATAATTACAGCCACAGGCTTGCCAGGCCACCGCGTCCCGATCCTCAGTATGGTGGCTACCGGCGATAGCGCAGTCAGTGGCTTTGCTGAAGCCCAGTTGCTCATTTCCTGCTCTCGCTAAGGCCAAGCAGCATCAGTATGGCGATCACCGGGATCAATGACAGTGCCTCTGTTGCCTCATATCATGAGGCAAGATTTCAGAATGGAACAAAGCCTGAATTCTGCCATGGCAGTCTGAAGCAATGTTCGACTGCCGCACCCGGAATGGCGCCTTCACCAAGCGAGCCTCGATACAGGCAGCTGCCACCTGCAAAAGTTGTCTGGTAGGGGAGTACGGTAACAGTAGCGTGTACATGTGCGACTGCAGCATACTGCAGCAGCGCGCGCGCGAAGGACCAAACGGCACGCCTCTCTCACACTCGCGACAAAGCGGCTCATTCGCAACAGAATGACCTTAGCCGCATCACAATGAAACCACCTCGCTCCATTGCTTTCACGTGCGGTCACGGCGCTGCCAAGAAAACGCTGAAGAACAAACTGCTCAGTAGCATGGTGCATCGTAGAGCCTCGGCAAATCAAGGCAAATGATTTTTGCCATCTGGCACTGCCGTGGGGCACATGCCTTGCTTCAACTTGAATAAGGGGGTCCTAGTTGGTTCAGAGATGGCCCGGCACGGCTGACGCGACATGCAGGCTCGGCGTCTGGCCGGCGCGACCGGCACTGGGCTGGGTGCCCCCAGAACTTCATTTCCTGCACTGCGTATCCGTGCATTCGGTGCACTGTTCCACGCGCACCTGCCTCCAAACGACAAGCGCAAAGCTTCTTCCACATCCGTGGCGACGAAGTTCACCTCACACACGACCGCAACGCCATGCGTGCTGCTCCCGCGCATGCAAATAACACACAACATGTTTCTGTTGGTGGGTCTCTGCTGGTTGCGCATGTGCGTCGATTTGGCAACATGAAGCACAACTTTCGCCGTGTGTAACTACATGGAGAAAGAATCAGCCACTGCAATGACAATTTCGCGGTTGCAGCAGATTCAGAAGCATCAGTTGCAACAGCGGTGGCAAACATACGTCGAAAAATGGCTCCGGACTCCTACCTCATATTTATTTGCAAAATGGAAGACAGTACAGTATCCCCATACATGCTGCTCAAAACGCCATGCTTTGATGAATGTCTGCATAAGTCTAGATGCACCCAAGACACCAAATCCATGGCTGGCCACCACTTGCGCTGTCGCGGAGACCGCGGAAATCTTGAGCCAGAATATACATGTACCAACGAGTTCGTTGATTGCAAATGCCACTGCCTAATCATAATTAAATTGTGCATTCTATTGGTTTTTAATTCTATTTTAATGCTTTGTTGTCGGGCGTTGCAGCGGAGGAGCCTTGTACTACGGCTGATGTTGGCTTTCTTGTCGCACCCCTTTCCGCAAATATATCATCAGTTTGTTGAAGACTCAAGTTCTGGAGACAAGCTAGTTTTTGCAGTGTTTACGCACCACACCTTTGCAGCCTACGCGATGGACACCAAGCATTTTTTCAACAAGCGGCACAACGGCTGTTATCACGTTCTTGTCATGGCCCGTTGCTCGTTTTCGGAACTTTCAATGCTCGCCTCCATGCCAAACTAAACTCAAAGCCGCATCATGTCCTTGTGAGTGCGAAGCTCACCTTACAAGGGACCACAAGCAGTATCCGGACGACCTGTTGGCATTGCATGACCGGCGCATCATGGCTAATTCGAGTATCCTAGAATATCAAGCTGGAGAAACAAGGGACCGATGAGGTCAATACCTTTGCGTGTGGGCATATTAACATTTGGCTGGGACGGTTGTTGCCCCCGCCACAAGCACGGCCGTTTGCGTCGCCGTATGCGTGACCAGGTTTGGTGAAGGACACAAACGAGAGAGCGTATAAAATCGCGATTTAAGAATCAACGCAGTACTCCAAACGGCTTGTTTCAGCTACAGCTTCTGACGTTATTACGCTGGGTCCCAGATTACCAGCTCCATGTCAAGACATGTCGACAGCAGAAACGGTTGACCGGGCGGCGAAAATGCGGCCTGAGAATCAAGGAGTGCGAGCTCAGTAAGACCAACAGTGCGGCGATGCTCCGCAGCGACGCGGCCGTCGGTACTGCGAGCGCAAGCAAGCTGGACCACCGCACTACTGACACATGGGATGTGGACCCATGCATGGCACGAGATTTGTCGCTTCCGAGACAATTATATTGTTCGGAATGTCTTACAATGAGAACTCGCTGCGCGCTTGGTGGGTGCAATCGCTGTCAAATCATTGGAAACCGGATGACACTGGACACTTGTGTTGCAAATATACCATGTGACTATGTGACCTTCGACGAAGTTGTTGTTTTCCTCGGACCTTTTGCCACATCCTAGGTACGCGGATGGGCTGAGGCCCACTGGTTCAACGGGCGTCTGCAAGGAGCTCGTGCAAGGCCGGGGCTGGTCCGGCAGCACAGGGCTCAGCGTGCAGCCGCAGCTCGAGCAACGTGGTTGCAAGCGCCCGCTGCACAGCAACGAGCCGAATTTATGCTGGAAGACAGCCTGGTGCTTGGGCAGATACGCTCATTATGTACTGTCTTGATGGCCAAGCGGGAAATGCAAATCTGCTGCTGCAATGAATTGCGCCCTTGGACACCGAATCTCTTTGTTTCACTGCCCGCGCTTCTCAAGCGTGGCGCCCTCGAGCACTAGTTGACGCAGACGGAAACAACCTTTTGCTGGATGCCTCATACCCGGCGGATCCGTGTCCGCTCGGTGAAACGCTGCACGACTTGTTGCAAAGGTTTCGAAGGTTCTTGTCTTCAGCCATTATAAGAGTGTGCAGAGGCTTCTGGGGCTAGAAGAAACAGCTGGCTGGAAAGTGCAGCTCGGCGGCAAGCAATCGTCGGTGAAACACTGCACGACTTGTTGCCAGGGTTTCGGGCGTACTTCGTGCATTCTTGTCTTAAGCAGCAAGGAGTTTGTTGGGACTTGAGGGGCTAGCTGCAAAGGCTAGGTAGAAAGTGCACATCACGTTACTCGTTCGCAAGTCGTCGGCAACAACCCTCGGTGAAACGCTGCAGGACCTGTTTTGCAAGGGTTTCGGGCGTACTTTGGGCGTTCTTGTCTCTAGGAATTGGAACCTGACTGGCAGTTTGTAAAAGCGTTAAAAACTAAAAATGCCCAAAGCCAAAGGCGAGCTCCTAGTAGCTAGCAAGTCAACATGCACTGGTTGGTCTTTCTCAATTCGTCGGCAGCAACCCGCGGTGAAACGCTGCACGACTTGTCGGATCCGCGTCATGCAAACAAAGCACATGCATGATCATTTGTTCGTTTTATGCTCTCGGGAAAGCATTCAGCCGTGCGAAGTGTGTGACGGGGTCGTGAGGCCCATCGTACCCCGCGCTTAGCGCAGCGGGAAGCGGCTCGGGCCAGCTAGCTCAGCGAGCGCCAACACGTGGTCCAATGCGGGCTCGAACCGCCTCTGGGAACCAGCCACGGTGCTCCGAGGGCCGCGCCGCCGACGGCGTGCTGCACCGCGGCCGAAAGCATGCCCCACCATCTGCGCGTCGAGGCAGTGGAAGCGGCAGTTTTTTTTCTTGAGTGCCGGCGACGCACGGAGATCCCGTACCCGGACGAACAATCGGACAAGCGCCATGAACATCTGGGCATCAGTACTGTTCATGTGTCCGTCTCACCGCCTTCTCAGCTTGTACGATGCGATAACGCCTGGATTCAAGCATTACCGACGAGCATGGAAGCGATGACGTGACAAACATACAAACCCCGCAGCTAAAAAACGGAGCTGGGGACTTGCTCACTCCACCTCCAATATGCTCCGCCCGATACACCGGACGGCACATGCACAACGATGTTTCGCGAATGATGCTCAAACTGTGCAACTCTTTTGGCGATGCGACGAACCGAGAAATAGCTTCGCTAATTTGCACAGAAGCGACATGACCTCTGGTATCCACATCGCCGCCCAAACAGCAGCTCGGGACCGCACCACAGGCCAGGCGAACCCTGCCCGAAGCACGGACACAAACACCTCCCAGAATGCATCGATTCGAAGCGGGCGAGAATAGCAATGACACCACGTTCGGCCTAGCAGCTCTGTGATGCATGTAAGTTATGTGAGGAACTGCTTGCGCCGCGGCGCCTATGCACTGCACGGCTTGACTGGAACATTATCAAATTCATCATCGCAATGCACGGCGTTGCAAAACAAAGGTGCCATCCGAACATTTGGTTAAGCAAGCTCGCGAAAACGAACTATGAAACTGTTATTTCCGCACCCATATCTCAATAGCCGACGGGCCCAAGCCACCACACGATTTGCACTCACCGAAGATACGAACATCATCACGGTAGGACACATCAAGTAACAAAACAAATCGACTACACAAATGAACCTATTTTCATTTCGAAATTGGAAAAAGTAGTGTTGCGCGCGTGAGCCTTTCTGTACATGATCCACATCAACGAAATGCATAATTCAACTTTTGTATCTACATATATGCACACGATAAGGGCACCTTGCATCGATGTCGAAATCGACGAAGGAAGCCCCTGACCGCAGATGCTGCATCCCCCAATCGGGGTGGCAACGGGTAGTTCGCAAGGCCAACGCATCAAGCACTGCAAATGTTCAGGCCAAATCGCGCAACCGTGAGGCGCTGCGATATGAAGTTTGCTTTCAAAAATTACCGCAAGCCATGAAAGAAACCGAGCAAGCAAAAACGATTAAAAACGTGCACTTGCTAGAGGGTTCAGACTCATCGTTCAAATGCTTCCGCAGCATGCCATATCGCTGCACATCCAGGACACAAAACATTTGGCATGCCGGCAGACAAGAATCCACGATGGCTGCAGCATGCTGCAGCTGCAACGCCGGCATCCTTGCTGGCCTCTGACTTCTTCACCATTTCGGCGATCTCCGTGGTGAAACTCATCTAAGACCGACACTCGAGCCTGTTGTCGTCGTGGCACATGGAGAAGCATGGGAAAAACAATACAACTATGGCTTCGTGCCCTGTGCGGCAACTCAAGCTTTTCAAACAAAAAATGCGGAAATATAAAAAACAATGCACTTAACAACAAGTTGAAGCCACAAAACCAGTCGTCGTCTTCTTCGAAGTAGCAATCATAGTCGTCCTTGCCAAAAATTCGTGCTCAGGTGAACTGACCAACGGCAGGAGCAGCGGGAGCCGGAACCCGAGCAGGAGCAGGAGCAGCAGCAGTAGCAGTGCAGCAATATCTCCAGAAATATCTCGCACCTCCGTCGCGACCATTGTCCTTTCTTGTTTGAAACACACATCAATCCGAGCATGTTTGTGATGAACTGAACAACTCGGTTCATAATTTTCTTGCTTCATGGAAGAGCTTTGTCTGTGACCCCGACACGGCGCGTCGACGATACCAGATCCTGATCGGTGGGGGGTTATGCTGTAGCAACCCATACAGCTCGGGATCACCGAGGTGTGGCGATTCTCGTCCAACAAAAACAAAGGACCTGAGGCTGGAAAAGGGATTGGTGGATTCAAGCCTTCCGTTGAGGCTTCAGCTTCGTGCAGGCGTCCATGTGACGCTTTTTGCGTCTACCCAGGCAGACGGCGCTTGCAATGCTTCCACCACTTAAGAGGCAACCCACGGTCTTCTTACAGACCCACACAGCAAACAATCAGTCGCCCACCATTTTGCGCGAAGTCGCCGAGTTCATTGTCAACGAGAACACCGTCGGCGTTTTCTCCCAGCTGGTTTACGCGCTTATCGCAACTCGAAACATTCACTGGCGACCAGTTTGCGATGTTTGTGAAGAGCTCCGGGCATGTCTACACATACTTTCCGCACGGACGAGCCATGATGCAGGCATGCATGGAGCAGCTCGGAAGCATCTACACGAGGACAATGGCAAAACCCAGCGGCAAGGTCTCGCTGAAGGCAAGCACTGGCCAGCACAGCACGAACCACGCACGCGTGGCAGCCATTAAAGTTGTAACCTCCTGTAAGGGCGATTGCGGATCAGTCGCCAGAGTTGCTGCCGACAACTTGAGCACGAGATAGCACGAGTGAACAATGCTGCACTAGCGGGCCAGCCTGTTCATCCAGCCCGGAAGGCTCTGCAAACCCCCAGCTGCTCCGGACGACAAGGCCATGGAGCAAGTCCCCAGCTCCGCACAAACATACTTGTTTTAAGCTGTTGCGTCTGTCACGTCATCGTTCCCAGGTTCTTCGATGAGGCAGGAATCCGGCCGTTATCGCACCGTACAAGCTGACACGGTGGTGCGAAGTGAACATGAACATTACCGGTGTCCAGAAGTCATGAAGATGCTCATGCAGGCCATTTGCATGACATGGAAACGATGTTGCCACGCGAGCGTGTGTACGGGACTCTCAGGATTCCCCGGTGTAGGCGGATTCGGCTGCTTTGACAAGGCATATACATCAAACTCAGAGGAGCTCATTGGGTGCTGATCACAACAAAGATGTACTTGATCGGCGCAAAAATACACTTCTCCGCAGGATGTCGGCACTCAATATGCTTGTTTGCCTGCTGTGTGCACAAACATCTGTTTTTAAACAAAATTTCGGATCACAGTATCTGCCGTTGCTGAAGCATAAACATCTTTCACACGCTACACTGATGCAACCATTCATTCGCACATTAGTTGCATGCGGAAATGTAGACATGTTTGGAAGCTGTTGGGATCACGGTGGTTATCACACTGTGCCAGTGGTTTCACGCTTTCACATTCCATGGCAGGCTTTGTGGCGCAACCCATGCTTGTATTGGATTTCCTGTTTCAAGGGCAGGCATGGTACACTTTTGTGCGTGGGTCAAACATGTTTTTTATAACGATTTTCGGGGCACATGAATGGTCTTTCCAACTGTGAGACTACACTCAGCCTTTCTGCAGATACGCTCGCGTGCGCTTTTCCATGAACCATGAGTTATGCTTTTGGATGATGATCCCGGCGAGGCCGGCATCTGTTCAAAAGCAGTGCCGTCTCAAAGAGAAAATCAACTTGTGAAACCGGTGGTTTCACTGAATCCGCCCCTTGTTGTTCCCCTGTGGCCGAAAGAAAGCGGCAAACGGAACAATAATCTTTGACCAAAAGCATTCATTGTGCAGGCTGCAGGGACCCAATGTTTTTCCAGGAAACATTTCGCTGTATTAGTACTCGTACTAATACTCGTACTAGCACTGGCACTGGTAGAGGAAGAAGAAGTAGTATTAGTAGTATTACTCGTCGTATTGGTAGTAGTACGAGTACTACTAGTAGTACTGCTCGTAGTACTGATAGTAGTAGTAGTAGTAGTAGTCGTCGTCGTCGTCGTCGTCGTCGTCGTCGTAGGAGTAGTAGTAGTAGTGGTGGTGGTGGTGGTGGTGGTGGTGGTGGTAGTGGTAGTGGCACTAGTAGTAGTAGTCGTCGTCGTCGTGTAGTAGTCGTCGTCGTCGTCGTGGTAGTAGTAGTAGTAGTAGTGGTGGTAGTAGTCGTCGTCGTAGTGGTAGTAATAAGAGTACAAAATTATGTGACATCTGGATTAATTGGTAATAGCAGCAGTAGTGGTGGTGGTGGTGGTATGTAATGTCCGTGGTAGTATCAGCAGTAACACGAATAACAATTAACATTAACAACAGCATACGAAGTTTAAATAGTTTCGAGGGGGGGTTCACACACATCAACGAGCGAAAGTATGCATCACCCAATGGTGGACGCCATTCAATCAATTTAACAACAATGCCGGAATTGCACATCATCCCGACTTTAATCCCGAAGGAGCCGCTGGATTTTGTTTCTCGTCGCTTGAAATGTTGAAACTTAACGAAACCTCGCGGACGGAGTGTTCTGCTGCCATGTAAATGATACGGCACTGATGCGTTTTGCTAGTGATGCTGGCTTCTGGTGGCTTTAGTGCACAAGCAGTTGAATATCGATCACCTCCGAAGCACTTATGCTACGCGATACAGCCGAAAACCACGTCCCGAATCTCGACTTTCGAAGCTTACCGTTGGGAGCTGCAGAAAACGAGCACCGGGCGTTCATCTCCCAAGCATTGTATTGCGCGATACACCGTTCGAAGCTTACGGTTGGCCTTGATTCCCGGCCAAACATAGGGAATGAGGCTTCTTCTTGAGAACAACACCTCGGAAAATAAAGTCCCCGGCTCCACCAGCAGACCTGGCCGTTCCATACCACCGGAAGCCCTGTGGACGCTGCAGCGATCCATGTTTGGATGCCTCCGAAATGCTTAGCGGCAAAGTGAATGCTGAAGCGGTTGAGGCCAGAACCCGAAATGCTTAACCGCAAAGTGACGCTGAAACGATTGATGTTTGGATGCGTGCCAGGCCAGGCTCCGAAATGCTTAACCGCATGGTGGACGCTGAAAGATGTGTATCTCCGCAACGCGATGCGAATTAAAACCTCCCCTCGTAAAGTATGTTAGGTTCTTGGATTTTCGCACGCCTTAAATATGGCGACAGCAAAGAATGGAATCAGGAGGACGTCGGGTAAGCAAGGCCAAATGCCTTCGGTTAGTTCGGCGGCCGGGGCGGGTTTTACAAGGATGCGGCGCATGCTTGGTGCGCGGCTATCGCGAGAAGGCAATCAATGCATCGATGACCGTTGGGCGGAAGTGGGCGTGCTGGTTTCGGCTCGCTGGCGCGCCACAAGCGGAACAGCTTCAGTGCCACCGACCTCAAGACCTGCGACCACAAGGCGGCAACAGCGTGCTCTGCCGAACTTGGGGCGTAAGCATCGTGGCGCTTGCGCCCAGCTGCGGCCTCACCTGCATGGCTTGGCTGCAAATAGCGTGGTTGGGGCTCACCTCTCCTCGTATGCGGCGACGCGAGGGTTGCATCGAGCGCAAGCTGGGAGCCGTGCCACAAGGGGAAGGGCGACGACCGTCCGTTTCGCCAAATCCCAGGTCAGGTTCAAGGATGCATGCCGATGCATTTCACGCCTGTTCACAACTCAGCTTTTGAACATCGCAACTTCGGTCAACAACACCGCTGCATTCGGAACCTCAGTTTGCACAACAGCTTTGGTTCTCCTGTCAAACCGAGAACAAGTGAAGTCGGGCAGCGTGCCCTGTCGGCTCTGCAAGTTAGTTGACCATGATCTCCACCGTGTTCAGTCGGGGTCCCAACGAGTTGTTTGTGCTTGGACCAGTACAATGATGCACCCAGTGACCGGGAACGGAATGTCAACACGAATTCGTCTATTCCTCGCACTCATAACGATTGCCCGATGAAACAGCCTTCGTAGCCTTCCTTTCGGAACCCTGCTTGCGCGTCATGCCAGCCACGAATTCTTCGCTGTGCAGTGGCGTTGCAACACCTGCCGACCATATTACACGGAAATCTGGCGTAGTGCACGAGACACAGACACGGAGAGAGACAGTGTCAGGGAGAGGGAGAGGAGAGAGAGAAAGAGAGAGAGAGAGAGAGAGAGCGAGAGAGAGAGAGAGAGAGAGAGAGAGAGAGAGAAAGAGAGAGAGAGAGAAGAGAGAGAGAGAGAGAGAGAGAGAGCGAGAGAGAGAGAGAGAGAGAGCAAGGGAGGGAGACAGAGAAAGCGAGTGTATGTAGTATGTATATACACACCTAACTACATACATATGTGTATACGTATACACACACACGCATACAAACATGTACACAGAATCACATGTTTAGTCGGTCCTTTTCGCATGTATCCTACATTGTATGCATGTGTTTGATATACATATGAACAAATGAAATACAAGGAGACCAAAAAACTTATGTGTATGTGTGCGTATATATATATATATGTACATGTATATGCACATATAGTGATCTGTTCGACGAGCACTGCGCGACTCGATTCAAGCGGCATCGTGTGCTGCCAGAGATGCTCCGAGCTTACTTGCATCCTCGCAGTCAGGTGAGTCACATTGATAGCCGCAAAACTTTAACTGCAGTTGCGGGCATCGCATCCTCACCACGTCCAAACCGGAGCTGCTCGACCGTTTTGGATTTTCGGCTGTCAGCAGCTGACAGGTCGCTCTGCGTAGGGCGCGTTTTCGCACATAGAAATTTTGCAGGACCGCAGGCCACTTCCCACAAAACGGACCGGCGGATTGCTGTTGCTGGGGAAGGATGCGATAAGTGCATTTACTGCGTGATGCATGCACGTTCTGCAGCGCCATAACCGCGTCGATCGCGACAGTTCCGACAGTTACAGCCTACCTCTCCCACCGGAGTGTGTCACGAGTCTTCGCTCAAATCTGTCGTGAGCACTACGATATTCTGCACATGGGTATAAGCGGCGGCGTCGCACGCCTTTCAAAAGCGGCATACCGGCGGCGGCGTAAGCGGCGCATCGGTGCAAGGACCTTCCAAAGTCTATCTGCTGTATCGGCATATCGGCGTAAAACGACCGGAAACCACGCTTTGCCGCAAGGCCCCACTTTAAACTTAGGGCTGCTGCATGATTCAGACGATCTCCCCAAAACCCAGCATGCACCCGAAGCCCTAAGCCATAGACCTGCATGACCTGTGATGAGTTTGGCTTCCGAGGCAGAAGACTTGCACTCCCTGTCTCTACGGCCCCAGCCGTCACTATTTGCTTTGTAGTATCTACTGTCTCGGTAACTTAGCGAAAATAGGGGACCCTTCTATGGTACCCGAAGTAGTAGGATCCTTCTTATAAGGACCCCCCCCAAATAGGGAACCCCTAAGTTTCGGAAACCCTGGTCTCCACCCTGCCGAAAACCCAAACCTAACACCTCCCATTTAAATTCCGACCCACGAGCCCTGAGCCCAAAGAGCAGAAACGCAGCCCTAAACCCTCAACATACTATTTGGGGGTGGTTTCTTATTAGGATTATATAGTACATATACCCCGAAACGCAATACACCCTAAACCCGAAACTAAACGGGCCACGGATCCGTGGAGAGCTTTTTCTGCACGGCGGGTGCTCCAGTCATTATCCACGTATTTCGACACAGAGCCGACTTACAGCCAAGGCGAGCGACCTAAGGGCCCCCAAAGGAACCCGGAAACCTAAAGGTATATAGGGTTTAGGGCCGGTTTAGGGTTTAGGGGTTTAGGGTCTTTTTTAGGGTTTAGGGTTTAGGGCCAAAAAAACAACAGCCCTGAACTCCGAACTAAGCCCACAAGGCCACAACCCCAGAAAAATTATCACTAGCGGCCAGCCTCCCCGAAACCTAATAAACATCCCACAGGTCTTGAACGACAAGGACACCTGAGACACTTGGAAACGCAGAAACCTCACAACCTCAACCTTGCACCTGCACTGAGCCCTGCGTACCCAGAGGCCCCATAGTAGTTCCTTTTTTTGATTACCCTATAGGGTTCTCTATATGAACCCCAAAAAAGGAACTACGTTGGGGCCTGTGTGTAAGCCGAACTTCCTTGAAAGAAATCTCCGAAGCACCTTTGGGAGTCAAGGGCTCATAGGAATTACGATTTTGGGGTCTGGAGTCTGGGGCTTCAAGGCTACAAGGCATGCATAGGGTTTAGGGTTTACGGGTTTAGGGTTTAGGGGTTTAGGGGTTTAGGGGTTTAGGTTTAGGGGTTTGGGGTTTAGGGATTTAGGGGTTAATCTGTCGGCATCTGTATCTGTATCCGTTTCTGTGTCTATTACCATATTTATCTATATAGGTATAATTACATAATAATGAACAAATAAATAAATATACCTATATAATCATGTGTATATATATATATATATACACGTCCGAATAATTCTGTAAATGGATAGCTGCTGTCAGCCGCTGACCCGGCGCACGAACGTCATTCGACACAGATGCTATGAGGGATTTGGAACGTGACAGCTGTGGCAATTTTTGCGTGAGGGGTCCAAAATCCAAAAACCCTACTGTTTTTGAGGGTTAGACCCTCTAATATTAATTTAGGGGTCATACCCTACCATTTTGTGGGGTTTGGGGTACAGGTAGAAACCCTAGAATTGAGAAGTCCCGAAAGAGATGGAAAGGCACCAGTGCATTTACATGGAGTCCTAACCTAAGCGTTGTAAACTTTGAGCCTTGGATGCAAGGTGAAACAGGAAGGTGCAATCGAACGGCCGCTGGCCGCCAAGATGTATGACGTCCTTGTCCCGATTGGCAGCTGCTTGAACTTGTTGGGCGAACTTACCGGAAGCCCTACGGCATCATGTTCACCAAACCCTACCCCTAAACGCCTAAACCCAGCAACTTCAACCCAAAGCCGTAAACTTCTCAAAGCTTAAATTGCAAATCTCCATAAGCCCCAAACCCGACAGTAGGACAGGGTTGGGGCCTTGGGTCGGGGATGAAGGTCTAGGGACCATGATTATGATTGAGGCTTTGTCTTTTGTGGCTGTTTTGGGGCTCGTGGTCTGGAGTGAGGATTCCCCCCTGATTTCTGAGCCTTAAGGAGGGTGCGGTAGCGATTTCTACCATTCAGGCCGTCAAAGAACAGGGGTTTATTTTTCATGAGGTTAGGTTTATGGGTCTTGGCTACTTGCCCCTAATTCTGACAAGCTGATCGGATTTCCATTTATTTACCCGTGATTAACAACCGCCTTTCCGTATCAAAAGCTAAGAATTGGTACGTAGGGATTCGAACCCTGACAGAAGGGGGCGGTTTCGATGCCTCCGTAAACCTTGTAAACCCTAAACCCTCTTAGACTCCTAGGGGCTGCCATGCTCCCATGGTACAGGCAGCCGCCAAACGGCACGAACAGACGGCTGGGTGCGCGCTGATCTTCGGCTGAGTGCCTTCTAAGAAGGGCCTCTGCAAATGAGATGAAGGGATACGCTCCTCGTTTGCCACACGTCGAAGGGAACATGGCAGTTCTGGGTTGAGAGAACATGGCATGAACCACAGATGGGGTGGGAGGGGTTCCCGATGTTAGGGGTCGCGTAATCCATGGCTACTTTCACCAAATCGCACAGAAACAAAACATAGCAACATTCTAGCGACAGGACACTGTGTACGCAATGTCCATAAGAAGCATAGTGACAGACCCTAAACCCCAGCCCCAAACACTGCACTGAAGGGTTGGAGGGCAGCTCTTGATGCCATTTCCCTTGTCGCAAGCTTCAAACAGAGTGGGTAGTGCCAGAAGCACGGCTCGTATGTGAGCAGGATGCGGCAATCCCGGTAACCCTGAACGTGGTACCGGCAAAGCGAGATGGCAAAACAACAACAAAAAGAGTCCTAGAGTACTGTCGGGTTCAAGGTGTACGAAGGTGTACGGGGGTTTAGGGTCTAGGGGCCGTACCTGAGCGAGCATTACCTGACTTGGCTGAAACACTCCGAGTCTTTATAGAAACTTACATTTTCGACACGGCCTAGATCCTACACTACTAGTAAAGGCCCTGAACCGTGCCTATAGTCTCGACTGTAGTTAGGATCTTGAAAGGTAACCCCTTACACAGGAATTGGAATGCGGTCTGTGGGTAGTATCCTAAATCCCGAAGCCCTAACCATCTAACCAAGCCCCACACCCATCAACCCGAGAGGCTGTGCATGGTCCCCAGGTCTTGGGAAATCCCCGAATTAAGGAATATAGCTTAAAATCATATTAAATCAAGGGATCCTCGTATAATTGAAGGTACATTCCTAGGGTGATTAAGGAATGTTCTCGATCCCCAGGATCAGGAGCCTTGCACAGAACCAGAGGCTTTTCCTGTCAGGTTTAGGGTCGTAGGGCTCATAGGGCTTAGTGCTTTAGGGATTTAAGGTTTTAGGGTTTAGGGTTTATAGATTTTAGGGTTCAGGGTTTGAGGGTTTAGAGTTTAGCAACCGCAAGGCCCGAACCAGAAAGAAAAACGATAGCCCTGCGATCGAAGATGGGTATCTGCATTGCGCGGCTTTAAGTGGGGGCTAAGGGTTGAATATAGGGGCCTTTGTAATTAGAATCGAGTTAGCGGGGCATATATTATACTATAACTTGTAAGCAGGAGCCCCCCCCCCCAAAGCCTATATTGTAATTATTAAGGCCCCTACATTAGGCTTTACCTTAACCCTGAAGAACCTATCTTCTTAGGGTTCCCTGTTATGATTTTCTTCTATACGTCCTTGAAAAAGGTTGCTTCTTCAGGGTTAAGATAGGGCTTCTTTTGGGTTTTTGAGGGTTGAGGTTCATACTCCCCTGTGCCGATCCCTTGCCCGACCGTTGCGGTGCTTCCGGGCGACTCCCTGTACCAGAGCAGCATCAATACGAACAGCGCTGCCTCCACTCAGACACGCTTTAGGGCAGTTTAGGGTCTGTCTATGTGTATACATATATATATATATATGTGTGTGTATATGTATATATATATATATTCATTTATTTATATATTATTTATATAGAGAGAGTTATTTATAGATTTATATGGTTTCTAAGCCAAGCAAGCCAGCACAGAAATAGACTTTCGACGTTCGGGCACCGGCGCCATGGAACGCCCTTCCAAAGCCACTAAAGATCTTTGCCAAACCCGTATGAACCCTGTACAATTACAAGCCCTAGAAAACCGATTAAAAGTTCAGACCCCCCGGGTGGGGTGGCAGAACTTTCGATATTGTTACGTAAGGTCTGGAGTTGGTTTAGGCTCTTGGGGGGGCTCGGAGTTCGGGACGGCCCTTCATCCCATGCCACCGCAGTGTTTTCGCAAGACCTAAGCCCGCAACTCCTGAGGATTCTACGGATGCAAGCCCGAAGAACATACTGCCTATCCACAAACGTTTGCCTCCCCTAAGATTCTAACTGAACAGCTTTATCTTCACACTCCAACTCCCTTGTGTAACTTTCTGCATGGCGCTTCTACTCACGCCCTTCCAAAGCTGCTGTGAAAGAGTAAAGACTTGCCTGAAGCCGCAATACTACTGTTCATTGGTTCATTGAACGGATACCAAGCACGATAAGTAGGCTAGACCTAAACCCCCAACCCTTAACTCTAACAGGGATCAGGTACCCGTCAGGTTTTGCCTGTGTCAGTGGGACGCAGCTGCAGAAATGCGCTCGTCTCGAGTCGGCAGTGCGGGATTCGAAGAGATTCTGTAGTGCATCTAGGGGTGGCTTAGGGTTTAGAGGTTCAGGGTTTATAGAGCCCTGTGTCCAACAAGAAAGACGCCCCACAAATGCAGAATCCCTCCTTGGAAAAGATGCCTGCCTCCTCGCTTAAAAACATCGCCGGCAGTGGCTGCTTCAACTGCAGGTTCAAACTCGAAGACTTTCTGGGAAGCTCATAATTAGAACCCTAAACCCTAAACCCTAAGCCCAAAACCCTAAACTCAACACCATAAATCCTATGCCCAAAACCCTCAATAGAACCCTCATGGGACCTCCTTTTGAACCTTTGTGGGCCTGTTTTTTGCACCCTTCCAGGATCCTTCGCGAACCCTTCGATCCTGATGCGTCGGGCGTTCGTGGACCGTTAGTGTATGGTTTAGGGTTTAGGGTAGGGTTTAGGGTTTAGGGCTTAGGGTTTAGGGTTTAGGGTTGCTGTGGGTCGGGAGGGACCATAAACATCACAAGCAATCAAGTGCAGAGCTGCAAGCACAAGCTGCAGTGCAATACTTCACGTCTTGTTGTTCCAACGGCTTTTGCTGCTTGGGGCATATGGGATCGCTTGTGTATAGGTGTATGAACGGTTCGGGAAACCCTAAACCCTAACACACTAACCCTAAAACCCTAACCCTAAACCCTAAAACCCTAACCCTAAAACCCTAACCCTAAAACCCTAACCCTAAAACCTAAACCCTGAAGCCCTTAACCGCAGGGATGTAAGGATGTGGCGGGCCTTAGGGTCTCAGAACTCCCCTGAAAGACCCACCTTCCCGGCTGTGCTAGTCTGGAAAATTTCATTAGACCCAACCCCCCAAGCCCCAAACCCAAAAAAACCAAGCCCATTCAGTATAAACCATTCGACCGGAAAACACCGAAAAGGCCAGGCATGGGTTATAGCAAGATTCCGTTCTTTTGGATCCGAAAAGACCAGGCATGGGTTATAGCAAGATTCTGTTCTTTTGGATCCAACAGTTCGTGACGACTGATGGTTAGAGATAACGGGATATAGTTATTTCCATTCCTACTCCTAAGCTGATGCTAGTTGCTCGATGATGGTGATGATGATTGTTCTTCGCTATTCTGCTTCTGCTGCTATTTGGCTTCAGTTATGCCCGTCGGTGTGGGATTGAAGGGCCTGAACTCCGAGTCTGTGCTTGGTCACATGCCACAGGCGAAGACACTGAGCGACACTGGTGCCAGGACGCGTGGCATGGAAGAGTGGGGACTAGGTGAGCGTGTGCAGAACTTGCGGCAGGGGCAGACAATAATCTTGCTGATGGCAATGAAACCGCTGAAAGCGTAGCATTGCACCGTAAACCTAAAACCCTAGCAAACACGCATAGACAGTAATAACGGGGCCTTAACGATTAGACTAGGGTTTTGGGCCCATTACACACACTATATACTTATAATTAATAAGGAACCGTACTCATGTTGTGGACATCGCCATCCATGCAGCCGCCTTAGGACTTAAAGGATCAAGCGCTACGGAACTCAAAGACCGCACCGAAGTTTGTACTTCACGTCCTGCGCCCTGCAGGGGCTTGAAATTCAGGATTTCTTAGCCAGGACCCTCCTTGTACCCTCACATAGGGGTATATGGTCCCAAATAAGGGGCATTTAGGGTCTAACAGAGGGTAGATGGAGGGTCTAGGAGGATTTGGAATTTTGAAGCGGTTTAAGAGTTTAGGGCGTGAGTGATTGAAAGGCAGGCTCTCACCAGGCCAGGGCCTTACCTATGTACGGAACCTGCCCATTTAGGGCCACACCCTCTTTGCGGGCCACATACTGAACAGCACGAAAGTTCCGTAGCCTCTGTCTTGGGTCTTGAGTACAGCAAGCTCTGCCTCCAAACATTCCGGTTAGTAGGTAGAGTTCGGTTCCGACGCAAGCCGGTTGCCAACATTCTCATCGCAGCTGCCTCTAGACGTAGAGACTTGCTTGACTGAGTAGGCTGGGTAGCTTATCTCCGTATACATACATGTATACATATAATATGTAAATAAACAAGTATATATATATATATGTATATCCATATGCATGTATGTGAGAGAGAGCGAGAGAGAGAGACAGAGAGAGAGAGAGAGAGAGAGCGAGAGAGAGAGAGAGAGAGACAGAGCGAGCGCAATGTGTGTATACATGTATGTATATATATATATACACATGTATATATACATAAATATGTATGCATACATATGATTGAAAACCTACATGGGTCCTGAATGCCCCCAAGGAAGGTCTCCAACCGACGTTCCGCTCACGCAACACCGGACTGTCCCGACCACTGCGTGCCGACACCAAGGGGCGCGATGCGCTTGAGAACTCTTGGGCACTGCAGATTAGGCCGAGCTCTAAGCTGGGATGCTTGAGCTTGAGAGGCTGCGTAAAGCTTCGATACAGGGCCGTGATTCTGAAAGCGTTCTTATAGTAGGAGCTAACAGGAGGCTTGCTTAGAGCAGTTTGGGGCTGCGGGGGACTGTGATCATGGCTGAAACTTCTCGGCTATATGTCTATGCAGCAGCATCTGCATGGAGGCTGCTTGCGCCGTCTACAGCCAACCGTACCCACTGCGGGCACAAATCGTTACGAATAGTTACCTATAGAGGCTCCAAGGTAGTTCCTTTTTGGGTTTCATACAGAATCCTATAAGGTAATCCGAAAAAGGAACTACTATGGAGCCTGTGGGTAAAGGAATCCTCAAGTTGTGTTCAGTCCCTGTGGGTTCCCCCGAAAATCACTGAAGAAAAGCCTGGTGATACCGAAGCATCTTCTTACCTTTGGTTGGTAGGGAATGGAAGCCCTAAGCCCTAAACCCTAAACCGTTAAGAATGGTAGTAATAGTAGCTATAATTATATCCCATTCCTCCATTCCCTACTAACCAAAGGTTTCCAAGACACATGGAGCCTTCGCGATATGCTATACTTAGTTGCAGAGTTCATAAGCCCCCAATAGTGTATACTTTTAGTTTTAAAGTGGGTAATATGATCCCCAACAGTGTAAAGTGTATCCACTCAGCTACTATAAGTATATAGAAGCCGGATCTGACCAACATGGTATGGGCATAGGGGATGTGCCTTCCGAGAGGGCCGGGGCCTTCGAGGCTGCTACACTCTTCAGTGTTCTTTTCGATGTGGGAGTTTCCGAAAACAGGGGACCCTAATTAAGTACCCCAAGAAGTAGGATCCTTATTGTAAGGACCCCAAAGAAAGGTACCCCTCATTTTCGGAAACTCCCATGTAGGATGGCAATTGGAGAGGAGCACAAGGATAGTAAGAAACCTGCAAATCCGAAACCGCCCGTGGGCCACTCTGTGCCAAGAGATGATGCCCCAGCGCACCGAAGCCCACTAGCCACACGTGACAATAAATCTTATAACTCCCTTGAACTCAAGAGGAAGAGTCTGAGGCAAGAGTTGGCAATACACTGTTATCAACTACTGGTAAGGTCTATAAGTTCAGGGCTTTAAGGCCTTTGGGGTTTGCATTTCGAACTTCCTCTTCAACCCTCGCCTCTACTCCTCGACGAGGCGCGTAATCGACGCTCGTTGCGGCTTGGCTTCTCCGACGCAACTATGCGCGACCAGCGAGCGGCACGATCCACCTTGAAACTACAGTTTGCCCAGACCCTCCGCAGGGAGGGTCCGCCAAAGCGTATTTAAGCCTGAATGTGCCAGGTCCAAACCGGCAGAAGCACCTTCATCACCAAGGAGCTGCATCGATACAGGTTTGGGGCCCATCATACTAACTATATTCATAATAAGGACCCCCCCAAAGTAGTATTGGTAATTGTTTACGGCCCTATGGTAACTCATATGAAGTACAGCGCGGTGCGATGATGGTGGCATGGAAACTCTTACTGGTATAAGGGCGTAACTCACAGGTGGATCCCTGCTGTACGACTTGTCTCACAAGGGCAAAACATCCTCCGAGTCGATGTGTGCAGAAACACAGCGGATCTTCATCCCTCGCTGTACTTAGAGGCATTGGAAGTCCTACATCCATCCAACCCGGCAGATAACCAGACAATATGACTGGTCCTGGCTCCAGGGGCACTCTAAAACCCTAGAGTCTTCTTTCAGGGATCCCAGTGAGCTTAGCATGCCCATAAACAGCCTTGCCCTGTAAAATCCAAAAGCCGCGGCAGGCTGCTGGGGGCATGCGGCGCTTGGCAATCTACTGCATTCGCAGCCTTGCTGATAACCCTCACATCCACAATAGTGGGGATCTCATGTACTAGGACACCATACGAAAAACACCCTAAACCCTATACAGAAAAAAGCTCTGCAGTCAACCCTAAACCCAAGCTGGAAACTTAAGGCTTGCAGGGCTGTAGGATTCAGCTTCCAGATGAGGATCAAACCCTAAGCCCCAAAAACCCAGTTTTCTGCTCCAGCAGTACAGGGCGTACTTGTTGGAATGCCCAAGAATCAAACTCACACGGGGTAAGAGCGCAATAGCGAAAACTAAATGCTTATCCGTGTTCTAGAGTCCTGAACATGACTCAGGATCCTTATTACAAAGTATTAGTAGCCAGAGGTGGAAGTAACTCCGTGTCGGATCAGGAGCGGGATGTTCTCGCCGACATCCCAGCGATAGTCGGGCTGGGGCAGCGGTGATGGTAGCGGCTGATGGTGCTGGTAAGTGTACTGTAGGGGCCTCAATGATTACAATAGGGTTTGGGGGCCAGTATACTATAGTTAGAATAAGGAACCCCCCAAAATATTGTTGGTAATGATTTAGGCCCCTATAGTATGCCCTTACAGGTTGATGGCAAAGCCGAGAAGCTCGCGTGGACCCAAAGCCCGAATTCCCAAGAAATGCATCTCATTCATGGATGGAGAATGCAGCTGAGGTGGGTGTTCAACAGTTAAGCACATCATGACGCTTGAACTTGATCCAGTGATTTAATTCACAACTGCCAGCATCTACGCAAAGATTACCACAGGCCGCAGCAGCGAAAATCAGTACAAACACGCAAGACAGCTTCGTGGAGAAACGAGCATGCACGTAAGCTTTGAGCCTCTAATCCTGAAATCTCTCCAATGTTGAGACAAGAAGCCAGCAACTGCCTACCACACCCAACCGAAGCAGAGGCTATCTCCTGAGAAAGGTCCTCAACCGCTTGCTTTTTTCATTCGGAACCCTGAACTTGAAACCTTCGATCCTGCTGTTCCGAGGTTGGCGTCTTCAGAATCGCCCATCCAATGCTAAGGATAAGTCAATCGTGAACATCAAACGCCGAAACCTATTCCTGAACTAAACCCCGCACCTGAATCCTAAAGCCCCAACCCTAAAACCTAAATCCGGAAATGTCATGCAATTCCTAAAGTCCGAAGCCCCAAACCCCAAATCCTAAACACAATGTCATGCAGAGCCCTAAGCCCTAACAGCAAGGTCTCGTCTCTCCAAGCTTCACAAAGGGAGCCTACTCGGGTGCAGCGTCGCCCCAACATCAGCTGTATGGTTGCAATGCACGGGACTTCATGACAGCAGTGATCATAGTGGTGATAAGAATGATGGGAATAGTTTAAAAAGAGTAATCATAGCAATGATAGCACACAGTATCAATAATGTAGAACCTACTGCACATATCCGAGAAGTCTACATGTAGTAGCTAAGCCCAACTATCAACTCTCTTCTCCGAACATTTAGTGGCGCATCGAACAAGCGCCTTTTGGGCTTTTACCTACCAACCCATCCTGATCGGCAAAAACTCTGGAAAAAAAACATCTAGGTTGGTTGGTTGGGTGGTCGGCTGGTCGGTTAGATGGTTAGATGATGAGTTGGTTGGATGCATGGTTGAATGGATGGGTGGGTTGGTGGCTGGTTGGTTGATTGGTTAGTTGGGTGGGTGGGTGGGTGCGTTGGTCGGGCGATGTTGTTGGCGGTGTTGCGGTGGCTGCTGCGGATTTCGAGCTTGGGCTTGCAGGTCCTTCCATTTGGATAGTGCAGGGGCGTTCTACTAAACTCAGGATACGGTCTTGGTGCGGTATCTCCAAGTATTCAGACCTCTCTCTACATCCACATTGATTACTTCTGGATTCTCGGACGTCGGGCTTGGGGTGTCCGCACCCATCCAGCTCGCAGAAAATTTGTGCCGCGACTCCTCCGACTGAGCAGAGACTCGTCATTGGCCGGAATCACGCTGGCACACGTGGCAGCAACTGTTCATGCAGGCCCTGAAAATGGCTAGACGATCTGATACCCGCAGCGATGCAATCCACCGAGACAACGCAAGCCCGCTCCCCACGCAAGGGTGTTTTACAGGTGTTGGCGATACAAGCTAATTATATAGAGTTCATATAATGTTTCTTGTTTTTTGTGTTATAGGGTCGTTGCAAACGTTTCTGCTTCGTCTGACACTAGGAAATACAGAGTTCAGTTTCTTAACTCTACGGTGTGAACAGACCAATTTCGGAGTTACATCAAGGAACCCAAAAAGACCATCTTCGACCAGGGCAGTAGACCCTTCTGCTGAAGCACTCGCGGAACAAACGCAATAACGATCTCGGCTTGCCAACTTGCGGCGCTTAAGGCTTAAAGCTCATGTCAGGCTTTACCTATAGCCTCCATTGTAGTTCCTTTTTTTGGTTAAGCAGTTTTATGGTTAGGAGCCTATAATAGAGATTTTGGTTAACCAAAAAAGGAACTACAATGGAGACTATAGGTAAGCCTTACACCTCACAGGCTTTAAAGGCATAGGGCATACGGCCTAGCGGACACAGGCTTTAGGCTTGAGCTTGACAGTTGACAGTTTCGTTGTCTTAGTTGCTGAGCTCACAAGCCCCCAAAAGTGTACACTGTTAGCCTTATAGTGGGTGATATTATCCCAAAAGGTGTAAAGTGTATCCACTCAGCTACTAAGTGTCTTTGTCAGATTCAGGGCCCTTTTCTGCCTCGCTGCAGCACTTTTCGCGGCTGCGGGCGATGCCTGCATGGGCCCTCTCAAGGCTCTAGGGCCTGTGTAAGGTTTCAGATGAGTCATCACTCTTCTGATTTCTGGTATCTTCGGAAAGAGCACACTAAAGCTTAATTAAGCCCCAAACCCCTAAACTCTCTCAGCCCCTTACCCTCGCAGCCCTGAACTCGGCACCTGTTACTGTTTCAGAGGTTCAAACTAGAGCCTCCGGAACCGGTCACGGACAACAAAAACCAGAGCTGATGACATCTACTTGCTTTTGAGACAAGAGCTATTTACATCTGTTTTGCCTTTAAAGGCTCCCTAATCTACTACTATACAATCTGCTTTAGGAGAGTAGAATACACCCCAGCCACATCAAAAATCTATTCTAGTTCTCAAGAACGAACAGGTGGGCTCCTGCACTTCCGCAATTCATGCAACACTTGATGATTAGGATGGGATTTGGGGGGTATATATGGGTATATTCTACGATGATGAATCATTATGAGAGGAACCCAAGGAACAGTATTGGAAATTAGTCAGCTTCGCGGATAAACCCCCCTGCAACCTTGGGGTCATAGTTAAGCAAAGTGAACCACCACAATGAGGGCACGCATCCGAGGCACTCATGCATTCCGTTGACACACGAGTGCACAACTCCTGACGACACTCACACCGGAGCCGAACACAAATCCATAGCCGTAGCCCTGCCCCGAAGAAGCGTAACTAAGAGGGCTTTGACGACTACGGCTACGGGTAGGTTTAGGGGTTTGGTTGGCTTTTGGTGTGGGGACTTCGAATCTAGGTTCTGGCAAGCTGAAGTTGGGAGGCTCCAAAAGTAGGGGACCCTAATATAGTACTCTGCCCCAAAGTAAGGAACCGCTAATTTTCGGAAACTCCCATTTTTTGCCCTTTCGACCTTAGAAGTTTGACGCACAGCCCTACAGCTTCCGAGGGCCCATTAGTTCTCGAGATGCTCACGCTGCGCTGGAGATGGACTTCCTTCTCATCTCGAACTCCTTGCCGTGAGGGTTTACAGGCTTCGGTTTTTGGGCTTGGGCGGTTTCTGCGTTGCAACGGTCAATGCCTCATTTCGGTCCTTGCGGCACGGATTCTGCTAGAGAGATGAGGCTGTGCCGGGGTATCCGCAGCATGCATCCCAACTAAGCCCTGACTGTACCTAAAGAATCCATTGTAGTTCCTTTTTTGGTTAACCAAAATGCCTATTATAGGCTCCTAACCATAAAACTGATTAACCAAAAAAAGAACTACAATGAAGACTATAGGTATAGTGCTCATGCAAGCTGTTGGGCCTTGACTTACCTTTGGCTAGTAGGAAATGGATGAATGGTAGTAATAGTAGTTATAATTGTACCCCATTCCTCCATTCCCTAACCAAAGGTAAGTTATATGATTATTAAGGCCCCTCTATTCTAGTACCCTTACAGATCCCTTATAGTAACCCTTATATGCGCCAGCATCTGCGCGCCCCCCCCCCCCCCCCCCCCCCCCCATGGTAATCCCCCTCCCCCCCCCTGTGGTTCCTGTGGTTCCCCCCCCCCCCTGTGGTTCCTCTTGGTTTTCCCCCTCCCTTTTGTGGTTCTTCTGGTTCCTGTCTCCCCCCTCCCCCCCTGTGGTTCCTGTGGTTCCTCCGCGTGGTTGCTGCTGCTTTGTTGTTGCTGCTGTTCTTCTTCTTGTTCTTGTTCTTGTTCTTGTTGTGTGGTCGCCCGGGTCGGGGGGGGGGGTTACCATTGGGGGGGGGGGGGGGGGGGGGGGGGGGGGGGGGGGGGGGGGGGGGGGGGGGGGGGGGTCGAGAACGCGGAACGCGGACGCATATAGACCCCTTTCTAAGGCCCCTTCCATTCCCTACTGACCAAAGGTAAGTTGAGAGCTTAGGGTCTTGTTCTCGGCTCTCAGAGCTGGGTCGTGTTTGCGGATTGCGGATTCAGCCATTTTTGGTTGTGACGAGACGGCGTCCTGAAAATAGGGCTCTTACATACCTCTTTCATCCCTTAGAAAAGGTACCGCACTATAATGTGCCGAAGCGTTTCTTCACCCTAGTCAGGCTGCAATTTTTAGAGCTTCTTATAACTATAAGGCTACAGGATCCTACTTTTCTTCGAGTCCCAACTGTCTGACACAAAAGACGGCGTCGAAGACCCTCGTCCCCCAACCGGGTCCCGATCCCCCACACCGAGGTTCGGCCTCGAGGCTTCTAGAGTCTAGGGGTTTAGGGGTTTAGGGCTTAGGGGTTTAGGGTTTAGGGGTTGAGGGGTTTAGCGGTTTAGGGTTTTAGTAGGGGGTTTAGGGGTGAGGGTTCTGGGGGACCGACTCCAGGGTTTTAAAATTGAAAGGTAAATAGGGGTTGAGATGGCTTAAGGTTCCAGGAGGGATCAAAACGGCCTGGCCTGTTTAGAAACTGTGAGGTGTCCATAAGCACACGATTGGCTGCGCCGTGGAAATCCTGACTCACTAGTTCAGGGTGTAGGTCTCAACCCTCAATCCTGAACGGTATCTAGGGTTTAGGGCCTTCAACCTTGAAGCCCCGAAGCCTCAATCACAGACCTCAGCACTTCAGCGTTCGTCCCTCAAATCCCCTCGAGGGCCCTTCCAATCCCCAAGGTCCCTCCTCATCGGACTGCGTCATATCCTTGGCTCTCGTTGTGTTGGTTGATGTATCTCGGGTGTTTCGTCTGATCCATGCAACCTAGCACCCGGGCTGTGGGATGGTTGTAGCGTAGGGCTTCAGGCGTTAAATACCCCTACGCCCTAACTCCCTCCATTTACGGACAAAGCTCCCGCGATGAAGGCTCTTGCGATCTCCATTACGGAGATCGGCCAGAGTAGTTGGTATAGGGCTCTTGGGATCTAAAGTGCACATCTATATATATATATATACACATACCTACATCTTTGAAATCGATTTGTTCATTTGCTTTACATGTGTACAAGTATATACAAAAAAATATGTATTCATTTACATACATACACATGTACATATATATATATATATGTATGTAAGGACGATAAGGAGATTACCAGTCATTCAGTCATTCAAACCCCTGTCTTGCTGGAAGAGAGCCCCGTGACAGAATGACAGAATGGCTAAGTTTAGGGCTTGCTGCAACGACAAGGATAGGCTCGAAGTCCATCCTAAATCAAATTTGGTGTTGTGCTCCTGCTAGCTGCTAAGGTTGAAAAACCATGTAAAATCACTGCTCCGGGTGACCCTGTTTTGGATTATAGGATCCTAGCCGTCAGGAGAGAACCAGTCTAGAGACTGCTGTAATGCCGCAAAGCCCACACCCCCACAGCCCAACATGTAACATCGACGCCTGAAGAAGTAGACGCACTTTTCTTGGGGCTCATTTGTAATCACTGTAATATACCTGTTAAGGTCCGTACATCTTTCTAGGCTCTCTGGGTTCGGGTCTGTACGCAAAGCCCGGCGAAACAGCACGCCGTAATCCCTCAACCTCAACCCTGTGGGAACCCTTAGCAGGCCCCTTAAAGGAACCCCTGCAACAGCTCAGAATCCGCACGGCGAAATCCAAAAATCCTGCATCTGTACTTCCACAAAGAGCTTAGGCTTTACAGTAAACCCCATAAAGTTGGAAACCGGATTAAGGCCAAATAGTGCTGCTATTCCCTATAAATTGCTCTTAAGGGTCGAGGCTATTGGGTTTCCAACTTTTGGGCTTCTACTGTAGGGGTTTGGGGTTTGGTGCAAGATTTGACATTCGTACTCTGTGGGCCTTGTAGTTTGGGATGTATGATTTAGGCTTAGTGTTTTAGGGTTTCGGTCAATCTGATAAACTAGCGAGATCTGGGTCTTAAGCATAATCTTCCGCAATATACCCCACTCCAAACTCGTAGATGTGAACAGATGGCGAGCTGCAGTGTCGCTGTCCGCCAACTTATGATACTCGCAGTCCGTGCTGTCATTCATCTGGTGAAATTCGCCTTAGATTTGTATGGGAGTTCTCATAAGCCGGGCTGCCTCACTACTGTTGATGATATAAATCTTGCATGACCCATAGTAAGGAATATACCATAGTTCCCATAGTTTAGGGTCCTTAAGGTAATGCAGGACTTATATCATCAACCGTAAGATTTTTCAGAGGTCTTAGGGTTCTTCACGAGGATCCTTAAGCATCTGCAAAACGCCACACGCCCCCGCCCTCTCTGTGCTATAGTAAGGCTTTCAGCGCTTGCCCCAGGACCCTAAAGCCTAAACCCTAAACCTTACCAGGATGCATGCCTTCCCAAGCTGCTCACGAAACCCTGCTTTGGTGACACGTTTGGGCTCAGAGCTCAGAATTCCTGAACCGTCATCTCCAACCCTACGATGAAGAAAGCGTCAACACAGACCCTAGACCCTGAAGTTCCGAAAGGCCCAAGGGCTTCAGCATAGGGCCTCTGGCAGTTATAAGTACCTAATAATCATATACTCTCCGAACTCCTAACCTGCATAACTACTATCACTTCCGCAGCCAACTCCGACACCATCAAAACACCAGGGTGGTTGTCAAGCTTAAAGTCCCTTTTTGGGTACCCTAAATATTAGGTGCCGTATTGTAATAAGGACCCCAAAAAGGACCATAATTTTGACAACCGCCCAGCAACAGTCTCCCCGGAAGACCCCCCAGCGCCCAACTCACAATCCCTGAACCAACTCTAGCCCGAAATATTTAAACGCGAAATCCCTGCATCTCTAAACCCCTAGTCTCCGGCTCCATATTGGGCGGCGCCATCGCCTCTCTCCCATAGGGCCCCAGAGACCCAACTTGAATTGAGGAGCTTGATGGCCGCCCAAAACCTGAGCAAGGAAGCCTGGACTCGAGTAGATAGCCGCCAAAGAGTCGTAGATCAAATGCGGCTCCGGAGTCCCAGCCGCAGAGTAGAGGGAGAGGTTCTCTCGGCCCAGCACTCGGCACAGGAAGGCCCACAAGTCGAGCCTCCTCGGTCCTCCTCTCCAGCTCTTGGTAGAAGGCTCTCAAAATGAGGTGTTTCGACAGCCCCTGCCCCGGCAACGACGGTGGCAGGGAACCAAGATCCACTAAACCCCTTTGACCTTTGACTCCCCCAGAAGGCTGGGGCATCTTATCAGGATCTTCATTTAAGGTTTAGGGTTTAGGGTTTTAGGGCTTTGAGGGTCTAGGGTTATGGGGTTGAGGGAGTTAGGGTACCGGAATGAAAAGCAGTGAGTGTGCGAAATACACCCGTTTTAAGTTTTCGCTGTTGTAACATGTGCTAAGCTTCATGACCTCTATCACACCCGAAATCCCGACTGAAAAATGCATGAGCACAACAATGCATGCACTAAAGCATCCTGATACAACCTTACAGAAGCAAGGGCACGTAAGAAGGTTCAAGCCAAGTAAACAAAAAAACCGTAAAGCCTGAATCTTGAACCCTAAAACTTATAGTTCTAACCCTCAATAATGAGCCCTAGACCCTTTAATCCCATAAACCCCACCTTAACCCTGAAGAACCTACCGTTTTAAGGACTTATATAAGGAAATCATAGTAGCGAACCCTGAAAAGGTAGGTTCTTCAGGGTTGAGGCAAGCCCTAAGCCTTGAATCCTAAACTCTGAACCCTAAACCCCAAAGCCCCCAAAATCCCAAACCCTAAACCCCTAAACCCCAAAATCCCTATAACATCCTATTACCCGAAACCCCCAAACCCCTATAACCCTAAACCCCTAAACCCCAAAATCCCTATAACATCCTATAACCCTAAACCCCCAAACCCCTATAACCCTAAACCCCTAAACCCAAAAATATGAGGAGAATTCCAAGGGGCAGGTCGGCACCGACTTTACCTCGGGAGCCTCTTCTAGCGGCTCCTCAGCTTCGGGCTTTAGGGGTTTAGGGTTTGGGGCTTTGGAGTTTAGGGTTTAGAGGTATAGGGGTTTAGGGGTATAGGGGTTTAGGGGTTTAGGGTTTAGGGGTTCAGGGCTTAAGGGGTTTAGGGTGCTTCTTTTCCTTATGCATGTCCTGCGTCTTCCTGTGAAGGAGGCATTGGAACGAATTCTTCGGGGCTTTAGTGTTTTTAAGGTACACAAGGCTTGGGCTTTTGGGGCTTAAGGCTTGACGCTGCCTGCAAGGCCTTAAAAACAGTTTAAAGGCTGTGAGATTGGGGTCCGAAAAAATTGGGTCGCTAAAGTGTGAAGTGCCCCAGCCCCAAGCGCCCTGAGAGTTTGGGGGTGCGCATTAAGTCTACAGGTTCGGGTCGGGATCTAGGGTTCTGTCTACGTTGCAGCTCCCGTTTCCGAGTAATCACTTAAGCCCTCAGACCCCTAAACCTGTAAGCAGCCCTACGCCCATATCCTCTACTTCATGTCAAATCCGACAGCTGCCTGACCCTCGAGAACCGGAATCCCTAAACCCTAAACCTTAGACCATTTGAGAATTCGGTCCTGTGGACCGGCAGCACTATGTAAGTGGCACCCGTCCTAACTGCAGCAAAAGAAGTGCCCATACCGATAGCAGTGGCGTGGTGGTAGTGGTGGTGGTAGTGGTAGTCGTGGTAGTCGTGGTAGTACTAGTAGTAGTAGTAGTAGTAGTAGTAGTAGTAGTAGTAGTAGTAGTAGTAGTAGTAGTAGCAGTAGTAGTAGTAGCAGTAGTCGTCGCAGTAGTAGTAGTAGTAGTAGTAGTAGTAGTAGTAGTAGTAGTAGTAGTAGTAGTAGTAGTAGTAGTAGTAGTAGTAGTAGTAGCGGGCACCATCATGGAGCCCAGGCTATCTGCTAGTTCCTTTTGCCATGCCAGTAGTCTTCACAAAGAACTGCTCTCGGAAAACCTCAAAATAACTCCAAAACCAACATCTCAAAACCGTAAACCCGGAACGTCTGAACCCCAACACCACTGAACCCTAAAACCCTACGGGAAGACGAAAGCTGTATCTGAGCACGTGTCCGCTTTCTGCGATCGGTTGGAGCCGATCTTTCGAGCGGTGCCTAGCGGACAAATTTTTCACACACACACACACACATACATCCACTTTTACATACAGACATATATACATACATGCATGCGTGCATGCGCACACACACAAACAAATACAGTGGCGTACATACATACATGCATACATACATACAGACATACAGATAAATAAATAAATATATAAATATATCTATATATATATATATGACACAGACAGACAAACACGTGCAACCGAATGTTTTTGAAAGGTAGAGGCACATGCTGACGAACAGGTTAGAAAGCAGGATAAGTTAGAAAGCAGAGCGGGCACACTTGGTGACTGCCGCAAAATCAGGCGTATCCTGCGCGGGAAAGGATTGCTGCTCGACTAATTACACATACCATCAAGAGCCGAAGCACTCATCGCCGAAATTTTGAAGCGCGACTGCATTAAACCGCAAACACCAACCAAGGCCTGTGTCCTCCCCCGATCGCGCAGAGAGCAAGCGTCGGGGACTGTCAGGACCTGATGTCTGCCCCAAAATCACAACTAATCCGCTCCCAAATGCCTAACAATCATGGGTTCTACAAGGGCTTGCTGGAAATCTTTTCGGTGCTGATCAAGGGATAGCACAGTTAAGTAATTAAAGGGCTACATCCAGTGCTTGGACCCTTCAGGAAGGGAACTTCGAAGCCCCTAAGCAAGGTTTTAGCGGGCAAGGGAGTTGGGTTTAGGGTAATAGGGTGAAGGACCTTTAACCTCCCAAACCCCAAAGTCCGAATCTGTAAGCCTTCTGAGGCAGGCCGCGAATTCGACGTGGGTGGAGTGGGAGGGGAGGCGGGGGTTGAGACTGAGGATTGCCTAGCTGTCCATTTCAAGAACGGGCCTTTGGCTTTCTAAAGGATGCGAGCCACAACAAGATAACCTACCTGATGGCGAGTTTGGGGACAGGTCGCTTCAACCTCCATCATGTACCGGGCAGTACCCACAAAAAGCTCCGAATGAGGACACAATCGCAGTAAAACCGCAGCCGAAACCCTGGCCCTAAACCTTGAATCCTCAACCCAAACTCTACCTACACTCCAAAATCCGGGAGTCACCAAGCCGATGCTACCCAAAGCCCTACACCCCAAGTCTGAATCCCACACTTTGAACCCTAAGCCCCAAACCTTATAAACCAAGAGAACCCATACCCTATGAGTTCTACAGGGCTTATAACCAAAGGTCTAACGCCTCCCTCTAAACTCCGAACTCCTCAACACCCTACAAAAGTAAGACCCTTATCGAACCGCTTTGAAAGCCCTATAAAGCCCTCTGAAAGCCTATTAAAAACACAACTGTCCGCCTTTCTTGACCTCGGCGGGCTTCTCGACGATGGATCCCGGGCCAAATGAGGGCGTTACGCCTTACAAGGGGCACTGGGCATTGATGAATACGGATTTGGGTTGTGAGGTTTAGGGCTTTTGTTGGGGGTTAAAGATTAGAAGGTATATTTGGGGCTACAAGGTCTAGGATTTTCTGGCTTCTGGGTGTGTGATGGCTTTGGGGCTTGGGGACTGCCGGACTTCTGTGAGCATGGCTGCGACGAGAGTTCCGTGGGTGTCGGACTTGAGGATTCAAGACTTCAAGCTGAACATCAAGGCTTGATAGCCGGAAAAGAGCTTTTGGGGTAGTTTATGGTGTAAACATATCAAGAAATCCTACGTTTTTTTTTTGAGATTTGGGTGCTTGTTGGAGCGGCAGGGGGGGGGATGTTTTTTTGGTGCGGGCGGGGGGTTAGGGTCGGTTTAAGTTTTACGTTGTTTTGTAAGGATTTGCCGGCTTCAGGGCCCTAGGCCGTGACCGAACATCGAGACTCGAGGCCTAATATAGGAGTTTCCGAAAATAGGGGACCCTAATATGGTACCCTAAATAGTAGGATCCTCAGTATAAGGACCCCCCAAAAAAGGTACCCCTAATTTTCGGAAACTCCCATGTCTGTAATGCAGATCCCAAACTCGTCCCGCGAAGTCGTGGGGTTCAGGGTTTACAGCTTCGGGTGATAGTGTGGTTGAGCACGAATGCTCCTACATTTCTCGCACACGAACCCACTCTCAGATCCAAAAACTACGTACTGAATGAATGTTTGTTCCTTGGACGAAAATGCAGAAACTCTGAACTTAACAGCCCAGCCCCTTCATGCATCACGCACCTCGTGGGCCAAAGACTTTTGACATCTTCAGTGGTGGCACCTTTGTTAGGGCCAATGTGCCTGCGCCAAACTGGCTGGAAGTTTGGAAGGCACTGGGGCTGATATAGGGGCCTTAATAATTAGACTAGGGTTTCGGGACGCATTATACTATAACTACAATAAGGAATCCCCAAATTAAGGTCCCCACAGCCATAGTACATCCACTTGCTTATCTACGACGTTGGCTCTGCCTGCAACAACAAATCCTAAACCCTAAACCCCGAAACCCCAAACCCTAAGCCCTAAACATGATCATTCTTGGCAGCTCTTGTTGAACCCAGTAACCCTAAGGGTCCAAGTACCTAATAATCATATGCTCTCCTAAATATTGAGCTACATAACTACTATCCTAAACCCGAGTACCTAATTACTGGGTCCTTTGGACCCTTAGGGTAAGGCCTTAAACCTAAACTCAAGGTGTGACGAGTTGGGCGACGCAGAGGCTCCAGGAGTCGCGAGTCCCACACCCCAAACCCGCAAACTCCAAAAAAACATATAAACCCTAAGCCCCGAACAGGAAATCCTAAACCCTAAACCCCATATCGCTTGTGATGGTTTTCAATCTTCAGTGTCGGGCTGTGACGAAACTCAAAAACGATAGGTTCGCACAACGTCCTCCTCCCGAGTAGCATTGGCTGTAGCAGTAGCAGTAGCAGCAGTAGTATAGATACTGCAGCAGCAGCAGCCTTAGTCACATGAACGTGGACAAGCTCTTCTCATTTCAGCTTTCCTACTGTTGCCATTATGATGCATGCTGGCCTCAGCTCGGTAGATTTCATAAGTCATGGGCTACATCAGCCCCAAGGCCTAGACCCCCAAACCCCAAAAACCCTGAACCCCAGCACCCTAAACCCCAAAACCCAAAACCTGGCTCCGCCCTTGGGTTCAGGATTTAGGGGCCAGGGTTTAGGGGTTTAGGGTTTTAAGGTTTGTGGTTTAGGAGTGTCGGGTTTTGGGGTTTTGGGTTGAGGGGTTTCATGGGACTACAGATCCCAGGCACTTAAGACGGTTCTTGTTAAGGAGTTGATTTTAAGTTACCATAATAAGGGTTCCTCTAAGGGATCTATAACCTTGCTTGTCAGGGTTCTATAAGGGATTAGGGGTGGAGGAATTTGATTGTAGTTACCATAAGAGGGATCTGAGGGATCTATGGTAAACAATATGGTTTTCTGATTATGGTAACAATAAGCTAAATCCCCTAGCAAGAGCCCGGAAGAAGCTTGCACAACACAGCAGAGCCGAAACCCCTGACCCTAAACCCTGAAAGAGTTGAAACCCAAATGGTAGTTTCCGAAAATAGGGGCTCCTAATCTAGTACCCTAAATAGTAGGATCCTTATCATAAGGACCAATTTTCGGAAACTCCCAAATCCAGAAACCCAATACCCTGAAGCCCAAGAAGCTCCCTGAACCCTCAACCCTGACACCCCTAAGCTCCCCAATTCGCAGCCTGAAACCAAAACCCCAAAAACCTACACTACCGGGGCCTGGCCTGTCATTGGGGAGAAGTTGGGGGAGCTGGCCGAAGCCTCGGCCGCGTGATTGTAAGGAGGATGGACGGCTCAGGGTTTCGGGTTCAGGGTGTCGGGTTCAGGGTCTAGGGTTCAGGCTTTCTTTTTAACTCCTTTTTCCCAAAGTCCCAAGCAGTGACTCCAAGAAGGCCTTCAAAAGGCCAGGAGAGACGGCCCCGGTTTCGAGCACGTCCGGTTCAGGCTTTAGTGTTCAGGCTTTAGGGTTCAAGGTTTAGCTTCAAAGGCCCTGTAGAACCCTCAATGAAACCGCTTTGAAGGCCCTGCGGCCCGACTTAGATTGCACTAAGCGCCCTGTATCCCTATGTTGAGGTTCTTGATCACGGCTTCAGAGTTTAGAGTCCAGGGCTTAGCGCCGAAGTCTCAGAGTGTTGATGGCTGCAGGATGACAGTTACCCCAGGGTAGGTGATGTCGACGGCTGATGGTCATGATGTTGCTGGTGACGATGGGGGTGATGATGGTGTTGATGTCGATGCTGATGATCATCACCATGCTCCTGATGAGCAGACGAGGGGAAGTGGAATTTGTCTAGCAATTGAAGCTGGTGCAGTTACACTTTGCACGGCTTGCACTCTCCTACTTCACAGCAAAGTCTCGGCGACTCCACTAACAGGGCACTGTCCTCGTGCTGCATCTGCGACCTCGCAGCAAGCACGAGACTCTGCTTGCGGACCATCTCCTCCGCTTGCCGGCGAGCATCTCGTGAATACTCTTCCCAGAGCCTGGCTTTAGTGGCTTCCTGCCATCGTTGCCGAGATCGCCTCTCCGCTGCCTGAAGCTCCGCCTCCTCGCGCTCTTTGTCCGCCGCCGTATCGGCAGCTTCATCCTCCTGGCTGCGAGGGTGACGACACAGGCGCTGATGACTCGCTGATGACAGCAACAATCACAAAACTTCTGAACCCAAGACATAACCCACGAACCTAAACTTCAAAATACCAAAGTCCTTCATAGCCTGAATCTAAACGAGAACCCTGGAACCCTAGTTCCACAATCCTCCCCCCCAATTCAAATCCTAACTCTATTGCGAAAACCCGGCGAAAGACTGGCACTTCAGCAGGGCTAGCTAGGGTTTAGAAGAGTTTAGCGAGTTTAAGGCTTCAGGGTCAGAGACCTTGGACGGCTTATGGGTTCAAGCTTGAAAAATATAGAGTTCAGAATTACGATTTAGTTTAGGGTTCTACGGTTTATGGTCTTAGTGCTTCGGGTGTGGGATTTACAGCTTTAGGCTAGCAGGGTTTCGGGCTTGGAGATCACAGTTGGGGCTTTGAGGACCTAAGGTCTGTGCTAGGGTTTAGAGTTAAGGGTTTAAGGTTCAGCGTTGGAGGATTTAAGGTCTGTGCGCTCGAATATATATATATATATATACATATATATATATATATATATATATATATATATATATATATATATATATATAATATATATATATATATAGATATAGATATAGGTCATACATACATATATATATATATATATATATATATTATATATATATATATATATATATATATATATATATATATATATATATATATATCGGTTTAAAAGGTATTGGGTACCTAAAGTCGGACACCCCCTCGAAGCGCTGATGCCCAACCCTATAAGCCCTACTCCCAAGCTCCAACCCTGATCGGGTATATTTCACTAAATCTAGAACTACGAACCTCCGAAACAATATTGATACTTGTTTAAGCCCCTACAGACAAGTATTATAAGGAACCTCCAGAAATAATATTGGTAAAACGATTTAGGCCCTTGTATTACCCCCAGCTCCGAAACTAAACCCTAAAGCCTACCCCAGATTCAACCGTGATCCCTACACCCTAAACCCTATAAAGCCTAGAGCCTAAATCCTGAATCCTACAACTCCCCAATCCCAACCCTGAACCCTAACCCCTACGTAAAGCCTGAATCCGTTTATTCCCCAGTTTCAACCTTAGTTGCTGAGTTCATAAGCCCCAAAAAGTGTACACTTTTAGTTTTATAGTGGCTAAGAGCATCCCCAAAAGTGTATAGTAAACCCCAAAAAGTTGGAAACCGGATTAAGGACAAATAGTGCTGGGATTCCCTCTACATTACTCTTAAGGATTGAGGCTATGGGGTTTCCAACTGTCGGGTTCTACTGTAAGAGTATCCACTCAGCTACTGAGCAACCCTGATCTCGAAACCGGCTCTCCAGGAATCGCGCCGGTGACTCTCGGCCAGTGGGCCCTAGTCTTCAAGGGAGATTCAGGGTTGAAGGTTTCGAAGGTAAGAATTTCGGGGTTTTGGCATGAAACTCTGGGGCTTAAGGTTTCGGGTTAGGAGATTAGAATTTCGGGCCAAAGGTTTCGGGTTTGGGATTTAGGGCTTGAGGTTTATGCGGCTTCGGGTTAAGAGTTCAGGGTTCAAGGTTTCAAGGTTTAAGGTTTCGGGTTAAGAGTTTTGGGTTTAGGGTTTCGGGTTAGGAGTTTAGGGTTTTAGGGTTTCGGGTTTAAGGTTTCGGGTTCAAGGTTTCGGGTTAAGAGTTTGCTGCTTAGGGTTTCGGTTTCGGGTCTAGGGTTTGGGGTTTGGGGTTGCGGGTACATGTTTAGGGTATGGGCTCTGTGAAAGCAGATTGACGCCATAAACGTTTTCTTGGAATACCTTCGGGTTTAAGGCTCAGGACGTGGGGTTACATCGATTGGGCGGATGAGGCTTGGGCTTGGGATTCTGGGTTCATCTTCCTCGTCTACATCGTGGGAACAGCCTGGGGGGCTTCGGGAAAAGGCTGCATGCACTGACGATGCAAAAAACTGACAAATAGTAAGCTGTGAGTGCATCTTATACTCTTAGTCGCAAGACAAATATGCGGTGGCTGCCATGGAGATAAAAAGAGCAAAGCAGAATCTGCCCTATGTCTATACTCTTGGTGCACAGCCCACCTGTGTCAGAGCTGGCAGACGTCGATGCATACCCTTGCTCCTGAAAGTTAGGGTTCGTTCTCTGAGATTCACCGGCACTAGGATATGCGGTTTAGGATTCCAAGATTTACCGGCTTTAGGATATGCGGTTTAGGATCCCAAGGTTTATCGGCTTTAGGATATGCGGCTTTAGGATCCCAAAATATCGGGCTTGGCTGTTTCGGCATCATGATCTCGGGCTTTTTGGGGGGTTCGGGGATCAAGGCTTCGATTTTTTTCGAGCCTCGGGTTCCTCAGATTCCGGCTGTGCTTTTGATATGGGAGTTTCCGAAAATTCGCGGGTACCTTATTTTGGGGGGCCCTCAAAATAAGGATCCCTACTATTTAGGGTACTATATTAGGGTCCCCTACTTTCGGAAACTCCCATATGGTTCTGGGTTGAGGGTTTAGGGGTTAGGTCCGTATAGGGACCCTAAACCCTGGTAGCCAACTATTCGCACTTCTGTGCTATCCGCAGATCTTGTGTTTTCGGGAATTTGGGAGAGGGTCCGGTGCGCCGCAGCGGCTACTGAGAAGTTAATCTTAGGGTTGAAGGTCTGGGGGTCTATTATAGTAACTAGTTACCCTAAGGCTCCATGTACCCATATAGTATATACTTAGGCCTTAAAGTACCTATATACGGACCCCTTTAAGGCCTAAGTATCTACAAAAAAGGTACATAGAGCCTTTGATTTACTACTGTTGACACTACTCCTTCGAAGACTACTGCTACCGCTGTCACGCCTTTCCCGAGAAGCCAAGGGCGTAGGATTGCTTGAAAGTTGCGCAAAGCATGCAAATGATTCAGGCCCAGGAAACCCGTGTCAAAGATACGTGTAAGCAAGATAAACAGTCTTGACCTAACGCCGTACTAAATCCGAAATTTCCACAGCTCGAAACCAACCATCTTACACCCCTAATAGCGCAATTTTTTGGCTCAAGCCATGTTCCCCAAGGCTTAGGCCAGGCGCTCAAGCGCCTCTCATGGCGCGCACACGTACGTGGGCTTTGGGAAAACAGTGGCGTTTGCATCTTGCATCTTGTAGAGCCCGAGGGTGCCCTTCAAAATACCCCTCCACCTTAAACCTGCAACCTAAACTCTGACCTCAAAGGCCTCAATCCCACTTCGAAAAATCCGACCTCTAAAGCCCAAACCCTACACCCCAACCCGAAGCCCTAGCAAGTGCTGAGCTCGTCGCATGGACTCCCGGAGGGCCAACTGACCAGAGAGATTCTACTTCATAGGGTTCCCTTAAGGATTCCTTAGCCGGGATCCATTCAGGTGGTTGTCAAAATTATGGTCCCTTTTGGGGTACACTAAATACCAGGTGCCGCATTGTATTAAGAGCCCAAAAATGGACCATAATTTTGACAACCACCCATTCAAGCATTCCTATAATGGATTTTACAAGGTGTGGATCCTCGGGCTACCACGTACCAGAAGGTCCTACAGGACCGAACAGGACTTAAGTTAGGGTTTAGGGTTTAGGGCTTTTCTTTTCAAGTTTAGTGTTTAAAGTTTAGGGTTTAGGGTGTTTAGGGTTTAGGGTTCAGGGTTTTTCTTAAGCGCTCTCTCAAGGTCTCAAGGTTCCTTCAATTTTTAGGGAGGTGTTGTGTTGTGGGCTTTTGCTGATGCTTATGGGGCTCGAGCGGTTCAAGCTACCTAATAGCGGGCTGTTTGGTCCTGGAGTGTTGTAGGCATGGTTTTATAAGAAACTGTAGGAAATGGGAATGTGAAGTTGACAGGGGATCTTCAGAGTTCACGCGGAGTTCAGCATCAGAGCTGAGGGCGTAGGGTGCAGGGTTTGGGGCTTTAGGGTTTCAGAGTTCGCGCGTCAGCAGAAAGTTGATGCTTGAGTGTCGTTTCCAAGTCGGACGCAGCACTTTCGTGCTGACTACTGTCGCTGACAGTAAAATTGTCTGACTGTTGCCTTTATGCTAGGCTTCTGTTGCTATTGCCAATATGTCGTGATTGCTACTGGCGTTACGGTTGTGTTGGCATCTCAGCAGAAATGCCAGACAAATATACCGAAACATACTGGTAAGAGCAAAATTCGACTTGAGAGGGCTTTGGGTGTACACATTTTTCCATCAGCAGCAATGCCAAACGCATGTGGCAGCCCTTACAATTAGAGTAAGGCTTTGGTGTGTGTGTGTGTATGTACATACATATATATATATGTATATACGTATATATATATATATATATATATAGAGAGAGAGAGAGAGAGGGGAGAGAGAGAGTTCTGATGCGTCTAAACATTAACCTTCGTAGGTAGTATCCCTAGGAGCGGGATATGTTTCATGGTTATTGCTTTTCTGGTCTCCGACCCTGAACCACCTGAAGATCCCAATAATCAACTTCGCACAACTTCCGGCCTTCCACCTCCCCATCGGTCTCCGTGGAACTGCTGGCGGAATCCTCTGCAAATGCCTGGTGGTGCAGCGCGACGCATAAACCTTCAACCCTGAAGCCTAAACACCCTATAGTAGCAGCAGTAGTAGCATTAGCAGAAGCAGAAGCAGTAGCAGTAGTAGTAGTCGTACTACTAGTACTACTAGCACTAGCAACAGCAATAGTATTCGCAAACGCAATCGTAACAGTGACAGTAATCGGAAGAGAAATGGTAGTGGTAATCGTAATGGTATCGTAACAATACCATTTGATTGTAGCAGCGATAGCGATGAATCAAGAAAAGAGAATCAGCCCTATGGACTAATCTTACGAATATCAGAGCTGCTTCGGAGCTTCTTACACTCAGAAGTCGCCAGCTCCTACTATTTAGGGTTTAGGGTCCGCTTAACCCTAAACCCTCAACCCGAAACCTGTTTTTGGATTTAGTTTAAGTTAAAAATTAGAGGTTTAAGCTGAACTAGCAAGCCTAAACCCAAAACTCTACACCCCGAGACCAACAACCCCAAACCCGGTGAGATGTGGTCACAGCAGGCCTTGTCACCAAAGACGGACGCGGACGAAGAAGAGCCACCTTGCTGTTGTCATGTCTAATAGGCCCACTTCACCCGAGAGACTATAACGTAAACATATCCAGGATTTGGGGTTTAGGGGCCTTAAAATTGTATCTTCAACCAAAGAAAGTGTCTTGATATACAAGGGGGCTAGAAGCCCTAAATCCTTGATTCTAAACAGTCTTTATCTTAGAGTCAGCGTAGGGGTCAGGGCGCGAGAGCTTCCAAGCTCTGAACCCAAAACAGTTCTGTAAGTCTGGCTCCTGCCACTTCCTGGTCTTTATCGGTAGTACTTCCCAGTACTTCCTCAAGCCTCTGCCCAAACCTTGCGTGCCTAACCCAAGACCATTTTAAAAGCTCTCCCGAAAACCCTCTCCCGAAAACCCTCTCCCCAATCACCACGTACTAAGGACGGCACTGAGAGGATCATGAGGCACCTGGCGATGCCATCGCGGCATCAAGCCCCATAGGGTTAGAGCCTAAGGTCTAAATCCTATAGAACCCTGAGAGAACCTTTGCAAGAACCCTTTATAGAACCCCTGATAAGCCCTCTAAAGAACCCCTGAGTTTAGAGGTCTGGATCTGGGATACGACTCTAGAACTTAGCCCGGGGAATTCAGACGAGGTCTTAACCCAAAGGGAGTTTAGGGCTCGGGGTTTGGGGTTTGGGTTGGTCCAAATACCTCCCCGAAATACTTTGGACCGGTAAGGTAATGCAACAATTCTGGTTTGAGGTTGAGGATGTCAGCCTGAACATGTTGGGCACAGGGTTGAGCTTCGGACTTAATAAGGGTTTTAGGGTTGAGGGTTTGCAGCTTGGGGCCTTCTAGACTCTAGGCCCTCCCGATCGGTCAGGGCTTATGTTCGGGGGTTCAATTCAAAGTTCTAGGGCTGGAGGTGTTGTGAAGCAAGATCCCTTCTAGGGCAGATTCATGCTTCTGACACCAACCTCCCCTGTAGAAACCGCCCGTCCGGAACCCTTATATAGAAACCGGGCGTGAGGGCGGTGTGCGTTTGCGGATGAGTTTTGGTGATTCGGAGTATTCTTACATCGCACCAGCCTGCAAAAAGACAGCAGAAACGCGAATGTAGGGCTGGGCATGCTCCAAGAAGCCCTGAAAGCCTGCAAAAAGCCCCCCCCCCCCCACCTCAACCAACGAAGAAGCCTGAGCCCGATAGAATCCCGCCAAACCCTACAAGAAGAGCCGTAGCCCTAGAAGATGCCCCTGAAACTTTATATCAAAGGGGAAAAGGAGGGACCCCTACCCTATAATGGGCTATATAATGGGGTTATAACAGCTATATTAAGGGTATATACCTAGGGGTCCTTATTAAGAGTCCCTCCTTTTACCCTTGGATTAAAAGACGAATTGAAGCACTCAACTCAAGACGTTGCCCTGCGGCAAGACATGCCAGGCTGGCGTGCTTTGGACTGTGCTGGGGCTTATTCACCTTGGCATTCAGGAAGCCATGAAAGGAACCCTGCAGTACTAGAACCAACACCGTATAAGCACATATTCAACCCGAAACACCAACTACATTTGATCCCCCTAAACTGAAAATCTCCTTGGCTTCTTGCCGGGCTGTTCACAGAGTTGAGGAATCCTTTCAATGATCGGTCCTGCAGGAGAGTAGCATGCGCATGGTCCGTATTCCGTTTGGGTTTCAGAAAGCAAGGACTTCATTATACAAGGCCTCTTAATTAAGACATCGGACCACCTTCTAATGCCCCTGCTACCGTACGACTACTGTACTTCTACTGTACTTCTACTATACCACTATTGTACGACTGCACTACAGTACTGCATTTCTACCGAACTACTGCTGTACCACTGTACTACAAGTATCCCCCAAAAGCCCCAGGCAACGTTTGTCGCCTTGGTCGGGCTCCGAGTTAACGGGCTTGCTTCTGAACCTTGCTTACCTTTGGTTAGTAGGGAATGGAAGAATGGTAGTAATAGTAGTTATAATTGTACCCCCTTCCTCCATTCCCTACTAACCAAAGGTAAGCTTGAGGATCTTGATAACGGGGGGAAGGGTGGGGTTTGTTAATCAGGGTATTACAGTATATGATATCGCAACAATAAGCGTTGCCTGGGAGGCTAGCGTCCCAAGGTCAAAAGGAGTAGGGGTAAGGACAACAGAACAGTGAAACACTAAATCTTGGACCAGAATCCCAAACCCCCTTAAAGACCCCTTTACATGGCGCACCAGGCAAGATCGAATTCTTACGACAGAGTCCCAAGTAGTTATCTCCTACCTACATATAGCTTCCATTGCAGATCCATCTTTGGTTCAATTCCTAAACCCTACACACTAAACCACACCCGGTCCGTGTCGGGAAGGTCTGACCACTTTCTCGACACCGCCCTTGGGCTCGGCCTTTACCACAGTCTTGGGTCTTGGGAGGTAGGGTCTTCCATGGTGCTACACTGGTGGCCTCTGTAGTTCTTTGCTGGCTTTGTGATGTATGCATGTGTGTATGTCTGTGTATGTGCAAATACATCGTACATGTGTATTGACATGCATAAGCATATTATGTATACACACCTCTGTATATTTAACTGCCTATGTTCATGTGCAGGTGCATGTGCAAAGGCGGATTAACAAATATGCATGAATCTGTATGAATGTATGCATGTATGAATGTATGCAACGAAAACCCATACAAACCTGAGCTGGATCTACAGAAGGCATCCGGGATCTCCATATCCCAGAACCCTGAAACCCGAAGCTTAAGAAAAGCAACTCCAAAGATCTTCAACATAACAAAAACCATCAACTTTCAATCTGGGACCATCAACCTCCAATGTAGTGGTAGTAGTCGTCGTAGTAGTAGTAGTAGTAGTAGTAGTAGTAATAGTGATGATAATAATATACAGGTCTATCATAGAGAACCATAATCCTCAAACCGTCAGTCAAGCCGACGTCTGACCGAGCCATCCTACAACTAAGCCCACACGCAGCGGCACTCTACGCCCTGGGGAAGCCTTAGGGTTTAAGGTTTAGAGGTTTAGGATTTAGGGCTTAGGGGGAAGCCTGTATCCTAAATCTAAGCCCTACACCCCAAACCCTCAGACCCATCTCGTAAAACTTGCACCCTCTAACCCTACACCCTAAAACCCTCCCTAGACTCCATACCCTCAACTCAATGTACAGCCTATAACCCAAACCCTAGAACCCTATAACCCTAAACCCTATATCCCTAACCCTAAACCCTATATCCCTAAACCATATAACTCTATAACCCTAAACCATATAACTCTATAACCCTAACCCTAAACCCTATAACCCTAACCCTAAACCCTACAACCCTAACCCTAAACCCTATAACCCACAACCCTACAATCCTATAACCCTAAATCCGATAGCCCGACATCCCCAACCCGAAGCCCTGCCTCTTGAGGTTCAGCTTGGGCACCTTCGGAGGCACCTGGCAGGCAATTAAAACAAAGACAACTGCCTAGGGGTTTAGGTTTTTTTTTGAGGGCTCTTTTCCACCTGCAGGTACAGCTAGAATTCCTATACTAGGAGTTTAGGGGTTTAGGGGTTAGGGGTCTAGGGTCCATCTACCTTCTATTAGACCCTAAATGCGCCTTAACCATATACCCCTATTTCAGGGTACCAGGTAGGAGGGTCCTGGTCTAACTGGAGGGAGGGTAAGGGTTTAGGGAGTAGGGGCAGGGGTTGCAGGGCTTGGGGGTTGGGGTTTAGGTTTTACCATCTAGGGGGCGGTGGGAAGGGTGGTCCACCCTTGAGGGGACCATCTGATTACGAGCTGACCTCAAGGCAAAGGATGTTGGATTTACATCTCAAGGGTTAGGTCAAAGGATTCGGGATTACGCTTCAAGGTTTGGAGGTTTAGGGGTCGCATTAAAGCTTCATGGGGTTTGCCGTTGGTGCTGGTGAGTCTAAGAAATACACAGCTGAAGCACTTGGTTGACTGCAGAGAGAACTTCTTTGTTGCAGGGCTTTATAGGGTATATGCTAGTTAATTCGGACGGGTGCTGCTCCGAATGCTTGACTTTGGTCTTGTTTGCTCATACTTCATCTGCTTTTCACCCCTAAACCCTAAACCCTAAACCCTAAATCCCTAAACCCTAAACCCTATTTTTGGACTGCTCCTCCTGCGCCAGAAACTGAACCCTGGCCCTCCTAAACCCTGAGTCCCTGCACCCCGAACCTCCAGACTCTTACCTATAGTCTCCATTGTAGTTCCGTTTTTGGCTAACCAGTTTTTATGGTTAGGAGCCTATAATAGAGATTTTGGTTAACCAAAAAAAGGAACTACAATGGAGACTATGGGCAAATCCCGCCCCTGAACGCCGAGACCCGTCCTGGCCTTGACCGGTGGGCTTGCGTGATTGACGATGTCCTGGCAGGCTCAAGAGCCATCAGCTCTTAGGATTCATGCTCCAAAGTAGTTCCTTTTTGGGGTTCAAAAATAGAACCCTATAAGGTAATCCCAAGAAGGAACTACTATGGAGCCTATGGATAAGGCATCAAGGTTTCATGCAGGACTCAAGCTCTTTCGGGCTTTCGGGCTTAGTGATAGTGTGCTCTTCTTCTGAATTCGGACGGTGCAGCTCCTGGGGCTGTGGGGCTTTAGCGGGGGTTGTGTTAAGGGTGTCTGAAGAGCGGATTTCTCTGGGTGCAGCATGAGAAAGACTTCTCTTCTGTATTTTCAGGCTCGAGTCTAGTGTCCGTAATAGTCTTTGCAGCTCATGCTGGCGAGGGCAGCGGAAACTTGATCAGAAAATGTGGTTCATACCCAGAGGCCCCATACTAGTTCCTTTTTGGGATTACCCTATAGGATTCTATGTATGGACCCCGAAAAAGAACTACTTTGGGGCCTTCTGGTAGTTTCAGTGCTGCGATTTGAGGGCCTTTCTACTTCAGACCTTGGGGCAACTGAGCAGCTTTTTGGTACGTGTTTATGTAGGTGTGCCCACTCTGTGATCACGACGATGGTATATCCCTTGTTGTTGTGTTATCCGCAGTATCTGGGCGCGGGGAATATGAACCTAAGCTCGATCTGCTAACCCCAACTTCCTGCATCCCTAAACCGTATATAAGAGACTTGTGTGGCGGGGGAGCTTCGCATTTTGTAGATGTGCGAATGTCAGAGACCGGTCCCGAATAGTAAATTGTACCGCTAGGCAGGCAGCTGCATGTATAGAAACAAGTCCAAGTTGCTTAACATGCCTTTACTGGATTGAAAACCCATGCGCCCTCTACAAATGTACAACATAGGGGCCTCATTTTGCTGTACTTCAATTCCGTCAACTTCCTTGTGTAGAAACATGTACCTCTAAACCCCGTTCTAAAACGCTACGGCCCATATATAATAGTTCTGGGTCCCTTGCATAACAGCTCCGAGGCCTCTTCTAAGGCTTCATTAATAAAACCCTAAACCCTGAAGCCCTAAAACCCAAACCCTAAACACTAAAAACCTCAACCCTCAAACCCTAAACCCCAAACCCTAAACCCTGAAAGCCCTAAGCCCTACACCCCCCCTTGAAGGATTTAAAGGCAATTTTTTAATATATTTAATGTTTAAATGTGATTCTAATATATATTTTCTTACTGCTTCTTTTAATTTACGTAATATTACACAATATTTAATATGAAAATACAACAGCCATTCTGGGGAGGCACTGCCTCGGCTGGAGGGCGAACTCGCGGCGTCGTGGGGTTCGCGCCGGAGGCCTAGGGAGTCTTCAAGACACTGGGGCTTGAGGGTTTTGGGGTTTAGGGTTTTAGGGGTTCAGGGGTTTAGGGGTTCAGGGGTTTTGGGGGTATAGGGTTTTAGGGTTTAGGGGGTAGGGTTTAGGGTTGTAGGATTATAGGGTTATGGCTTATAGGGTTTAGGGTTAGGGTTATAGGGTTTAGGGTTTAACTGGACCCTAAGGAACCTACCTTTTTAGGGTTCCCTAATATGATTTCTTTATATACGTCCCAAAAAGGTAGGTTATTTGGGGTTAAGGTAGGGGTAGGTTTAGGGCTGTAGGGTTTAGGGTTTTAGGGTTTTGGATTTAGGGCTTAGGGCTTGGGGTGTCGAGTCTAGGCTTACTAATTAGGTAGGTTGAGGGTTTGATTAACATTTAGGGCTTGAGAAGGGCCTCTGGGGTTTATCTGTATCTCGGGTCCTCTCCAACCCCTTACTTCAAGAAGATACCTTCAATTCAGGCTCAAAGCCCGTGCGTCTCGACGCTGTCATCGCTCCGGTCCCAAGCGATTTCCGGCAGCACGGTATACCAAAAGCCATTGCCACAGCTCTGCCGTGAGTGTTTGTTTCGGCTCCGCCTTAGGAAAGCTTGAGTTACCATAAATGAAGAGAGAACCACAGGAAACAACAATGTGGCTTCCTGGTTAAGGTAGCTTATACCAGGTTCCTTGACAAGAATTCACTGAAGCAGGCTTTTGAAGGTCATGGTCATGTGGGTTTAATCGAACGACCTTCCCAAATCCTGAGCCCTAACCCTAAACCTTAAACCCTAAAGCCTAGACTAAACGCCCAACTCCTTCGGTGGAAACCAGAACCCCGCAACCCCGCAACTGAAACCCCGCCTCAGCCTACCAGAACCTGCTTCGTTGTAGCTAGAATCACACTCAGATACGGTTTAAGCCTTAACCCTGAAGAACCTGCCGTTTTAAGGACTTATATAAGGAAATCATACCAGGGAGCCCTAAAAAGGTAGGTCCTTCATGGCTAAGGTAGGGGCTCGACACTAAGGTCCGTTCTGAGTGCTGTAATTAGCTTGTATGCTACACTCCGGATCTCCAGGAACCCTACCTTAACCCTGAAGAACCTAGCTTTTCAGGGCTCCCTATTATGATTTCCTTGTATAAGTCCTTAAACAGGTACAAGTAGGTTCTTCAGGGTTTAGGTAAACCCTGAAGCAATAAATCCCAAGTCCCTGAGTGTATCCTGAACTCTAAACTCTTCCAGCTTCGATTCGGAGGACTAGGTCCCAAACCGTCTCTTCCACGCTACTTCGCGGCGTGTTGCCTGAAACGATATAGCTTTCGGAGTCAAGTAGTTCGGATTCAAGGAGTCTTCGACTTTCTGCGGGTAGAGTTTTGCTCATTGTTCGAGGTTCAAGATTCAGGCTCCAAGTTGTAGCGCTTGGTTCGGCTCTGGCTTCTTTCGACGCGTGTTTCGTTCACAATGGTGCTACAGCCGGGGCTTTCGCGTGTTGGAACCGAAGCTATTTGCAGCAATGTGGCCTCATTGAAGCTTCTGCTTTCTAATCTCAGTCTCATGACCTCCCCCATGACCGTAAATCAATATCACATAAATTCCATCAACCCCACAGAATTGATCCTAACGAAGTTTCTGGCCAGATGCAAACGGGGCGCGTTTACAAGAGCCCCAGAACGCACATCAAGGAGCTATCCCCGCAGACAAGGGCGTAGGTTAACAGGTTTCAATATTAGATATTTCACATTTCGATACTTCCAGCTACCGAACCGAACAGGACTTCATACGTTCGTGCTTTGGTCCCCAAGTTCAGGGTTAGGGTTTGTGCCGAGCACCTCGTCGCCGACGCCGCGGCGTTGAGTCAGGTACTTCCTGCTAGCAGCTAGCAGCTCGCTGTCTGTACGTTTAGGTTTGCGTGCAATGGTTCGTTGACAAATTCATTTTGGGGTTACGGCTATAGTGAATCATGCGGCTTCAAAGGCTCTGAGGATCTAGTTCTAACTCGCACGTACATCCAACTGCAAATGAGCCGCATGTGCGACCTGTCTCTGTAAGTACACAAACACATGCATGTAGATCTGCCATATACTATGTTCGTGCAGCATCAGATGGGACACGACTACACGCGCCCAGGTGCAAGCTCAAGAACACCAATTTACTCGCAGCCTGCTGGGTGTTTTTGGGATCGCTGGTACTGGCCTGAAGGGTGGAAACTGCTTCTTAGAGGGCGATACTTACAGACCCTGAACCCTAAACCTCAAACCCTAAGCTCTAAGCCTTAAAACATAAATCCTAAACCTTAAACTCTTAAACCCTAAACAAGCAAAACAGCAGATGCCGTGCTGGTACTTCGAATATTTCGAAGCCTTCCGGAGCGATCGCTCCCGCAGGACGCTTCAGCGACTCTCCCCGGACTTTGAAACTGGCACCTAAAACACTGAACTCTAATTGCCCAGGGCAGGGACCTAGGGTTTATAGGGTTCCGGGCAGAATCCACAAAGCCCGAAGGTAAAACTCTCAACTTGATGACCCTGCGTGTGACGGCCTTCTCTTCGGGGACGGTCGGCACCTGCCAGAACATAGTCGATGTGGCTACATTGTTCGTAGCATCATTTTTACTAGTATAATTGCTATTGTTATTACCCTTATTAGTGCTATTATTATTACTATTATTGCTGTTAAAACTATTTTACATATTTATTGCCATCATTACTATCAGTACTCTTATTGCTGTTATCTTGAACTTTAGGACTTCTCCGAAGCCCCATCAGGCTCCATGGATTGCTGTAAGACTTCGAATAGTTAGAACGGGTTTTGAGTCCATCATGGAAAGTCATACTATAGTTTTATACCGGTTTAAGGTTAAGGTTTAGGAGTTTAGGGTTTAGGAGTTATCATGGAAAGTCATACTATGCCGAGTGTAGCTACGTGGGATCCATATTCGTTCCCAAGCATACGTGGCTTGTGAGAATGAAATCATTTTGCCTAGTGCTTAGCAGTGCTTTCATTGAGGGGAACTATAGCCAAACAAAAGCATGCGACCCTGTGCGATACAATGTTGAAGCGACGAAAGCTTCCAAAAGGACCTTGGGCTCGTTTTGACCGTGTGTCAAAGCCACGTTGCCAAGGCTTTGGATTAGGGATGTGGGGCGGCCTTAAACTCAATGCTTTGAACCCTGGAAAACCCAAACTGAAGCCTAAACCCCTAACAGCAAAGATGTAAACTCGTAAATCCTTAACCCTCAACCGAAAGACTTTGAAGATTGTTAATTTGTGGAGGATTGGAGAGTCAAAACCTTCGAAGAGCCGCTGCACAATTATCCAAATCCGTATCAAGCCTGCAAAGACCTCTAAACAACCCCCAAAAGCCATTGTACACCCTGACAAGAACCTTCAATCCTAAGCTAAGCCCCAAGCTTCCAAACACCTAAACCCCTTATGATACCTAAACCCTTAAACCCTAACCCTCAAACCCTACAGACCCCTAAACCCTACTTACAGCTCTCGGGGCCTTGGGAGAGTCTTGCCGGCCGAAGCCACGGGGCGAGAGCGGAAGGGCCTCCCAAGGTCGAAACGGAGGTTTGGGTTTAGGGTTTGGCGACTTTAACCCTAAGGGTCCAAAGGACCCAATAATTAGGTACTCGGGTTTAGGATAGTAGTTATGTAGCTCAATATTTAGGAGAGTATATGATTATTAGGTGCTTAGGTGCTTGGACCCTTAGGGCCTTAGGGTAAGATGAGGAATCATTTAATGTTTAGGGTTTGGGGTATCATGGGGAACTGAAGGTTTCCCTTCTTGGTTATATAGGGACTATACTACCTGAATAAGGTTAAAGGTTACCTACTCGACTACTAGGACTAAGCACAGCGTGTAGGATGGTTTAGGGGTGCAAGATGGGAATTTAGGATTTTGGATTTAGGGATGAGGGATGAGGGTTGTGGGTTTTGGGATGAGGGATTAGGATTTAAAAGGGTTAGGGAATGCAGGGTCTAGGGGTCAAGAAGATTTGAGGAGTTTTTGTTCGTCAGGCTCTTTTCGTCAGGGCGGTGTACTTAAAGTTCATGTTAACACATACACCCTGATCCCTAAACCCTATAAGCCCTGATCCCTAAAGCTCTAAAATCCTAAACTCCAAAGCCGATAAGGTTGGGCCCTGGGCTTTGAGGCTCAAGCTTGGAAGCCTCGGATTGCAGACTTTAGGGGTTCAGGCTCGAAGTCCTGTTTCTCCTCATTTACCCAAGCCCAATGCTGCGGAACGTAACATAAGGTCCTAGTGGTCCTAGTTACCATGAGGAGGAGTGCATAAGATTTGCCACCTACTCCTCGGATGAAACCCGAAACTCGTCTGCCCGAACGCAGAAGGAGACCCTACACCTTCCATCCTCCTGAATGATTAATATAGCAACTCATCGGACCCTTGCATCCCAGTATTAGTCTTCGGATACTGATTAGATCCGCACCACGTGTTGCTCCAGCTGGAACCATCTTGCTGTAGAGGCCTGACTAGATATGGCAACAGTATTCCGTAGGGCTCCTTATTGTATTTGTTCACACCTATATGTATCCCAAAGTCCTATCTGATTGATTCAGGACACCACCATACACCCCTATGCAATCCTATTAAAACCCTTATAGAACCGTTTGCATGCAAGCCGTAACGGAACACTCTTCCAATATGGGAGTTTCCGAAAATAGGGGACCCTAATATAGTACCCCAAATAGTAGGATCCTTATTATAATGGACCCCAGAAAAAGGTACCCCTAACTAATTTTCGGAAAGTCCCATATATTCCGCGGTGGGCGAGGCCTTGGGCGAAGAGTCTTGTCGTGTGCGCGGGGAAAGTGGGGCTGCCTGCTTTTAGGGATTGGGGGTTTAGGGTTTAGGTTGATCTGCTGTTCTGGGTTGAGTTGTGGATTTGGGGTTTGGGATTTATGGCTGAGATTCAAGGCTGAGCGTTCAAGGCGCCATGGTAGTTACACAGTTTACAACCGGAGGTTCAGCCATCTAAGGCAAGTTTGCCAAATTCAATACGCTTCGAAAACAGTTTCTATTGCAGGCATCTGTCACCTGGCCAGCGAAGTATCCAAGCTTGAGCGGTTCAGCCAGTTCAGGGCAGCAGACCCCTCTCCCTAGACGCAGGCAAAGGGTCTAGGACCAACTCAAACATGTCAATGCTTAGCTGAATGCATGGGCCTCAGACAGCCAGTCGCAAACCCTGCTACCCTGAATCCGAGCGCCATTCTCCGTGGCAGCACCGAATACAGCAAGAAACCGCGAACCCTTAACCCTAAACCCTAAACCCTAAGCTGAGGCTTGACATGGGGGGCACACCTGCAAGGGCCAGTTGCTTTTCAAGGCTTCAGGAGCGCAAAATTGTAGAGCTCAATTGCGGTTCAGGCATTCATGCTTCAGGAATTGCCAAAGAACTGACCGCCCAACAAAAAATCCGTCATCAAACCCATATGAATGGCTTACAAAGACTCATGTAAAGGAACCCTTGCGAACCCCTTTTAGAAGCGCTCCAAGTGCCTCCGATGAGTCGCGCAAAGACAGACGCCGAGGCGACAGAGGGCCGACCTGGGGGTCGGCATAAGCAGTCATACTGTCCCCTTCCTTACCCAAAGGGTCCAAAGTACCTATATAGTAGAATGTAGGGTTTCTATATTAGGAATTACTATTATGATTTGGGGAAGTCTTCCCCATAACAGTACATAGGACCCTTTGGGGTAAGGGACGAAATGTAACCTTAAAAGGTTTAATTAAGGTTCATATACCATATAGGGATTCAGAGTACAGGGGTATAGGGCCCCTGCTTTTAAGGGTCATTTGGTCCTTCAGGTTTTAGTGGTTATTCACTTAGACTTATCCTATTCATACTATCCCTTTGTGGCCCATATTTACGTATACTATACTGGGCGCCAAAACCCTAGTCCAAGTCAGATGGCCCCTGCCTTATCCGGTTTCGATGCCTCAAGTTCCCAAAAGCCCCAGAGCCCAAGTCCTTGTCTCTTCTAGTTCGGGCTCCGGAGCTAGATGTTCTGGGCTAGGGTTTTTTGGTTTGATAAGGTTTCTACAAGGGATCTATAGGGTTTAGGGGTTTATATAGGGCCAGTGCTGTGGAGAGCTGCCAGAAAACTCGAGATTGTTGGTAGGTCCCCTAGTTGCAGTTGACAGCTGGCGGCCACGACTACCATGAATAGTTTCAACCGGACTTACCTGAAGGACCAAATGACACTTAAAAGTAGGGGCCCTATACCCACATACTATGAACCCCTATATGGTATATGAACCTTAAGCGCTTTTAGGGCTCATTTCGTCCTAAGTAGGCCCTAAACTCTACACCCTTTCGAATCCCTATAGTAAGGCCCTATAGATCCCTTTAAAGGGACCCTTAAAGTAACCCTTTTAGGGTTCATTTCGTCCTTGAGGTAAACGCCCCAAACAGGCCGACATTCCCCGGGTGAGGGAGATGAATGGTTCAGGGGCTTGCATCTGAAAGTGACGGTTTAGGGTTTACAGGGCTTAGGGGATAGGGCATTAGGGCTTAGGGTTGAGGGTTGAGGGTTTAGGGTTCATAGGGCTTAGGGTTGAGGGTTTAGGGTTTATAGGGCTTAGGGTTGAGGGTTTAGGGTTTTAGTAGGGCTTAGGGTTTAGGGCATTAGGGCTTAGGGTTGAGGGTTTTGGGGTTTAGGATTTTCTGCATCTTCTGCAAAGTCCAAAGCCCACCTGACAAGGCGACTGAACCATCTCGAAAAACTTGGCAGAGCGGGGGTGGGGTTCTTGGGGCAGAAACGCGAACGGGAGCAGTAACCGCCTCCAACAGCCTTACAAAAAAAGAACCCTTACGCAGCCCGTAGACCCTTTTGCAACACTGGCCCTTGTCAAAAACCTCTAACCCTATCCCGACCTTCAACCGTCAGAGGCCACCTAAAGAGCACCTTGAGAAAAGCCTGCTCCCCGACCCTAAACCCCTACACCCTAAACCCCTATAAACCCTAAACCCCCAAACCCCTCAACCCTAACCAAATCCTCAAAGAGCACCTTGGGAGAAGCCTGCTCCCGGGGAGCAAATTTCCGCGGCGAGGGAAGAGGGGCCTTGAAGCGCAACGAAGGGCTTAGGCTTTAGACCTTAACCCTGAAGAACCTACCTTTTTAGGGTTCCCTATTATGATTTCCCTATAAGTCCCTAAAAAGGTAGGTTCTTCAATTTCCTTATATAAGTCCCTAAAAAGGAAGGTTCTTCAGTCGAGCTTAGGGCTTAGCGTTTTTAGCTTTTCTCATGTGTTGATTCACTCAATAGCTTATTTAGGGACTCTAACAAGCCATCATTACAAATCATCCCGACCCCTTATATTCGTCTTGTAGTTCAGGGTAGCTAGGGTTCGAGGCATCTGGGGCTTAGGACAATTAGTGCCCAAGAAGGGCTCGTAGGGTGCAGTACCATGATAAGGTTTTGGGCCGTGAAAATTGGATCTGAGAACAACTAGTACCTGGAAAGGGTTTATGGGGTTTAGGATAAGTATAAGGCTCAGGCTAACCAGGGTTGTTGGGGAAACTAAGTAATTTGGCTAACTGGAGTAATTATGGCAATTCTGCCTGGTAGAAATTAAGGAAATTCCAGCAACTAAGGCCTATGCGGGTTTAAAGGGTTCAGGGATTAGGGTAATGTAAGGGTGTCATAGTGCTAAGGCCCCAGTGGTAGGACCCGACGGGGAGTTCCATGAATCAGGGGCTTGCTTTTCATTCTTCCCCCTTAAACTACAGCTTGCAGTTTGGGTTCTTAAACTAACAGGGCCCCTGTGCGCAACATCTACCTGCCGGGTGCTTCGCATATGGATAAGCTCTGCGTGCGACACCAACATAGCAGTGTTGAAGGCCCTAAACCCTAAACCCTAAATAAACCCTAAACCCAACTCCACGTAAACCGTCCCTGAACTAAGAGACCGGCCACGGATGCTTCGCTGCTGGCCGAGCCTTGGTAGGCTCTTCACGCTTGAACTCTTCAGGTACAGAGAACCGGACAGAAAGCCTGACATAGTGGCCTTGATAAGAAGTACAGGATTTGATTTTGGAGTATACTATACTGCAAATAGATAGATAAATAGATAGATAGATAGTCAGGAGTAGTATCAGTATTTATTTAGCCTGCCATCTTAGGGCCTAATGGCTCTTGAGGTCGTAGGACTTTTAAAGCCTGGAGAGGGTGCGACAGATAGCGAGAGAGCGATCTGAAGGTTTTAGGGTTCGGGGTTTATGGACGGTTTAGGGTCTAGGGTTTAGGGTTTAGGTACAGTTTAGTGTTTAGGGTTCAGGGTGTCGGTTTGGGCTTTGTCCAGGAAGGGGGGCAGATGTCCTAGACCCTGAAGGTGCTGTAAGCCCTAGACTAGACTTTCAACCCTACACCCCCTAAACCCTAAACCCTACACGATCCCAAAGCACAAACCTATGCCCCCAATCGTTAAGCCCTAAACCGGGCAGGGCTAGGCCGCTGTAGGATTTATACGGCCTGGGCTGTGGTTCAGGGATCGACCTTTTTGGCTTTAGGGCTCAGGGTAGAGGACTTTGGATCTTGGGATTTAGGGTCTAGGGTTTATAGTTTAGGGCTTCAAATCCCGCACTGAAGTCCGAATGCTCAAGCAGCTAATCTAAACAGATCGAAAAGAGGACTTACTACAGCATTTTAGCTGCCATGCACCACCTTGACACAAAACCTGAAACGCACCATCCCCAAAGCTTGAAGCGAAAACCTAGACCCCAAAACCTCTACTCCAAGGCCTTAAGCCGTCCCCGAAATCCTAAACCCAAAGGGCTCTCTCTAAGCTGGCTCGAACTGAGGCAACAGCTTCGCTTTCGCGGGGACATATCGCCATCCTTCGCAAAAGCACAAGAGACGCTCAGGTTGAAGGCTGTTCAGGAGTACCTAAACCACCCGAAAGTAGGTAAAATAATGGTCCAGCACTTCTGCTATTATTTAGGGGTCCAGGTAGACAAGGCTTGCAGGACTTCAACTCTGCAAGTTGCACGCAGTAGGATTTTGTGGTGTACAGGAGTTCAGAACTTCGGGGATTGTGTTTAGGGCTAGCAACGGGGTGGCAGGAGGAGATTCTGTACTGGAAGTATATACTCCAAGCACATAAGGACTATAGTGGCGATATTCTAGCTGCTTCTTCTAACGTCTGTGAGTCCGTCAAGAGAGAAATATAGAAACTGGTTCATGTCAAGGCTTTAACAATTCGAACAGGGTTTGGGGCTCCCTTTCTAGCAGACTTTTAATGAGGAGCCCAAACGGCAGAAGATTAAGGGGGAAGAGACGAAGCTTTGTGGATCACGGTAAAATGCAATGTCGGCTTTGGACTTACATCCGACGCGCGGGGGAGCAGGCTCGGAGGCTTTGAGGTTCTGGGATTTGAGGGCAAGATTTGGGGCTGAGCGCCTTGGGGGGATATTGTATGCCTAAGAATTTCTTAAGGATGGCCCATAAGATCTACGCATAGGTGTTTCAAAGCGAGGGATGCCTCCAGAAATCCGCAAAGCTAGACTCAGATTTGGGTTGTAAGTACTGCCTTAACCCTGAAGAACCTACCTTTTCCAGGACTTATATAAGGAAATCATTATCGGGAACCCTAAAAAGGTAGGTTCTTCAGGTTTAAGGTGTAGCTTCGGCAACCCAAGTACAGTGATCCAAAAATAGCTTTTATTGCGGATTTCAAATTGTTGTCCCCAAACCACCAAAACATAAGCCCTTCAACTCTAAAGCTTTTGAATCTTCGGGAATTGTTAAGTAGCACCGGTCTTAGTTTCCCAGCCCTCTACGCCAAGATTCCTTCCCGGGCTCCATGGCACTTTCCGAGACATGCCTCTGTCAGACGCAAAGGCCCTAATGTACCGGGGCTTCGGGGCTTTGCTTTGTGTGTAGATAGTAAGTTGTTTAGGGCTTTAGAGAGATGGCTCGAGGCTGTATATGGAAGGGCTTAGGCCACTATATGTGCCATTTGCACGACCGGCAGCAGCCACCTAGGCCTCCGACGATGTATGTACACTAGCTGTGCATGTCAAGCACGCCCTGAACCTGTGAGGCCAGGGGCCGAAGTATAAAGATACTGAATAAGGGCATTAAAGGGCCGTACACAACGCAAACAGCAAGATCCTCATCTTCGTATACGGCCAAACCCGAACCCCTAAGCCCTCAACCCCCAAACCCCGAACCCTTGAACCCTAAACCTTGAACCCTAAACCACACGGAGAAAGGCAGCCGTAATCTTGAGGACCTCTGGTCGACCGGACCCCAGAGACCCCAAAACGATGTAAGGAAGGAATACATGCCTTAAAGTTAAGTGAGGCTGCCCCTAGAACATGCCCTAACCGCACACCAGAAGCCCTGAAATATGCGAGGGATGTATGCGTTAGGTCAGGGGTGTTGGAACCTCAGCCCCAAGGGTATAGCAGTTTTGAAGATTGGGCTTAGGGGTTCCAGGTTCGGGTTAACGGTGTTCGTAGCTATCCTCGACCCCGAACCCAATCTCAAAAAGAGAGACTCGGGAATACGGGAGGCCACAATCCTCAACCTTGGTAAAGTTGTGTGTATTCACAAGCACTACACTCTTTAGCGGGTTGGGGTATTCCTGATCCCTGACCATACCTTAACCTACCAAACCCTACTTATTTTTGTAGGTTCTTATTATGAACCCTAATATGGATTTTATAGGGACCCTGCAAAATAGTAGGGTTTGGTAGGTTACCCATAGGCTCCATAGTAGTTCCTTTTGGGGATTACCTTATAGGATTCAAAAAAGTAGTTTTGGTAGGTTAAGGTACACTGTAAACCCTCGCGGCCTCGCAAAGCTTTCGGCCACTCCCTGGTGAGGCCGGAACTTTGGATTCAGTTCAGGGTTTAGGGGTTTAGGGTTTGCAGGGTTTAGGGGTTTAGGGTTGAGGGGTTTAGGATTTAGGGTTTAGGATTTATGTAGGGGTTCGGCTTTCGAACGTAGGGTTTTGTTCAAGGCAGACAGCTGGACACCGTTGAAGGGTCTTCGGAAGGCTTGCTGTGTAGGACAGTTTCAGTCTACCAGCGCGCCCATGAAATGCGGCTAGCCTTGCGCTTGGCGCCTCTATTGCTTCATGGGTTGAAGCTGGGCACATGCGTACCTAGCGGTAGCGTTGGCGCCTGTCAAGTCGTAATGCTGCAAGGATGCCTTGAGGGATTGTTGAAACCATGGCCGCTTATAACATCAACAACGGGTAGCCGCAAACCCTCATTACGCCGTAAACCGAACACCCTCCATACACTCGAAACACGTATCTCTAAACCTTCAGCCCAGCTCATAGTCTTGGACGTTGGCCAACAGACGGTTGTTGATCCAACGGCTAACAGCAACGCTGGGAGACCACCGTCTCTCTAACCCCGTACATGTACATGTACATGCAAATATATACAGACATATACATACACATGTATATATATATATATATGTAGATATATACATATCCATATACACACACAGTTATCATAGTGTCCATTGTGGTCCTTGTTCTGGTTAAGCAGTTTAAAGTATAGGATCCTATACTTTAAAAGTGGTTCATCCAAGAGGTAGCTACAATGGAGACTATAGGTATACTGAGAGAGAGAGAGGGAGAGAGAGAGAGAGAGATATATATATATATAATATATAGGTCTATATATATATATATATACACACATGCACGTGTGTATGTGTGTATGGAAATGACCACATAAAAATGCCTGAATTGACAGACAAACAAGCAAGCAAACAAACATACACACACACAAACAACAACTAAATAAATGCATAAATAAACAAGCACACACACAAAAGAAACAACCAAGTAAACATGTAGATCCATACATACATACATACATACACACAGACAGACATACATACCGTGTAGCATACAGAAACCCAAGAGGCATCGTGCTCCAAACAACAAGGTCCACCCCTGACCCAGCACTGGCAGATTGTGGCCGGCTACAGTAGCAATCAGTAGCAGCTTACCGACAGACTAGCGAAACCATATCAGGAACTCTTCAAACATCAGCCTCTGTGTGTTCACCGTGTGTACGTATGCATGCAGGTATGCAGGCAAGCAGGTATGCATGTACGTGCGTGTGTGGGTAGGCATGTATGGATCAGGGCCTTGCAACCGTCGGCTGAGGTAAAGAACTGCCGCCACCGGGCCTTGGCATCTGATGTGTAGGCTTGAAGGTCTAGGTTTTGGGAGTTTAGAGCATGGGGTGTAAGGGCCTAAGGCCAAGGGGTTTGGGATGCTAGTGCTAGGGCCACTGCCGTCTGGTTGATACCGTTGTCAGTCTTAGTCCATGTATCAAGTTCATCTCAATACATTGTGCTGTTGAGGACGTGTTGCGCTGGCCCAGGCATTTTGATGTTGCAAGTACCTGTATCATGGGGATGACCATTAGATTAGTAACTTCGAGCCCCTGGCCCCCCTGGGTTCATGTTGGTGACTTTTTCGGCCGCATCTCCGAAAGCCTGCACATGAAACGACGGTGGCCCTGCACCGTCAAACTGAGGTCATGTTTGAATTCTTGATACGAATATCCCTTCGTAGTTCCTGCATGATTAGATTATATGATCCATTTGGTAAGGTGTGTAAGGTCTATTTGCAAACGCCTGTCTACTAAATCTGAATATTGAACCTCCGCAAACAGCAAAAGGACCGAGCGGGATTCGACTCGATCTCGTTCCACCTGTCCTTCACCATATCGAGGAAGCCAGCGATGTAGCCGAAGAACCTCGGGTTTAGTGTTTCGGATTCAAGGATTCACGGTTCAGCGCTTTGTGGCTTTGGGCTTCAGGGTCTTGGGGTAATTTCAAGTTTGCAAAGCTGAACGTCTAGATCTAGTTTAGACCACAAGCAGCTGCGACTCAGAATAGCAGCGAGCAAAGCACGACAGAAACAGCAACACCAAGATCCTCCTCCTCCTCCACCTGCTGCTATGCTCCTGCGGTGACGACAACGTCAAGCAGCGCCAGGACGAGTCGAAGTAGTAGGAGACGGAGTAGGAGCCCAGACCCCCGGGAGGATCTAGAAATTAGCTCCCCTAATCTGAGGCCCTACACTGCTACGGGTACTGTATAGGAATCCCCATCAAAGGATCTACTTTTTGGATCCTTTCGGGGGTCTGGGAGTTGGAGTAGTGCTAGTACTAGTAAGCGTTCGTACCAGTCGTCATCGTCGTCGGCTCCGTCACAACAAGTCGTAGGATTGCTCGCACATTCGAAGCAGTGATTCAACAAGGTTAATGTGCCAATAGTAAAGTAGGTATCAAATAATAACGAAAATAGGAATAGTAGTAATTAACCAAAATTTTAATAGTAGTGGAAGCACATGTAACAGTAGTACTCACAGATAGTACTGGCCATAATCCCGCTCTTGAGCGCGGGGCTGCTCCGGCGGTACCCTGTGATGTGGCTTGGCTGCCTGCCAGCAAGGGATTTTAAGAACCCTAGACCCTACCTTACTAGCTGTCAATTTCAAGAGTCCGCAAAACTATTCGTAATTAGGGCTCTAGATTAATAAACAATACGGGAAAGTAGAAATTATCCCGAATCAATACCCAGCTTAGGCTACCATAACCCGTATTTGTTGGGCCCATATGCTCCAATATTGGTTGGAATCAATCGCGATTGATTTTTTCAAGCGCCGATTGAAACGAGGCCAAAATCAATCGCAGAGAGGCTTTTTTCAATAGCGACAAAATCAATCGCAGAGTGTCGTTAAAATCAATAGAAAAATCAAGCGTGGAATCAATAGAAAAATCAATCGCGGAAGTGTGTTTTAGGCACTCCCATGTGTGCAAAAACACCATATATCTATTATCTCTTCTGCCATTTACAGGATGTACTTTTCAGCATTTTCGTGAGTTCATAAATATACATAAATATACATATATATATATATACGTATGTATGTATGTGTATATATATATATATATATATATATATATATATATATATATAAATACATATATATATATATATATATATATATACACACATATATATATACATATACATATATACATATATACATACAGCTACATATGTCGTGTCTATCCAGACACTGTGAAGAATCGGCAAAGTCCTATCATCAAACACGGACACTCAAAGCTATATAGTACGTACATGAATTTAGGGTTTGGGCTTAGGGTTCAGGGTTTAGGTTGTCTATCCAGACACTAGGACCAAGCGACATGTCTATCCAGACACTGCCCTGCCCTGCCCCCTGCCCCCTGCCCCCTGCCCCCTGCCCCCTGCCCCCTGCCCCCTGCCCCCCTGCCCCCCTGACCCCTAGTGCAGACAAGTTGCGGTGGCTGCGGCGGTACCTGCATTGTCTATCCAGACACTGAAATAAAAAGTTTAAGACTATATATGTCTATCCAGACACTGGGTTTGCAGAACCCTTCTTTTTTAGTCCTCCGGCTTCTCAGTGTCGAAGTCCAACAAGCCCTTTAAGAGCAAGTGAAAAGCCAGGCTAAACTTTTGAAGCACCTTTCCCACAACCTGGTAGCTGGCAGTTCCACGAGAGCAGCTTGCAGTCACAGCTTTCACAATCGCCAGGTACGACTCAGGGCCATAGCACCAAACACATCTCGGCGTCAGATATTTTGACTGCTGCCCGAAGTGGTAAAAGAGGTGGAACTTCTGGGTGATGCTGTATTTCAGAAGCTTCCTCTTCAATGCATCTTTCGCCAGGAAATGATAGTGGGACAAGGTTCCTTGCACTGCATCTTCGAAAACTGTGAAATCCTTTGAAGAAAAAACCCATTTCTTCTCATCTGCCATGCTGTACACTTTGTCCAAACACTCCACACAAGCTTTTCTGTGCATAGATCTCGTAGACGAGTCATCACTATATTCCGTGGCCAACCGTACAGCTACTGGCGAAAACTTCCGAACAGTCCTGCCTTTGATGTGCTTCAAAGTCGGGTATCCAGTGTCTGCCATCAAATTGCTTCGCAGCAATTTCGGAAACCGTTCAGCCGTCGGTATCTCCAGGTCTTCATATATCTGCGAAATTTTCGGGTTCAAGACTTTCAACCTGGCCTCCAAGCTGCTCCCTGGCAGTGTATCCAAAATGTCGCACAGCAGGTTTGCAAAGATGTGGCAAGAAATGCCAAGATCCATCAAATGCAACAGATCCAGTTTGACCGTCCAGAAGCCGACCCCCGGAACACTCCAGAGGTGGTGCTGCCTCAGGTCCTCAGCTCGAGGGTTCAATAGTGTGGATCTCCAAGCAGCCTGTGGTCGCAGATCGTTGAATGGATGCGTGTTCTTGCTCTCGTCGAAAAAATTGGTGCATTCGCAATAAGGACATGGGTCATTCCGAGCACTAGTGGGCCAGCCAAACTGAGAACAGAAAAATTCGAGGTCGCCGCTGACGGACATAATAATACATCGTCTTCTCGCTTTGCCTTGAATGCAGTGACAGGGAGTATGGTTGATATATAGTATCTCCATAATGACCTACTAGATACAGTCACCAAATGTCAAAAGCAAGCCTATAACTATACACTCACCAAAACGAAAATCCTAATTCATACATGGGTTTGGGTGGGATCGTGGTGTTCGGTGCGGTCTGTCGTGTCTTTCCAGACATGGAAAACGATCCCAGTCAGGCCAACTATTGTTTAAAACAAGATGATATCTTCGAATATATAATAACAGCTCCTGGTTTCTGCAAGATGCTCTTTCCAGCGGCGAGCTTCTTGAAGGACTCCGACAGTTCCTTCCAGATTGGGTCCCAAGTTCTGTCCCAGTCCTCAGTGGCGTTCTTCGGCATGTTCACCAGCATAAGCTGCGAAAACTGCACACTCACATTGCTCACCATGCATCGCATCGATATTGCCATCGTGGAGTCAGTCTCCGAATATGGAGCTGCGTCTCCGTGAAGCACGAGTGGGATAGGGGCCTCTGCCTGGAAATCTATGGCCTTCCAGTACTTTGTATCCTGGCGGAACTGAGGGTTTTCTTTCCAGAGCTGCTTGCTCCAGAATTTCCGGATTTCTGCTTCGGGAGCCATGACTGTTTCCAAAAACCCATGCTCAGAGAGCTGGTCGATCCAGGCATGGGGCAAGTTCACAGGGATGTCCTTCTCCATCATCTTCTTCTCACCATTCAACTCCCTGACCAGAACAGGTGTTCTGATGCTGGTGCTTTCTGGGGAGCACATGTTCTTGAAGATCCACCTGGAAATGTCTCTGTGGCAGTTCTGTGGCGATTCACCATGGGCTCCTAAGGCCTGCAGTTTCAGCAAGTCTTCTGCTGAGCTTCCAGATTTCACCGCACAGTCTGCAAACTCCTGAATTTCTGAAGCAGACAGCTTGCCCAGTGCAAAATGCCTCACGAGCATCAAAAAAAGCGGCGAGTGCGGCTCATGGCTGGTTTTTTGTTTCTTGCCCATTGTGCTATTCCGGGTTCTAGGGGACCTGAAATGGGCTGCGGTGCATGACAGGGTGATCAGGGCCCTGATCCCTGCAGCATATATCTGTAAACAAAAGCTTGCCTATCCAGGCATGTGCAACAGCTTGCCTATCCAGGCATGCACAACACAAGTGGCGTGCACAACCTGCCTGTCCAGGCATTCAAAGCATTGCAAAGCAGCACACACACACACACTCTCTTTTTCACTCGCGGGGCTCCACCCCTCGTTGTGCCATTCGGCGATCCTTTCATGCAATTTTGCATGAGGATGCAAAAGTTCAGTCCTACAGAGGCTGGGCACCTTTTAGCCAGCAACATCATTATGATCTACATTCATCAACATCACAGCTGCTAGAAACTCCACAAAACAACACTCCTCAACATCTGCATTCGCTAGCTATCATCATCTCCTACCGGTGCCACTGCTAGCCTCATCCAGGCTACAAGGTTTGAAGTTAAAAACCAGCTGCCTCCACAAGTCCATCTTTCACTTTAGCGAGATCATTCAGCTCCAGGAGCTTCGATGCCTCCTGCAAACAGACAAGAGTTTGGAAGCATAACTGTCAAAGGCAATTAAGAGGCAAGCCTTCTTCAAGTCTTTTCCTTCACTAGTCTGCTGCTTGCTTGGCTTTCTTGGCCTTCTTCAAAGCTTCAAGGGCCTCGAGCAGAGCAGCTTTCACTTCAGCTTTGTCTTCCTTCTTGTCCTCGATGTTCTTCAAGGCCTTGTCGATCTTCTTCTGTGCCATCTGCGCTTTCGTTCTTGCTGTCTTCAGAAACTTGCTCTGGTCTTCGTCCTCAGCTGTCGACACCAACTTCTGCAAGACAGTCTCTTCCTTTCCCAGGGCTTCCTTGAAGCTCAGAAGCTTCTCAAAGAACTGCTGCTTGCCGTCGTTGTCCTCCAAGCGGGACTTGGTGTCCCAGTCCTCGTCTTTCTTCCCTTTTTTGGACCCAGAAGCCTTGCTGTCTGCGTTTCGCGACTTCGTCTTCACCTTCTTGGCAGGGGCTTCCGAGCTTCCGGACTCTTGCTCTGAGTCCTCCTCTTCCTCTGAGTCTTCCTCCTCCTGCGAGGACTCTTTTGCCTTCTTCTTCTTGTCCGGGCCACCAAGCAAAGCTTTCAGTTCCGGTTCCACGTCCATGCTCTTGAAGCACGACGGAGTCAGTCCAGCGAGGTCCATGTCTTGCAGGTCTACCAAAGCCTTCGAGTCTGTCTTCTTTCCAGAGCTCTTGACGACCACTCCCTTCTCTCTGGCGAAGGAGGCTCTTGTCACTTCTGTCATGTCCAAGAACTCTAAGAACCTCGAGTCGGA